>QRDG01000309.1:157613-553750 GCA_012064385.1 Puccinellia tenuiflora | reverse complement strand
TCAAGAGTGGGATTTATCCCTCCATGTGACGAAGAAGATATTCTCTGGGCCCTCGCGGTAATATAGCATCTGGAAGTTCGCAAACATGTGATTAATTGGTAATCACGGAGATCCTATATTACGAACGAGTAAAGAGAACTTACCAGTAACGAGATTAAACTAGATATGGCGATATCAACGATCAGTCTCGGGCAAGTTTAATATCATGAGACAAAGGGATTCATATACGCGATTAATTGAATCTCCGGCATAGTGGTTAAACTGATAAAGATCTTCGTTGAATGTGCAGGAATCAATATGGGACATCCCAGCCCCGCTGTTGATTGTTGATCGGATCATGTCTGCACGTTCTCGACCTATAGGGGCAAGTTAATATCATGAGACAAAGGAATTCATATACGAGATTAATTGAATCTCCGGCATAGTGGTTCAACTGATAAATCTTCGTTGAATGTGTAGGAATCAATATGGACATCCCAGTCCCGCTGTTGATTATTGATTGGATCATGTCTGCAATTCTCGAACATGTAGGGTCACACACTTAACGCTCTGATGTAGCTAGGGTTTGCAATGAGATAATTGATGGAATAAACGAATAGTGATTCGGAGTCTCGGATGGGATCCAGACATCACGAGGAGATCCGGAAGAGTTCGGAGAATAAGATTCATATAAGGAAAGTTGTTTCCGGAGGTGTCGGAAAGGTTCCGGAATTTCTGGCAGGGTACCGAAAGTTTCTGGAAGGTTCTAGAAGGGTATAGAAGTGGGGCCCACCTTCATGTGGGTCCACATGGGCCAAAGTGGTGGTGCGGTAGCCAACATGGGCTGGCCGCACCAGCCCACTTGGCCAATCGGCCACCACAAGGAGAAAGGGGGCCAAACCCTAGGAGGACTCGGCTTGGGAGCCAAGTCCCACCCTTGGCCGCCGCACCCTTTAAGGAAAGGGAGGCGCCTTGGGGGGCAAGGCAGCCCCAAGCCGGCCGGCCCTAGGGCTGGGCGCGCCCCCTACCCTTGCCCCTCCACCTATATATGGTGAGGGGGCGGCATAGGGAGGGCCCCCCAATAACCTAGCCGCCGCCCCCTGCCCTAGCCGCACCACCTCCTCCTCTCTCTCCCTTGCGTGGGACTTGGCGAAGCCCTGCCCGCGGGAATACCTCCACCATAATCACCACCACACTCGTGCTACTGAGATCCATCTAGCCACTCCCTCCTTGCTTGCAGGATCAAGAAGGCGTAGTCTACATCGAGCCGTACGTGTGGATCACGCGGAGGTGCTGCTCGTGCGGCGCTTCACCGGATTGGATCGCGAGGATAATACATCTCCTTGTGACTAGATACGTCTAGTTGCAGGATCGACTAGCCAACCCCTACACCGACAAAATGTTGCCGTTCGTCAAGGGTAAGAGATTGGATCTCCTCTTCGCTACTTGCATCTAATAGATCTAGATCATTGGATTTTCTTCCGCTTGTTTCGTAGGAAATTTTTGTTTTCTATGCAACGAACCCTTCAGAAGGATACAAAGGAAAAATCTCTAGGAGGCCTAGACAGTCCTACTAGATTAATCCAGGGCAGTCTAGCCAAATTTAAACTAGGACAATCCGGCATGGACCCGAGATCGCCCAGACACGACCCAGAGAGTACGACCCGAACCCATTAGCACTCGTACATTGACCTATATTTTCCAGCCTTGAACACTTTAACCTAAAGAACAACATTGAATTATGTGCTAGCAACCTGGACTGTCTGAACCCTCTACCTGCGCTTGGGAATTGGTACCACTTGTGTATCCCTCACTCTCTTGGCCTTGTGGATATACTTTGTACCCCATCAGATATACAGTTAGAGCTTTGGTCCCAAATTCTACCAAGTGGAATCCAATACCCTCCTTGTATGGAGTTCAAGGCCTCTTCATCGCGTGTCGCAGCAATGGGACTAGGAGGTCCCATAGCTCCTTCCAAAGCGGGACCACCGCCCAAGGATCACCCATGGAGGCTTGGCATGCGCGCGAGCATGCCCTAGCATGGTAGCCCCACCGGGGGCTATCCGTCAAGATCGTCATCAACCGAAGATAGGGCGTCACGGGAACTCGCCATGGAGGGCTTCCCTGGACGTCCAAGACTTAGCTGCCAGGACGATCCAGGGCATGCTTGCTGGGGCTCACCTAATGCGGTGATTCCCAACTCTGCCCCGGATACGCCTCCACACCCGGGGAGAGACGCACTCCCCACCAAGACGAAGGATCGAGATCAGCAGAAGGCTTGGATGCCAAGTCTTCTCCCTGAAAACCTATGCCGAGGTGACGCAAGCAAAGGACAGTGGGTTAGGTGCTGTCAGAGCCACCTACCCCCAAGCACGTGACACACGAGAGATAGAAGCCACCTCATCTCCCGCGCTCAAGTCCAAACCCTTAGGGTATTTTCCCTCCTTCGCGGGGAGGGAAGCATGCTTCTTGGGTGAGCTTCTGTGGTGACCCCCATGCTATAAAGGGAGGGCCATGGCCACCGGGAAGAGAAGAGGGGGGACCGAAAGAAAAACGAAGCAATCAGAGAGCACACACAGAGAGAAAGGATGAAGTAGGATGAGAGGTTATCTTCCCCAGGAAGGATTTGCTCTCCTTCTTCCTCCTCCCAACCACTAGATCTCTACCAAAGAACTCCCCTGTAACCACCATCTCGCCACTGGCGACCCACATATATTCAGACATGCAGGAGTAGGGTGTTACACTTCCGAGTTACCCGAACCTAGGTAAACCACCGTGTCCCTCTTTGTGCATGACCCGCGAACTCCCTCATCGTCGATAGTGAAGTCGTCCGAAGCCTCCTTGCGACCAGTGCCGAATCTCTAAAAAGGGGGTTCGAGGTACTCCCGGTGGCCGTGATCCAACACATGACACATCGACAATCTTTTCCTATATGATTATATTGGATCATTTGAGTGTCCGATAAGATAAATCAGTTCCAATTCGAGTGGATCATTTGAGTTTTAGCGATCCAAACGCTTGTGCATTGGCACTTGTAATTGGGTGTCTTGATTTCATGCCTACATGCTATTTATCCCATTTACAATGCATTCCTTTCCGTTGTTCTTGTGTTCTTCGCTCACCCCATTGCTTCGTGGTCGAATTGTAACGACTAGGACCCCAACACATATCATAACCATTTTCCCATAATTTTTGCATGGCATCCGAGTCGGCCGGGAAATGGACCTCATATACGGGGTCGCTATGTCAAATGGGAGAACCTTGTTATAATGCACAAGTAGGAGGTCAAAAGAGTGTATCTATCTTAAGTTGGAATTTTTCTTGGACCTTCTGATAAAAATAGAGAGTAAAATTTTAATTTACTATACCTGGCTCACGAAAATGTGAGGTTGTGGAAATTGACGACTAGATTCTATTGCAATATATGTTTAACAACCAAAAAAATACTAATGAATATTTCCTAAAACAATCTATGCATATTATTTTCAAGTTTCCAATCTAAATATTTAAATCAATATTGATGGTAAATGTTTACAAAGTTTGACCTAAAACATGTTTAAAACACCACTTTTTCTGCACTAGAGGGAGCACTTGATACCAAGATTTGAGTTCAGCAACAAAGTATATCAGAGTTCTCTCACAATAGTTTGAGGAAAACATCTTACCTCACATCTTCATGATATGAGCAAAAGTTAGTAGATCGACACACAGCTCGAAAGCTGAAAAGGCAGTGTCATCGGCCCAAGCTATAAGCCTCATTTCCTCGACATTGTAGAGGGAGATACACGCTACCAGTCTGCTAATCGTCTTGAGTTCGAATGGGAACCTCAACATGGATGCCATTGCCATATGGAGTTCTCAAAGATCAAGGTTTTAGTCCTTCTTGCCTATGTTGATTACCTAGAGACATGTGCCGACCTATTTTTGAAGAACTATGCTCCACGACGCATAGGAAATATGAGGCTCCTTTGAAGACTCTGGGCACCTCCCTCCTTGCATGTCTACCCACTTATATTTCATAGAGAAGCCTGCTGCTATTTCGCAAGTTCATGTATACATGTTTATTAATTCCTTATGTATGACATAAATTTGTTAGTTTGACATTGTTTTGGCCCGTAGTAATATTGTTTGACTAGTTTGAACCCCCTTCATCTTAAATCTCTAGCTCCACCCGTCGAGATGCCTCGGTGTCAACCTAGCTACACGATATCTCATCTCTCTATGGAAGGATGAGGTGCCCTCAATATTCCCCACACGGGCTTAGCGAGAATGGTGTTGCATCTAGAAGTCTAGGAACGATATGATCTTCGATGCCACCTCCTGTGATCGTTGTGACACTACCAGGAAAAGCATTATAGGGAGGTTGCCTATCTGTGGCGCACCCTTAATTTATGCGCCACAAAAAATTATTCTGTGGCGCATGGCTGTCGATGCGCCACTGAAATTTGAACATTCTGTGGCGCATCCTTAGCCCATGCGCACAGAATATCAACTTTCTGTGGCGCACTGCATGCCATGCGCCACAGAAATAGAGACTTCTGTGGCGCACCACTCTTCATGCGCCACAGAATTCACGTGGGGCCCCACCTTCAATCAGTGGGCTGTGGTCCCATCTCGGCCTTTTCTGTGGCGCACCGTGACTGGTGCGCCACAGAAATTCATCTTTCTGTGGCGCATGGAGAAGGATGCGCCACAGAAAGTTGAATTTCTGTGGCGCACTAGCCACGGTGCGCCACAGAATAGGGTACCACTTTTCACCCCACGCACCCCCCCCCCCCCTTGTGGATCGCCTTTTCAGTTTTGCACCTAGTGAAAGAAAATGATAAAAAATTCAAAAATAAAATCCTTTTAGATATATGGAAGGTTTAGGGTCTATTTGTTAGGAAAAATTGAAATACACATTTGACTTTTTTCCAAAAGTAGGTGAAAAAAATATTAAAACGGGCATAACTTTTGCATACGACGTCGAAAAAATGCGTATAATACCTTAAAAAAAACTAGAGAAATTTCGGATTCGATGGCACCCGGGGTTTACCCCGGTCAGCAATTCACAGAATCCTCAAATTCCAAACCAAAAAAAATTATGCCCAACAGAAAAAATTTCCCAGCAAAATAAAAAAATCAAAAAAAGGGAAAAAAATTCTGTGGCGCACCAATGCCAAGGATGCGCCACAGAATTATTGGGCGGATTCGAAATTTTGAATCCCGCCCAATAATTCTGTGGCGCATCCTTGCATTGGTGCGCCACAGAATTATTGGGCGGGATTCGAAATTTGAATCCGCCAGCCCCCTTCTCCCTCTCTTTTCCCTTTTCTCCTTCTCTCCTCCACTTCTCCCTCCACTTCTCCTCTTCCTTTCTCCTTTCTCTCCCCTTTCTCCTCCCTCCTCCATCTCTTCTCCTCTCCTCCACATCTTCTCTACTCCTCCTCCACCTCCACCTCTACCTCCACCTCCACCTCCACCTCCACCTCCGGCGACCTCCTCCACAACTCCGGCGACCACCTCCACAACCCCGGCGACCTCAACCTCCGGTGACCTCCTCCTCTATCCCGACGACCTTCACCTCCGGCGACCTCCTCCACCACCGGCGGACCTCCTCCTCCACTCCGGCAACCTCCTCTCCACTCCGGCGAACTCCGTCGAACTCCGGCGACTACCATCCTCCACCAACCTCCGGCGACTCCCTCCTCCACCTACGGCCTCCAAAAAAACGAAACGAAACGAAATTCCGGCGACCAGATCTAGATCTAGCCAGATCCAGATCTAGATCTGGCCGCCCTTTTTTTTTTGAATTCAAAAAAATTCTGTGGCGCACGGTGGGTGGGTGCGCCACAGAAATATTTCTGTGGCGCACGGTGGGTGGGTGCGCCACAGAAATGTGAATTCTGTGGCGCACCAGGCCAGGTGCGCCACAGAAATGTGAGAATTCTGTGGCGCACCAAGCCAGGTGCACCACAGAAAATATTTTTGTGGCGAGAATTCTGTGGCGCACCAGCAAACCTGGGGTGCGCCACAGAATTGCAATTTGGTGCGCCACTGATAGCCCTTTCTGTGGTAGTGTGACGTCGTAAGAAGTTGTTTCGGAGATTTGGGAGTTTATTGTAGGATATTTGCATTGATTCGTTGTACTAGACCATTCCTCCTTATTTGTACGAAATTGTTAGAAAAAGGGGGCCCTCCCTAGGAGGGCGCTTTTGACTCACTTCGCACGCGACAAGTGGCGCGCGTGGGGGGGGGGGGGGGGATCTCATCCCCCGGGTGAACCACAACGCGCCACTTGTCACGTTGTTGTCAAACCCACTGGTGGATGGCTACGTGTGTGCTTTTTTTCTCTTTTTTCGTAGATTCGGACACGAAAAACGAAATATCTTGTGAACTGGGCGTCCAAATCACGTTCTGTTTTCACCGCTGTGCTAGTCGTATCGAGATCTAAAAAACTAGATCCCATGTTGATATGTTTCAACAAACTTTTTTCTGTCTGCAGTACATAGATTGCACTGCATGCAGGTTTGCAGTGCAATGACTATTTTCTGCATAGTTTTTTCGGTTGCATTGCCTATGATGCACTGCCTATTTGCACTGCCTTCCGGTGCACCGATGCACTGACTTCGGATGTCCTGCCTTCAGAACGTGTATTGCACTGCCTAATACACTGCCTCCCGATAGACCGATGCACTATCTTAAATGCACTGTCTTCAGCCTGCCAGAGCGTATGTATTGCACTGTCTTCCGGTGTACCGATGCACTGTCTCAAATGCACTTCTTTCGAATGTCCTGCCATCCGATACACCGATGTACTGCCTTCTAAATTAGGCGCAGCCCGCAGCACACGCTACGACAGATGTATCGATGAAATAGTATGGACAACGACCAATACACCTCTTCAAGATCTTTATTAATATTATTTTTTCTTTTCTCTTGTTCAAAGGTATTTGATGTCAGGTACTCACTGACATGCTCGTATTCCAGTACCGAGCTAGACAACTAGCTCACGTCCGTGATGCGTGCAATGCGCGCGCTGCCGTCGTGCCACGTGCAAGCGTCGGAGCAGCTCGCTCGCTGTGCGCGCTTACCGAGTCGGCCTTTTATTTGTATCATGAGATGTATTCTTCTTTGAATTTGATGTAACTCATTTTCCCTCATTTTTCTCTCTCATGTAAACCGCTGGCTCCCAGTAACTTTGTATTAGACTGCTACGTTCATTTTCAAGGTATTCATCCAAAAGCATAATTGCCATGTGTTCACATCCAAAACCTCAGGATCCTTTTGGAATGCCCGAAATTCAGTGTAGATGCTCCCGAAAATTCAAACAGACCTTTTTTTTTGTGCGATTCAAACAGACCAATTTATTTCCCTTCAGGAACATGGGCCTTAGTCGGTTAGAACATACTCCCTCCATTTCATATTAGTTAACTCCTAAATGGATGTATCTAGATACATCTATTTGAGATTCAACTAATATGGAACGGAGGGAGTATATAGGAAATGCCTAGCAAACCCAAAAGTCTCTTGGCCCATATCCCACTGCTCGAGGCAACTCCCGGACTCTTTTCCGTGGATTTTTCAGCTTCCAAAGTGAACAATGTTTCTACTGCAGTGCAAAGTCAGTAGCTATTTCTCCACAAGTAAAATCAGTGTTCAAAATACAGTAACATTTCCCAAGAACCTTTTTTGTTATTGTCATCTTCTTGATCCTGAGGAAAGCCCAAGAACACAGTTTGATCGCCAGCGTATCTTCGATTTTTCTCCTCCGTTCCGGAAAGAAGTAGCCTAACGCAATGGGAAACAACAAACGCTCAGTATGTAGGTAGCTTTCTTTTCCCGGGTAGCAAAGGATAACAGCTGAGCAAAGCAATGTCTGAACCCCTCGCGAGAAAGCTGAAGCTAGCTTCTCCTGAGAGATCTACGCCCCCTCTCCAGAAAGTTAGCGTACGCATCTTAAAAGAAGAATCACGGCGACAAATCAGCGAACTCCTCTTGTCTCTTGCCTTTTGGGTTTGGGAGTCTCTTGTTAAACACGGCGAGTGGCACTTTGTTGCCAATCGCCTTCTTTACTCGTTGCTGCATTTAGCACTGCACACCTTCTTTTCTCCAGCAGCCGAGCTTCCCTGAAACTGGCAACTGAACACTGAAGCAGACTCGATCCTCTATTCCTCTGTCGCTTTACCGCCAGCTCTGCTCCAGAGGTCCAAACTAGAAGACCTCATCAGTAAACAGGCCGCGTAGTTGAGCCCCGTCTACATGAACCAGACCTGGAAATATGTTCCAAGAAAATAAAATCTCAAGGTAGAACAAAGTCATGGCCTCATGGGCCATGTGAATTGGAAGTGAAATCTATGAATATTTACTGAATTGGATGCACTTACGATGCACAGCTGAATATTAGTATATTTTTTCCAAAAATTTGTACATGAAGCATTTTTTGTACCGTATTAAGTTTTATGCACCGGTAGAGCTAAAAGTGTTAATGGAAAGAAAGTGGTCACCACATACTCTCTAACACTCTTTCTCACGTCTTTCTCACGTGTGACTCGATAAGGCGTACACAATGAATCGAACCTAACGTACATATGACTTGATTAGGTTTAGGGCTATATGTGGACAGAAAGAGGTCAAGAGAAGTTTTGTATTAAATTGTCAAAGCCCGATATTCAAACTTTCTGCTTTGATGCCATGTCAGGTTACATGCACCAACAAGTTAAATTAAAATTCCAAACTGATGGAAATAAGATGGAAAATCTACACATACCGTAACACACTTAGTATGTTGAGATCATGGTCGTTTTGACTAGTCCAAATCCTCTCCCTCTCCTGTCCTCAAATGCCTCTCGACTCTCAACATACTTGTTACAATATTGTTTCTCACAACTAGTTAACTTGATATATTTCAGACCAGTATGTTCTAGATATGTTGAAATACTAAAATAGACTCCAATAAATATTATTACTACAATGTGTTTAGATAGCTCGAGTTGATCAAACATAGTAATGTGATTTTTGTCTGATTGCCTTGATTTATGCATAATTTTGTTTAGCAGAAAAATCTTGTAAATTTCCCCAACTATAACTCAAAAAATACAATAGTTTCATGGGGACCATTGCTCCAGCACTAGTGTATTTCTGATTACAAACGTTGTAAATTGCATAGGAATAAACTTTAAATTTAATATTTACTTGATCCTTCCCAAAATATGTGATCTATAACTTTCGTCCTTTAAAGAAAAGTATCAATGTCTACAGTAACAATCACATATACTATGAAAACGTGTTTCCTCAATAGTTTTACGGCTTATATTTTATTAAGGAGACATAGTAAAGTGTCAACATCTGCTATACAAATTAAATACACTATGAAAACATACTTCATGATTAAGTTGTACACCATATATTCATGGATGAAGGGAGTAGTAGTGCGGACACTTGGTTAATTATGATAGCTAAATTATAGAAAAGTTACTACCGATAATTTTATGTGGAAGCTTGTATGTCTACAAAAATATTTAAAATGATATAATATGTTATGGTGAAGTAAAAAAAATTGTAAATCTTGATTCAATAAGGTCTTGATCAACTCTTGGATGTACCTTAGAGAGCACGACACGAAAGATTTTCCTAGAACATTAGCCACACTTGAATAGACTTAACACGCCGCACAAGGAAAAGGACCTATCAGATGTCTTTTGGGCTCTACGACCAGTTTAAAGTTTAGACATGTGATCTTTATTGTGCCATAATTGTTGTGGACAAAAAGCCTCCTTTCTTATTGGGTCGTCTCTAGAGCCATCTAACATATTTTTATTTATTTCAGAGCATATGGAAGACATTTGCTCAGGTTTTTATAAATATGTTTTCATGAAAATTGTTAGTTTCATGTTTTGATTCTTGTAGACTTTGGGTGTGGTTACTTTAATAAACTGTCGTAGATGTCACACATGTCAGGTTGAGTTGTGAAGACACGAAGGCCCCACATGTAAGTGAGAAATAGTTATTTTGCGGGTAATAGAAAAATAGCAGTGTAAGTATTTTATTTGTCCTTTTCCTATCTCTAACTAGAAGAATAACTCACGCATTGCAAATGGTATATGTTTATAAACTCTATTTTACAAACAAAAGGGTGTAAAACGCATGAAACATTTTTTTTTGAAATGGGGAGTTACCCCAGTCTCTGCATCGAAATGATGCATACGGCTGCTTAAAACACAAGAAACATATAGTTTTCAAGAGAAATATGCAAAACTCGATTGATCACAGAAGTAGAGATACTAAGTTTAATTGATGTGAATTATTGTGTATTTGACAGCTAACAAGTAGTGACATGGACCATTGGATGGTTGAGCAATATATGACGTGGATAGCTTGCATGCATATAAATGCATAAGTTATTGTTAATTAATATTAATGAGATGACATGAACAAATATATGACTATAATAATGAATGATGTGGATAGTTTACATGTAGAGAATTGCTTTTGAAAATGTATCTAGGTGATGCATATGACTTGTTTGCATATAGAGATAGACTAATGAAAATTGGTGTGGTTTTAATACGGTTTATTTGCATGGGACCGTGGGTCTACCGAATGATTATGTCACAACAATGAAAATAGGCATATGAACACGGGTGTACCTGCCCCATTTTTAAAAAACATTTCCTAATGATTAAAAAATCTGAAAAAATGTTTGCCCTGTGTAATAGGAATTCGTAGAGTAACTACTTTTTATTTGACCTATGTAATAAAGACAAAATTATGTCCCCTAACTTTTTTTCTAGCACCAATATTTCTCTTTTTGCGGAGGCAAAATAAAAAGGAATTTTTTAATGAAACTTTTGTGCCGCGCACATGTTTTTGCGAGATGTATACGTGGAGTTTTTTCTCAGATTTTTTAAAACAATTTTAAAGACATTTAGAATGCATTTTTCAAAAAAAATGTGTGTAGGTGCACCTGTGTTCACTATATGCACTCTCCCACAACAATCCTTAGACAAGCGGCTAAATATTGTATTTTATAGTGTGGCCCAATAAGTTTTTGACACATACACTATGTTCTTATAGACTATTTTTCCTTGATGATGATTTTTTAGTTGCTAACTAAAATATGGTCAGTTCATATATGTATTAACCCGAGGGAGCTTGTTGTTAAATATAATTATAAGTTCCAATTTTTTGTTTTCCGGAAATAATATACTCCGTAGATGATTTCTACTAACAAATTAAATTCAAAAAAAATATGGCTGTAAAAGGCAACAAAAACTTGGTTTCCTCTTTGCATTTGTCTATTTTGTCTAGATGGTAGCTGAAAAGATATTTTTAAATTTTATCTTGGCCACATTTTTCTAGAGAAACCACAAATGTCATTTTTTTTCTCGAAACTTTGCACGTATGTAGAACATTGTATGTTTGTTAGCGTTTTTCAGAAATTTTTGAACATTTATATTTTTTTTGTTGAATTTCCTACTTGGACAGGAGCTCGGGAGCTGAATTGAATTTATGTTTCTCCATTGATAAACAATGTTCAAAATACAGTAGTATTTCCCAAGTACGTTTTTTTATTGCCGTCTTCTTGATCCTAAGGAAAGCCCAAAACCGCAGTTTGATCACCAACGATCTTTGATTTTTCTCCTCCGTTCCGGAAAGAAGTAGCCTGAAGACTTTAACTCAGAGCATCTCCAGTCGGGGCGTCAATATAGCGTCCAGATGTATCTATTGGGTTTTTTGGACGAAAATAGCGCCTAGTCGCGCCCCCAATAGCCTAGTTTCGTCCGCACGGCGTCAATAACTCGTCCGGCAGCACCAACCCACGCCCTACATCGTGGGAGTGCTTTGGGTGCGCCGGACAAAATTGCAAGCAACCGCGGCCACATGTTTCGTCTGCATGCAAAACATTGCTTCTCTCACTCCTTTCTTTTCTCGGGTCTTTTCTCGGGGCATTATTCCTCTCTCTCCTCATTGTCTCTTTTAATGCATGCATGCTGCCTAATATTTACATTGCCTTACCATTATATTGGAGGCACGGCTGGGAAGAGACGCCGCCAATATTGTTTAATTCGTCCGGACGGTGCCAATAGAGCTGCTCTGAACGCTCATCCGGACGCTTTATGAGATGCTCTCAAAAATAAACGCTGGGTGGCGACAAAGCATAACAGCTGAGCAAACCAATGTGTAAACTCCTTACGAGAAAGCCTGAAGAAAGTTAGCGTACGCATCATAAAAGAAGAACGACAAATCAGCGAGCTCCTCTTGTCTCCTGCCTTTTGGGAATTGGGAGCCTCTGGTTAACACGGCGAGGGAGACGAACCGATGTTTTAGCACCCTGGTTAACTGGAAGTGTGTAGCCTTCGGCTTGTTGACGTATTTAGCACCCTGTCTTCTCTCGAGCTTCCCTGAAACTGGCAACTGAACACTGAAGTTGACTTCTCTGTCGCTTTACCGCCGGCTCTGCTAGCTCCAGACGTCCAAACTAGAAGAGCTCATCAGTAAACAGGCCGGCCGGACGCGTAGCTGAGCTGCTGAGCCTAGAGTCGTCTACATGACGCGGATCTGGAAATTTCTTCCAAGAAAAAAAAAACGAAATCTCGAGGTAGAACAGAGCCATGGCCCATGGATTGGACGGCGGCGACGACATTTGACAAAGTACCAAATTATAGCTACAAGCTGTGCCCTGACAAATCGTCGGCTCCACCGTCCGCAGCTCCAGAGCCTTTGCTACGCATGCAGACGTGTCCTTCTCCCAGAATAATTTCTAATCTACAGTGGCTCATTCCCGCGGTTTCCAGCAGGCGCCCTCACAACGGCCGTATACTTTGCTTCGCGTTACCATGATCAAATTCTTTCCCTCCGCTCCGTCCGTCTTAATCGCTTCCGGACCAAGTCTGCACCTTCCCCTCCCCGCCCAAAAGCAAAGGATTCCAAACCGAGCAGCCGAACAAGAACAAACAAACCAAGCCTCTAGCCCTCCTCCATACGAGAATGGATCACGCAAATCTTTCTTCTCCAGCAATGGCGGACGCGGGTCCGTCGCGACCAGGGTTCGGGGGCAGCGACGTCGTTTCCGCGAGGCTGCATCAGGCTCTGGCGCTCCTGTTCCCGTCCAACCTCGCCGCGAAGGCGGTGCTGTTCGCCGTGGTGGTGGCGCTGCTGCCACTGCTGCCGACGAGCCAGGCGCCAAGGTTCTGGGAGCTGCCGCACATCCTCCTGCTCGGCCTCGTCATCTCTTACGGCGTCTTCGGCCAGAGGAACGCCGATGACGATGAGGTTGTGGCCCCGGCGGCCGCTGCCAAGATCGCCGACGACGACGAGTCGGTGGAGTCCTATGTCTCCCAGATACTGCAAGGCCCGCTGCTGGCCTTCGAGGGGATCGCTGGGGACGACGGCCGGGAGAGCAATGCCGGCGGCGTCCATGCGTGGAGCTCGCAGTACTACCCCGACGACCCCCTCGTCGTTGTCGCCCACACTGGGAGCAAGAATAACGCGGGCGAGAAGCCGCTTCTCCTGCCTGTGAGGAAGCTGAAGCCGGCGGCCCAAGAATCCGCGACAGGCAATGTCGTAAGCGACGACGGCGTTGATGAAGAAGAGGAGTTCCTTGTCCCCAAGGAAGGAAGAGGGTACGGCGGGGCGCGCGAACACGACACGTCTTCGCCGTCCTCCGTCCTCGATGCGGGCTTGACCCTCTCTCCGTCGTCGCCTCCGCCCCCGCCGCCTCGGCAGGAGTTCCTTGGCGGCGCACGCCGCCTCGGGAAGGCCAAAGCAAGAAGTTTCAACGAATATGCAGTCGGCGACCTGAAGATGAGCGGACGGCCGGGCTTACGAAGCGGCGGCGGCGGCAACAGGTTCCGGTCAAACTCTGCGATCCAAGCATCGAGGAGGGGCACCTTCGCCGGCTACGATTACGAACCCGTTCTTGTAATTCCAGCCGACGATCAAGTTGCCGCAGATGATGAGTTGGACGGCACGGCTGCGGCGTCAGAGTCAGACAGCTCGTTCAGTAGCGAAGACATGGCCAGGGACGGTGACGACGAGGGGGAAGACGGCTACGAGGAAGAGGAGAGGCGGGAAGAGGACAGTTCTTGCGACGAAGAGCTGTTTGAGCTGGCGACGAGGAAAGGGCCGGAGGAGGACGAGGTGGACAGGAAAGCTGACGAGTTCATAGCCAAGTTCAGGGAGCAGATAAGAATGCAGCGAGTTGAGCCGGCCGGCAGGAGATGACCGATCACGGGTGTGTTTCATGTGTAATGCACTGCATTTTAACGTTTGTTCTTCTTTAGTTCTTCTGATTGATCTGATGTACTCCTACTTAACTGCGGCCTGAACAAATGGTTGTGAACGAGTGGAACAAAGGCCAAGGGTACGAACCCTAGCCCGCCCAGGGTGTGAACGAGTGACCGAGGGGGCGAACCCTAGCCGGTTGTCGCCGCCACCCTCCTCTCTCCCTCTTTCCCCTCGCCATTGCCGGACAAGGCCGTGTGGTGCCGGTGGATCTGGTCTCCTATCGGACTAATGAAGGAACGAGCCACCGGTAGGGGGATCTTCTCGGTGTCTTCCTCTACGTTTGCAGGGCGGTGACCCTAATCTCCTCCATTTGGACTGTGGTGCGAGGCGGAGTGGTGAGATGGTGTTGTGGTGATGTAGGAGGACGGGGTGAAGAGGTACTTGTGCTGCTCCCATGGCGACGCAGCAGCCAGGGCGGTGGCTTTCCCTTTGCGGCCATGGACTACGAAGGCGAGGAAGGGGGTTGGGCGAAGCGGATCTAATTAGGCTTCCAGATCAATTTGCATCTTCGGCGTCGGTCTCACTGCAACGTCCAGGTGACGGCAACCGTGTGCCACGAACATCGTATGAGTGACGTGAGAGTTTTCAAATTAGGGTGGTGGCCATGGCTCTTTGATGGAGGCACACACCATGGTCGTGTGGATGGTACTGTTGCCAGATTTTTGATATGGTGATGGCCTTCAGATCTATGTGTCGAGTTCGATGTCGTTATGGGACGTATTTTTCTTCAACTGTCGAGTTTGGAGGCCGGTGGCATATGAGATGCCCCTCCAATTCGACATGTGGTTCGATATGACTCGACAGGTGCTATGCACGACATCTCATGCACAGGTGTCAAGTCATGCATATTCCCGGCAGGTGCTATGCATAATGTCTCTCCTGGAAGCACTAGTCATGTTTGTTGTTGCTCGATCGAAAGCGGTGCGACAGTGATTGGAAGTGTGGTCAGTGGCGGAGCTGTATGTTGTTTATGATGTCAATTGACATCACAAAAATCTTATGAACACCAGGATATATTATTTTTTACCCTAAAAGTACTAATTACCTCACTAGTCTCATCTATCACTTATTTTAGGCTTTTGAGAAGTTGTATCTGTCACGTAGTGTTGCAAATATTTTTGACAACTATTACGTTGGATAGATCATAAGAATAGAATTTTTCTTAGGGTGAAAGCGTTTGTCATTGCCGTTATTATCGAAATGATTTGATTTTTATGAGCTGCCGCCGCACATATGTCTCCGATCAGCAAAAATTGATGAAGGGCGCCATGGCCAATTCCTATTTGCCGCCTTTAGCGGCAAAATTAGTCTTGCCGCGCACCCCTCGCGCGGAAATGGGCCGCCTTGGTTTGGCCCAGTTCGCGTTTTGTTTCTGTTTCTTCTTTCCTTTCATTTCCTTTCCTTTTCTTTTTTTTCCTTTTTCTTTTTCCTTTTCGTTTTCTGTTTTTTTTTTCGTTTTCGTTTTCTGTTTCTTTTTTTTCTTTCATTTTAGTTTTTCATTTCTTTTTCTTTTTCTTTTTTTTTCAGATTCTTTTATTTTTCCTTTCTGGTTTCTCTTTTATTTCCATTTTTTTCAAAATTGTATATGATTTTAAAAATACTCATTTTTTAAATGTTCATATTGAAAAAATGTTTAAATTCAAAAACTGTTCAGATTTGAAAATATTCAAATTCAAAATTTATTCAGATTTGAAAATGTTCAAATTCAAAAACTGTTCAGATTTGAAAATGTTCAAATTCAAAAATTGTTCAGATTTGAAAATGTTCAAATTCAAAAATTATTCATATTTGAAAATGTTCAAATTCAAAAATTGTTCAGATTTGAAAATGTTCAAATTCAAAATTGTTCAGATTTGAAATGTTCAAATTCAAAAAATGTTCAGATTTGAAAATGTTCAAATTCAAAAATTGTTCAGATTTAAAAATTTTCAAATTCAAAATTGTTTAGATTTGAAAATGTTCAAATTCAAAAAATGTTCAGATTAGAAAATAACCAAATCCGAAAATTATTTTAATTTCGAAACTTTTAATAAATTTTATATACTTTTGAAAATATTCATTTTTAACAAATGTTCAAATTCAAAAACTATTCATATTAAGAATGTTCAAATCCTGAAAATTCATTAATTTTTAAAAATATGCTTTTGAAAATATTCATTAAAAAACTATTCGTATTTTAAAAATGTTCAAATTTGAAAACTGTATAGATTTGAAAA
This sequence comes from Puccinellia tenuiflora, assembly GCA_012064385.1. NCBI lineage: Eukaryota > Viridiplantae > Streptophyta > Magnoliopsida > Poales > Poaceae > Puccinellia > Puccinellia tenuiflora. The sequence continues at coordinate 537,287 of QRDG01000309.1, read as the reverse complement.
TATTCAAATTCGAAAACTGTTCAGATTAAAAAGCTCATATATGAAAATTATTTAAATTTTAAAAGTAGATTTTGAAAATATATTAATTATAAAAAAATATTTTTAAAAAAATCAAAATAAAAAATGTCAAATTTTATAAAATTTTCAGGTTTTAAAATGTTTATTTTTGAAAATGTTCAGTTTTAAAAAATATTAAGATTTTTCTAATTATTTCAGATTTTAGAAACAGTAAAAATGAACAACAAAGAAAAAATCATATCTGCTACTAGGCCATAGCGGCCACTTTAGTACCGCTGTAGGTCGCACGAATGCAGCTGCGGAGATGGGCCAGCCCACGAAACTTAGTACGAACGATGGGTGCGCGGCGCGGACGCATTTTGCAGGCGGCAAACAGCAGCACCCGGCGCCATGCCGTCCGCGCCGCTGCAGACACGTTACGGCCCAGACGATTTGATCCAAAAGAGACGGTTCAGTCGGCCCAAAGATCGGTTCTGTAGCAGGCCGTACTCGATCTTCCTGACCAAGTCTTGAGTCCGTTTGTCCTCAAAAAAAAAGAAAACCTTTCCCGGACCCACACAGGCACGGATTCTTCCCAACTCCCAAGCAAGCTCCCGTCATCAACGCGGACACGACGCACCGCCGCCGCTGTTCTCGCCGCGCCGCGCACGGCGTCACCCTTTCCACCAGCGACAGCACACGCGCGCATCCCGCGACGTGGCGCCGTGCGGCTCTGGGCACAAAGCGGTGCTACACCATTTCCTACGTCTAGGATTTTTTTAATTTTTTTTACAAAGTATTTTAAGTTGAGTTTTTTACAAGGTTGTGGCCTTGTGGGATACACCATTTTCTACGTCTAGGATTTTTCTATTTTTTTTAACTTATAAATATTTATTTTAATTTTTTTCAAATGAGCAGGAGCGCTCGGGAGTCAAAGAGACTTTTCACACGAGCACCAAAAGGTCTTCCGACACCGCCACTCCATTGTCTAGCGGCCTTTTCTGATATCAAGCATGAGGCCTCCCTATAAGTTTTGGCCGACGCCCGCTTTTTGGGACCGTTAATGTAGTAAGAGTAGGTTTTTTTTTTTCCTTTATCTTGGATAGGTATTTTGTTGTCTAAACTTAAAACTCTTCTCCTCTATTAATAAGAAAACAAAGCTTATTCCCGCTTTTAAAAAAATATCTTCCTAACAAGTATAAGTAGAGTGGCGGAGGTAGGATTGGGTCACGCCCAGGGGCGGACCTAGAGGGCGGGCCGGGTGGGCCGTGGCCCACCCAGAACTTTGCAATTTTTTGAACACCCCGGTATTTACTGGGCTTTATTTCCGGAATTGCAACCCAGGCCCAGCTATGAGTGCATCGCTCGATAGACAGACTCACTCAGGGAAACCGAAAACAGATCGAGACCTAGCTCCAGCCCCACTGACTGAGGTCACCGAGCGACAGCGCAGCCCCATCGCCAGGTTCCGGCGGTCCGGCCTCCGCCCCTCGCGCCCCCTCCGCTCCGCCCCGCCCCCCTCCGGCGGTCCGGCCTTCGCCCCTCGCCGCCTCGCGGCCTGCGGCCTGCCTGGCTGCCTCCCGCAGAAATCGGAAGGAACCACAGAATCGTAAGGTAACCATTAACCAATCCCATCCCCTGATGTCCTCTGATGTTTAGAATTATTGCAACACGGGGATTTGCTAAGTTATTTGATGAAGCGAACAAAATTGTATGTTCTTCACCGCCGGTGATTGTGGTAGAATCCGCACCTCCTGTTGAATCTGACTCCGAGAGTGAGGGTGAAATGGAAGATGTAGCACCAAATCCACCATCACCCCAACAACCGGCATATAAGTTGAGAAATTCTTGAACCATTGCTTAGTGACATTTATTGAGCGGGATGTTTTTTTACAAGCAAGTGAGGATGACATGGTTGAAGCTTTCATGGCAATACGACGATGTAGAGTTAAACAGTAGCTATGTAAATTTCTATTTATGTTACATTTGTCGTGCAAGATTTTGTTAATGTCTTACCCTATTTGTATTGGAATTCAAACATATTTATGACATATGTATTGAACTTAAATGTTGTGAATCATTAGACTATTTATGTTGTTCATTTGTCAACGTTATTTACTTATTTTCGCTGTGCGAATTTTTTTTTTTTTTGAGTGTGTCCACCCTCCATTTTTATCCTGGGTCCGCCACTGGTCACGCCCCGAGCCAAACGTATCAAACAGTGCTAAACAGTGTCAAACAGTGCTACAGTGTTAAACAGTATACAAAGGATTTCAAAGCCACGCCCAGGGCCATGGCCCCTGTTACCCTGGGCCTGGATCCGCCTCTGAAGTAGACTATCTTAAAGAAAGCGGGCAGCAACCAGCAATAGACAACTCGCGAGGACCAAGTAAATCTTTTTCTTTCCTGAGCACTAGAATGTTCAAGTGCATCTATTTCTCTCTTGTGGAGATTTCTTACTTACGAACTTAACTGATCCCTTTATTTAAAAATAAATAAAAATCATATTTACATGTTTTGAAATATGAAAAAAAATCATGCATATTTTGTCAATCATGTATATCACAAACGTGCAAAAACTTAATTTGAAATATTGTATATTCTAAGCTACATAAAAATAAAAAATATGTGGATCTGATTTTACGCACTTTCAAATCTTCAAAATATAGAAGAATTTGACATCTTTGTGTAGGCCACAAAACAAAACAAAAAATCACATTGATATTTTGCATGCTTGCGGGATGCATCAACTACATCGAGATTTTTTTTCCCAGATCTTTCTTATACATAGAAATATAGTTTCGAACTTTTTTTTACTATAAAGGGATCACTAAAGCTAGGGATCCAAAGTGATTTTTCGTCTCTTAACTCGTAGTTGTGAACTCATGCATGTTTCGTCTTGTTTTTTTTTGCATATTTTACCCCTTAGTCGTGACATTATGTTAGTTTGTATGACAGTCATATCCATTTGTTAGGATGATGTGACCGTCCCACTTGGACATACATTCATTGTGGGGTACCAACATATGTCGATAATCTTAAATTTTATCAAACTCAGATAAATTATATGACTTTGTGTATATTTCGCCGATCAGGTGCGATTGGAATAATCACATTGCTCATGTGCTATGTGATGTATACCCCTAGGGTGCCTTTATTGGGTCGCATGCTCTCATACCAGACCTGTTGGATGCAAAGTCCCAAAGTTTGATTGCTCGTAAGAGATCCCGAGCCTGGCTGGCGCAATGATTAAAGCACCCAGAACCAGACCTGCTTGAAACTGTCGATTCGTCCATTTCCGTGGAGTCTGGCCCGGGAGCATGCTCCGTGCCCTGAAATCTCCTATTGGTTGGAAGCGTGAGACAGCTTGGGAGACGCGTTCATAACTCCCTCCCCACTCTCTCACACTATTGTCACAGCCTACCTCTTCCACTCTTTCTCTCTCAATATCCCAGCGAGCAAAGAAACTGATGGATGCTTTGCCTTCTCTGTCGCCGCCCCCATAGGGGGATCTCGCCCCCCAAGCTTGATCCCTGGCCATCGACCGCGCGCGTCATTGTCGAATACAAGATTTCCAGACTTCGGAGCGCGGCGGCACCGATTAAACCCCTTTTCCAGTCTACTCATGCATCAACTGGAACATCTGTAGCGCGCTCTCGTAGGTAAGATTTCAACCCCTTTTCCTATTTCGGCAGTTAGGTTTTGGTGAATGCTTAGACTTGTTCAATCGTAGCCTATGTACGGAGCTTAGTTCTTCGAATCAATGATAGATTTGTAGATCTCAATGCATCTTTGCTAATTAGACCGTCAGTGATGTCAATGCACGCATTCCCACTACCATGGTGCATTGATCATTGACATTGCATTAGCATGCATGGCAGTCAGTGCCATCCCACGGTGATCACTTGCATTGCATATTGGCACTCTATCCTCTGATCAATTGTATGATTGTCAATTACAAGATTGTGACACATTCTACAAGAACATCATCATTCCCTAAGGGGTTAGAAGACTACATCTACCATAACAACATCACCAAGAGAGATATTGTAACTGGGTTGGGCGAAGCTGTGGACAAGCTGGAGCAGAAGAAGGGTGAAGGGAAGGTCGTCAGGTGTCCTCCACACCTCGGCCCCAAGGTCGTCGATCTGGTGTCATGCCGGTTGAAAGAACATTTCCTTAACCCTATTTGTTTTGTGTGTTAGTTAACAACACTAATGATTATCTAATATGATGCTAAGTGGTGCAGGTTAATTGACTTTTTTCTACCTCTAGTATCACTCACCAAAAAGCGAAGAAATGGCAAAGTGTTCCTGCTGCAGGAAAATTCCTGGCCGGAGTTTCCGGCCTGTCAGGCCGGAGTCTCCGGCCCCCTGGTTTTTCCTGCCCTCTGGCCAGCGTGTGGTGCGGTACTGGATACCCCTCCGGAGTACCACCAGAGGGTGCCCGGAGTCTCCGGGAGGCCGGAGTATCCGCCCCCTGGTGACCGGAGTCTCCGGCCAGTCCTGCGTCCTCGACAAATCTCCGCCCGGGTGCGGAGTCTCCGTCCTGCACCGGAGACTCCGGTCCCTCTGACCGGAGTCTCCGGCCCTCTCCGATGCGTGCAAGGTGTGGGGAGCCTCTGGTGCCAGTCCGGAGGAACCCCGGAAGGAGACCGGAGTCTCCGGCCTACACCGGAGTCTCCGGCCCACTCAGGCCGGAGTCTCCGGCTTAAGTGACCCCCAACGGCTATAATTCGCAGAGGGGTATAAATACCCCTCCACCTACCTCAGACCAGCTAGCTCGTCCAGCATTTATGAACCCTAATATTTGAGAGCTCAAAATCACAAGATCTCCCAATTCCTCTGTCCAAACGCGTTGATCTTCGGAGGATTGAAGGAGAAGACCCGGATCTACATCTTCACCAAGCCGTTCTTCATTTCCCCCTCGTTCTCTCGAGGATTCTTGTTTCTAGGGTTAGCTTTGTGTTACCCTAGATTCTTGTGCTCATTTGTTGTTGTATTTGTGACAGTGCTGTTGATTTGGGAGCCCCCAATTCAGTTGTGGGTGTGTGCCCCAAGAACCGTGTAAGGGCTCCGGATTCCGCCTTGAAGGACTCCGAATAGTGGAAGGTGAACCAAGCCTTTGTGGCAAAGTTCATCGGAGAATAGGGTTAGGCCTTTGTGGCGTTGAGTAGGCCTTTGTGGCGAGCTCACACCCCTCCAACGAGACGTACTCACTTAACAAGGAGGAACTCGGGAATACATCCTTGTCTCCGCGTGCTTCCCTTCGGTTACCTCTTTCCATCTATCTTGTTCTTACGTTGTGCTACTTGTTTAATCGTAATTGCCATCTTGTCATATAGGTAAATTCATCGTAGATGCATGTCTAGATAATTTACCGTTTTGCTAAAGCCTAAAATTGAAAAAGACTTAAAATTTGGTGTAGCACCTATTCACCCCCCCCCCCCTCCTCTAGGTGCCCATACGATCCCTTTCAATTGGTATCAGAGCCTTGGCTCTTAAATTAGGTTTAACCGCCTAAGAGAGTATGGGTGACGGCGATGGTGTGTCGGGTGGTAGCACCCCTCCGGTGACCATGGATGATCTCAAGAGTTTGGAAACAAGCTTGAAATCATCCATGAACACTCAAATGGAGGAGTTGCGTGCTATGATGAGGGAACTCATGAAGGCTAACATGCCACCCGCTACATCATCCCTAGAGTCTAATGCTTCCGCCGCACATGTTGGGGAGGGCGAACAACGCACTAATGAATCCCCTCCTAAAATTGATGGTGGGAGGCCGGGGTACAATGCGGTTCCATTCGCATACTCGGCCGACCTCCCTATGCCACATTATCATATAAACAATAGGGGTGATCCACCTAAGCTTAATCCATCTTGTTTTACTAATTGGCAATTTATGATGAAATCTCATGTCAAGGGCTCTTCTAGTGAACTATGGAGAATCATTGAAGTTGGGTTCAAGGCCGTCGATCCAAACAACATGACAAGAAGAGAAGCCGTGGATTCTCAACTCAATGACTTGGCTCTCAACATCATTCACACCGCCGTGGGAGAAAAGCACATGTCTCTCATCGAGCTTGCCACCACCGCCAAAGAAGCGTGGGATATTCTCACTAAAGAGTTTGTTGGTAATGAGAGCATGCAAAGGAATAGGTTTGAAGCTTTGACCAACCAAGCCGAGGGCTTTTTCATGATAGAAGGTGAAGACCATGAAGAAATGTATCGAAGGCTCAAGACCCTTGCCACTCAATTTCGAGCCCTTGGTGCAACCTATGTGGATGATGCTTGGATAAAGAGGAAGTATGTGAGTGCCCTTTGGCCGTTTGAATCTACCGACTTGAAGAGTCTCCAAGGAAGACACAACTATCACCTCATGTCATCTAATGAGGTCATGCAAGAGATGGCGGCATACAAGGTGGCCACTAAGAACGCCGAAGATGCTCGAGCCCGAGCCATTGGAATGCATAGAGGATCTTCACTTGCTTTGAAGGCTAAGGTTGTGGTACAAGACAATGATGATGAGACTCAAGAAGATGTGTCACATTGGGATCCCAAAGAGCTTGAAGACACTCTCAAGGATTACTCGGCTCTCACCTCCAAAGTCTTTTGGAAGAGCCCGTCCAAGGCAAGGGATTTTGTCAACAAGACCGTTGGAAGGAAGGAAGGTGGACAAAGGGTTCGTTCTTGCTACAATTGTCAAGACAAATATCACTTTGTGGCCGATTGTCCGTTTGAGAATAGAGAACACCATGGAGGGAAGCTTGTTCGAAAGGACAAGTCTAAGGACACCCATAGGAAACCTTTCTTCAAAAAGAATGCTATCAACAAGAAGCCTCCAAGGATTGTGTTGCTTGCTCAAGAAGAGTACTCATCCGGAGAAGAAGAAGAAGAACCCAAAGATGAAGTAGCCGCCATTGCTATTGCTTCTTCATCATCTCCTTCCCTATTTGAATCCCCCAATGAGAATGTCTCCAACTCCTCCGCAAGATGCTTCATGGCCAAGACTACCGAGGTATCACCTCCCTCATCTCCTAAGGCTATAAGTTCTATGGATGATGCTACTAGTCTTAAAATCAAAGAGGAGATTGTTGCTTTCGATCATTTTATCACTAACATGCAAGGTGAAACAAAGAAGCATGTTGAGGCTCTTATGAGTCAATATGGTGAAGCTCAAGAAATGCTTGAGATCAAGGGTAAGATCGAAAGAGAGGATGCTATGGAAATTGCATCTTTAAAAGACAATCTAGAAGAAGAACATGAGCTTAGAGTTTCTTTAGAGCAATAACTTGAATCTATAGAAGAATCTAATGATGTTATTGTTGCTAAACTCATTAAAGAACGGGACCATGCAATTGCTAAATACAAAGCATGTAAGAAAGAAAAGGTCGAGCTTGGTGTTGGTCATTCTAGACTAACCGAGGAGCTAGAGAAGCTCTCCAAGGCCTACAAAGCTTTGGAGAGTGAGCACTCTACCCTCACCAAGTCGTATGAACAACTTCAAGCTCAACCGCCTAACAATGATATGCCTAGTTCCTCCACTTCTATTACTTGTGATCATGCAAATATCATTGAGGAAAATGCTAGGTTGAAGATCAATCTTGCTAAGTCCATCTCCCTAGGTAAGAAACCTTTTGTCACTTCACAAAAGGGGAGAGTTGGTCTTGGGTTTGTGGAGGAAGAAAAGGAGAAGGAAAGCTTCATGAAGGATGCTAGAACTCCTCAAACAAAGAAGACCCCACAAGCTAAGAAGGCCAACATTCCTAGTGCTCCTCAAGCAAAGAGGATCCCTCAAGCAAAGAAGAAGGTCAACATTGCTAATGGTGGTGCCACAAGGGGCAAAACCATTAGTGATGACTTTGCGGGAAAGACTAACCCTCACTACATTATCTTTGTTGATTATTATGGGGATGTCTATGCTAAGTTTGTTGGTCCTAGAAATGTACCCATTGCTCGTTCTATTTGGGTTCCTAAGACCCTTGTTGCTAACAAAAGAGGACCCATTGAAAAATGGGGACCTAAATCCAAGTAATGATTTCTTGTAGGACTATGCTTCCGGTGGGTCAAAATGGGTGCTTGATAGTGGATGCACAAAACATATGACCGGAAGCAAGGAGTTGATGACGGAGTTGAGATCAAATCTAAATCATGCAACCGTCACTTATGGAGATCGATCAAAATCCGAGGTATTGGGCTTTGGCAAGGTGGTAGTCGCTAAGGATATCACCTTAGCGAATGTCATGCTTGTCAAAGACCTTGGTTTTAATTTACTTTCCATTCATGCACTTAATAAGATGGGTTATGCCGTCTTCTTTGATATTGATGTTGTGGTAATCTTGTGGAGCAAGACTCTAAAGGTCGCTTTCGTTGGGTACGTCGAGGATGATTTGTTTGTGGTTGACTTTTCGAGGGAAACCACTTCAAATTCGATGTGCCTATTCGGAAAGGCCGACAAGGGTTGGTTGTGGCATCGCCGCCTAGCCCATGTCAATATGAGAACTTTGCAAAGTCTCCACAAGGGTGGCCACATTCTTGGACTAAAAGAAGATGTCTCTTTTGCCAAAGATCGTGTTTGTAGGGCTTGTGTTGAAGGAAAGATGCATGACTCTCCCCATCCGTCCAAGACTATTATTTCATCCAAGAGGATCTTGGAGCTCCTCCATGTGGATCTTTTTGGTGCCGTTCCCGAAGCTAGTCTTGGTGGGAAGAAGTATTGCTTGGTGATTGTTGATGATTATTCAAGATTTACTTGGGTTTATTTCTTCAAGTCGAAGAGTGAGACTCAACAAACCTTCATCGACTTCTTCATTGAAATGCAACGTCAACACAATGTCCCCATATTGGCAATTAGAAGTGATAATGGCTCCGAGTTCAAAAACTACACCCTCAATGAGTTTCTTAGTGAAGAGGGCATTCGTCATCAATATTCCGCAACCTATACCCCTCAACAAAATGGTGTAGCCGAGAGGAAGAACCGGACTCTTATGGATATAGCAAGGTCCATGTTAGCGGAGTTTAAGACTCCGTTGACCTTTTGGGCGGAGGCTATTTCCACGGCTTGTCACTCCTCCAACCGGCTCTACTTCCGCAAAGGGTTGAACAAGACTCCTTATGAGATCCTCACCGGCAACAAACCTAACATCTCCTACTTCCGTGTCTTCGGTTGTAAGTGTTTCTATTTGATCAAAGGTTGTCGCTTAACTAAATTCGAATCTAAATCTCTAGAGGGTATATTTGTTGGTTACGGTGCCGAATCCCACACTTATAGAATCTATGATAAAGCCACACGGCGTATCATAGAATCTTGTAGTGTGGTGTTCGAGGAAAATAACGGCTCCCAAGTGGCGCAATTTCATGTTTCCGATGTAGATGATGTAATTCCTCAAGAAGCCATAAGAAGAATGGGTGTGGGATTCTTCCGCCCCATTGAGGAACCCCTTGTGGTGGATCGAGAAGGACAATGCTCTACTCAAGTGGAGCCTTCATCTACTCAAGAAAATCTTGCCAATGGAGAACCTATTGCACCAACCCAAGAACAAGTTGAAGACCCTCAACCTCATGATCAAGTTGCTTTGCAAGAGCCCAACTCTCCTATCCGTGATGCTAGCCATGATCAAGACCTTGCTCAATCATCCTCTTCATCAAATGTTGAAGCCGCTCCTAGTGATGATCAAGGTCAACCTTCCGGTCAAGACGGGGACCCAAATGATCAAGATGATCAAGTGATACCTCCAAGATGCAATGAGGATATCGAAGCCCGTCGTCGAGCTAGAGTTGAAAGAACCATGGCACGTCGTGAACATTTCCTTGAGAAGGTGATTGGTGATGTGAGAGGCAAAGTGTCCACCCGAAGGCAATTGGCGAACTTTAGTGACCATCAAGCTCACATTGCCATGTTTGAACCGAAGAAAGTGGCCGAAGCTCTTGAAGATCCGGATTGGTTGCTAGCTATGCATGAAGAACTCAACAATTTCGAGCGCAACAAGGTTTGGAAGCTAGTTGAGAAGCCTAAAGAGTGCCGCAATGTTATTGGCACAAAGTGGATTTTCAAGAACAAGCAAGATGAGCATGGCATGGTTGTAAGGAACAAGGCTAGATTGGTGGCTCAAGGGTACTCTCAAGTTGAAGGCATTGATTTTGGAGAGACCTATGCTCCCGTGGCTCGCCTTGAGTCCATCCGTATCCTTCTTGCTTATGCATCCCGTTATAACTTTAAATTGCAACAAATGGATGTTAAAAGTGCCTTTCTTAATGGTCCCTTAAAGGAGTTGGTGTTCGTTAAGCAACCCCCGGGGTTTGAGGACCCCAACTTCCCTAACCATGTCTACAAGCTTGATAAGGCGCTCTATGGACTTAAACAAGCACCACGTGCGTGGTATGAGCACCTTAGAGAGTTATTGTTAGACCGTGGGTTTGAAGTTGGGCAAATTGATCCCACTCTTTTTACTAAGAGGGTTAAAGGGGAGCTTTTCGTATGCCAACTATATGTTGATGATATTATATTTGGCTCGTCTAACAAAGCTTTTAATGATGAATTTTCAAAGCTTATGACCGATAGGTTTGAGATGTCTATGATGGGCGAGTTGAAGTTCTTCCTTGGTTTTGAGATCAAGCAATTGAGAGGAGGGACTTTCATTAGCCAAGCAAAATATATTCAAGACATGCTCAAGCGGTTTAATATGGCCGATGCTAAGGAGAAGAAGACACCTATGGATACCAAATGCCATCTACAACTTAACCCAAAGGGTATAGATGTGGATCAAAAGCTCTACCGCTCCATGATAGGTTCGTTGCTTTACCTTTGTGCATCTAGACCCGATATTGTGTTGAGTGTAGGTGTGTGTGCAAGGTATCAAGCGGCTCCTAAAGAAAGCCACATGTTGGCGGTCAAAAGAATCCTACGATATTTGGTTCATACCCCAAGGTTTGGTTTGTGGTACCCAAGGGATTCTTCTTTCACTCTTCGTGGGTTCACGGATTCGGATTGGGCCGGTGACCAAGATGATAGGAAATCAACTTCCGGGGCTTGCCAATTTCTTGGTAGGTCCTTGGTGAGTTGGTCTTCTAAGAAGCAAAATTGTATTTCTCTCTCCACCGCCGAAGCCGAGTATGTGGCCGCCGCTAGTGCATTGCACTCAATTGTTATGGATGAGGCAAACTTTAAAGGAATACGGTGTCAATTGTGACAAAGTGCCTCTTTTGTGTGACAATGAGAGTGCTATCAAGATCGCCTACAACCCGGTGCAACACTCAAGGACCAAGCATATTGAGATTCGTCATCATTTCATTCGAGATCATGTTGCCCGTGGAGACATTGAGCTAGCATATGTGCCAACCAAGGACCAACTTGCGGATATTTTCACGAAGCCACTTGATGAAGCAAGATTCACTTATTTGAGGAATGAGCTAAATATCGTGGATTCGAGGAGCTTGGCTTGACCATCTTGCATACACACCTATAGTTTCAACTTCTATCTTGGTTTAGGTGTAGGCATGAATTTAGGGGGAGTGTTGTCCTAATAAATTGGGCTCTCCCTCCCCCCAATATGCCTATAGTAAAAATTTATTTATCTCTATTTTCATTTCATGAATTGTGAGCTTAAATGACGAGTATTGGTTATGGACCCAAGATATATCTTCGCGGTGCCATGCCATAAACTCATACATGGTGGCCTAGGCCACCGACCTTTTCCTAGTGAAGAGTTGGATCTTTTGGGATTTTATTGGATTTTATTTGCAAATCTCTTGTTCTTATGGGAAACTCACTCAATCTTGGCTTTTATTGTTTTTGGCTTTTGCAAGTTGAGTGTGAAGTACCATCCCAGTTTGTGTTGTCTATCCCAAGCCTCTCCTTGCCCCAAAACTTGCTCCTCTTGCCACATACATGTCCACCACCAAAAACGAGCTTCTCTGAGTTGTGGGGGCCGGAGACTCCGGTGTCTAACACCGGAGACTCCGGTCTGAGCAGAATCTCCGCCCTAAGCCACGGAGACTCCGGCACCCCGGAGACTCCGGTGTGCTTAGGCCGGAGACTCCGGTCTCGGCGATTCCAGGGGATCAAAAAGGGGATCGGGGTGGGGTTGTTTTCACAACTCCTTTCCACCCCCGACTCTCTCCTCTCCCCTGCTGCCGCCCCCAACTTGGTGAAGCTCCTCCGGCCGCTCCCCGCCGCCGGAATCCGCCGTCCAGCCGGCCCCTCTTCATCTCCAACGTTGGGGAACCTCCTCCCCACCATTGGTGACCTTCACCATGTCGAGCAGCGGTACCTCCCTCTCTCCCTCTCTAGGTTTCTTCCTAGATCTTGGATAGAGTGTGTAGTGTTGCTCCCTATGGTGTAGAATCTCTTGCTGGCTTGTTTTCATCTCAATGTATCAATTCTAGCATCTTTAGCATCGAATTTTGACCTAACCCTAGATTCTCAGCCTCAGGGCCGGAGACTCCGGCCTGTCCCAGGCCGGAGACTCCGGTGTGGCCGGAATCTCCGGCCCCTGAGGCCGGAATCTCCGGTGTAGATCAAGTTTGTGTGCTTTTGATTCTCCAATTGATGCATCTTTTGTTTTCTTGGACATGTATGCTTATCCCCCTGCTACCTCCTATCTGTTTACTCACAGGCTCCTCGCATCGTCTCAAGAAAGTCACTCACAACCCCAACAAGGTGACTAGAAAAGAAAAGAGGGGAAATCGTGCTTATTTGGATCGGACCGAGGATGGCCGCTTGGTTCAGCGTGACAGGGGTGCTGCTGCTAGAGAGGCTGCGCAGAGGAGAGCTGAAGAAGAGTTCCTTGCTCAAGAGAAGGCCAAGAAAGCAAAGTTTGACAATTTGACCACCCTTAGTGGGTTAAGCAAATCGGAGTTCCGAGCTATGAGGTGTCAGCCTTTCTTTGATATGCCACAAAATTCCAACAACCCTCACTTTTGGAGAAAGGAACAAGAGATTGTGATGAATGAAGTGTATGCTAAGCTCTCGGGTCCTAACAAGGTTTGTGTGCAAAAGGTGCTTAATCTTTCCGCCCTTAGCACTAAACAATATTTCCAAGAGGCCGTGTGGATTGTTCGCAAACTTGGGTTGGAGCACCTCATGTCGCTCCAACAAAACTATGACATCACTTTGGTGCACCAATTCTTTGCTACCGTTCAGTTTGGAGAAGATGAAGATGTCAAGTTGACTTGGATGACCGGGCCGATGAAGTGTGAGTCCTCTATGACTCGGTTCGGTGAATTACTTGGCTATGTGTTCCGCAAGGGTGAAGCCTCCCAAGGAAGAATCATGCATACGGAAGGAGTCCATTATGACAAAAACAAGATGACACCGCTTTATCTCAACAAGTCCGCTGTTGGCTCCAACAAGGACCTTCTTCCAACTTTCAATATCCTCCTTCGCATGTTTAGGTGCAACATTGCACCCCAAGCCGGAAATGTGGATGCAATTCGTGGAGGGCTTGTCAACCTCCTTATTCACTCCCATACGGTGCTTCAAGCCGGAGTTAATTGTCAAGGGTTTGAGATTGATGTGATGGACTTCATAAAATGTGAGTTGCATTGGGCGGTGCATGAGATGAAAAATCCTATCTATGGACCTTATGTGATGATGCTCATCCTTGATCAAGTGCCGCAACTCAACCGCGAGCTTTTCACCGTTCACAAGGCGGGCGCCCTTCAAATCCTCAAGCATGACAAGCCTTCCTCTTCAAGTGGTCCCTCTCGTGTTCCGTTTGCTTCAAGTGAAGAAGAGGAGGAAGAAGATGTGGCACCCGTCCGTAGGAGGAGTAAGAATGCCGACCCTCCCTCATGGGTTAGCAAGGGCAAAGATGATGTGCAAAGGAAGATAAAGAAGCTTAGTTGGTTTGAAAAGATGGTGATCCGCATGAATGTGTGCCTCCACCGGGAAAATTACGAAGGTTATAAGGAGAGGAAGTTGATCATCTCCAATCAAAATAAGTTGTTCAAGGAGTTGGAGAAAAAGAGGGACAAGACTCCTCCACCTCCTCCTTCTCCTCGCATTGGCAAAGCAACGCAAGAAGAGCTCGCCGAAGAAGATGAATCCTCCGGTAGTGAGCCGGCAGTTCCCTATGATGCTTGGCACGCAAGGCAATTCCCTTGGGCCGATTTTGATTTTGAGGACGTGTCCTCCCATATGCCTTCTTCCTCGCGTAACACCGGCAAGGCTCCAATGCCTCAAAGGGAGATTGAAGAAGATGAGGAGGCTAGTGGCTCGCAATATGATGAGGATGATGATGATGACGGCACCGACGAGGACTCCGAGTGATCTCTTTGGGGACCGTTAGCATCGCCTTTCTTCCTTTTTGGTGTCTCGATGCCAAAGGGGGAGAAATGGTTCTAGTAGGCTATCCGTGGGATTTGCATGGGTCGGGGCACAAGCATTTGCTTTTATCATTCCTTAAGAGCTTGTGTTCCTTTTATTTCGTGTGTTAAACTTTGTGTTGAACTCTATTCTATTTGCTACTTTTTATGTGTGAGATGTGGATCTAGTTGTCGTTTTATGCTTGAGACATGGTGGTATCATTTTTTATCTATTGGTTGAGTTATTTGTGATGTGAGATGTGCATTGGAATTATCTTTATTCTCACACCAAGGTATGCTTGTTAACTCAAAGATCAACCCTCTATATCATGTCTTAATTTATTTGTGGCATCCTCCCCTATATGTGGGTTTCCTCTCATATGTGTAACTTGTCTAATATGCACACATTTAGGGGGAGATGCTATTTGTCACATGATATGATCCTTTTATTTTGCAAATCCTAGTGTTGTCATCTAACACCAAAAAGGGGGAGATTGAAAGAACATTTCCTTAACCCTATTTGTTTTGTGTGTTAGTTAACAACACTAATGATTATCTAATATGATGCTAAGTGGTGCAGGTTAATTGACTTTTTTCTACCTCTAGTATCACTCACCAAAAAGCGAAGAAATGGCAAAGTGTTCCTGCTGCAGGAAAATTCCTGGCCGGAGTCTCCGGCCCCCTGGTTTTTCCTGCCCTCTGGCCAGCGTGTGGTGCGGTACTGGATACCCCTCCGGAGTACCACCGGAGGGTGCCCGGAGTCTCCGGGAGGCCGGAGTATCCGGCCCCTGGTGACCGGAGTCTCCGGCCAGTCCTGCGTCCTCGACAAATCTCCGCCCGGGTGCGGAGTCTCCGTCCTACACCGGAGACTCCGGTCCCTCTGACCGGAGTCTCCGGCCCTCTCCGAAGCGTGCAAGGTGTGGGGAGCCTCTGGTGCCAGTCCGGAGGAACCCCGGAAGGAGACCGGAGTCTCCGGCCTACACCGGAGTCTCCGGCCCACTCAGGCCGGAGTCTCCGGCTTAAGTGACCCCCAACGGCTATAATTCGCAGAGGGGTATAAATACCCCTCCACCTACCTCAGACCAGCTAGCTCGTCCAGCATTTATGAACCCTAATATTTGAGAGCTCAAAATCACAAGATCTCCCAATTCCTCCGTCCAAACGCGTTGATCTTCGGAGGATTGAAGGAGAAGACCCGGATCTACATCTTCACCAAGCCGTTCTTCATTTCCCCCTCGTTCTCTCGAGGATTCTTGTTTCTAGGGTTAGCTTTGTGTTACCCTAGATTCTTGTGCTCATTTGTTGTTGTATTTGTGACAGTGCTGTTGATTTGGGAGCCCCCAATTCAGTTGTGGGTGTGTGCCCCAAGAACCGTGTAAGGGCTCCGGATTCCGCCTTGAAGGACTCCGAATAGTGGAAGGTGAACCAAGCCTTTGTGGCAAAGTTCATCGGAGAATAGGGTGAGGCCTTTGTGGCGTTGAGTAGGCTTTTGTGGCGAGCTCACACCCCTCCAACGAGACGTACTCCCTTAACAAGGAGGAACTCGGGAATACATCCTTGTCTCCGCGTGCTTCCCTTCGGTTACCTCTTTCCATCTATCTTGTTCTTACGTTGTGCTACTTGTTTAATCGTAATTGCCATCTTGTCATATAGGTAAATTCATCGTAGATGCATGTCTAGATAATTTACCGTTTTGCTAAAGCCTAAAATCGAAAAAGACTTAAAATTTGGTGTAGCACCTATTCACCCCCCCCCCCCCCCCCTCTAGGTGCCCATACGATCCCTTTCACCGGTTCTATGTGGAGGTGATCGACATGGATCTCAAAGCTCTCGTCGTCCCCAAGGCATTCATGACCGTGCTGGCAAAGAAGATGAAAATGAGGGAGCCTCACATCGACCAGAAGATCAACGTGCCAATACAGAGTACAAAGTTCTGTGACTATTCTATCGAGCTCCAGTGGTTGAAGGGTGAGCTAGTCTTCTTCAAACGCCGGAAGAAATTCACCTAGAAGATTAACATGAACGTTGGCGACACCCTGGTGTTCAAATATGAGGACGATGGCCTCAAAATAAATATGTTTAGGTTCAACACCTCCATAGAGAAGGTGTTCACGTGTAACCGCCATGGCATGTAATCTTCATAGTCCCTATTCGGGTGTCGACACCATGGAAGTTGATCTTCAGGTGTTGCTTTTGTAGATGTGTGAAGATGATGAAGAAGATGTAGATAGCGGGTTGTTGTAATGAATCCGTTTATTTTTGTGCCAGGTGTGTGTACACTATAAGAAATGTGTTTACTAGTGACCTTTTGACAGTGATGCTGGATGAAATCGTCATAGATCTTGTTAACAGCCCGAAGAAAACCTGTACTAGCGAAGTGTTCAAGCTAATTGGAGCTGGTTATTTTGATGTTTACTTATTTTCATAGTTGAATACCTGATTTGTACCGTGTATGATTGTAATATGGGAATCTTTGTAATGTACCTTGTTTGGCTGTTATATGAAATATGAGTATGTTTATATCGGCTCTAGCGGAATCTTATTATTTGAATGAAATTATTGGTTCATGCACGCCTGGGGAAAATCTGACAGGTAGGACCCCAATTAAACTGGAAAATGAATAAAATAAATCTAACAAGTGGGACCAAAATGGATCACCTGACATGTGGGACCCAAATGACTAGTGGGACCATAATGAAATGGACTGTAACAGGCCTAAGGCCCAAAATTGAAATGTATCGAAAAAGGCTAAGGCTTGTATAGAAAATGGCTGGAATTATTGGGCTCGGCCCATATGGACCATCCAAACGGACCAGGCCAATTTTGATTTATGTCGATTTCATTTCTTCATAACTTTTGCCACGTCGGATCTGATGTGGCCTAGCCGAACCGGTAGTGACGATTTTAGATCGTCATAACTTTATGACGGTCTAATATCGTCATAGATGCTTATGATGATTTCAAAAAAAAAATGTCATCGATTACCATTACTGACGCCCCACTTTTGACGATCTATTTTTCGTCATAGGATCGTCATAAATAGATGTTAGTGACGATTTAGTGACGAAAATAAAATGTCATGTATCAGCATATTTCTTGTAGTGGTACCCCTGGTGAAATTACTAATCAGGTTCCGTGAGATGCACCTGATACAAACCTAATTACTAGTCGGGTTGTATGGGATGCACCAGTACAAACCTAAATAGCTTGTTAATTATGTAGGTCACTTATTACTAATTGTTCTTATTGTGTGTGTGGTACTGCTATGGTAACCTCACCTATTTTGAAACAAGTGAGCATATCTCATCTGTTGGTGCCAAAGCTAACTACATACTGGTAAGCAAACATCAGTGATTTGCATCTGCAGAGACTCAAATGAAAAATATGGGCAACCAATCAGAATTTCATCTATGTTGTCGACGACACGAGGCAACCAAGTGGACCATATTTCCCAGAAGCTGCATTCCCCACGGGCCAGGCCGCAGAAGAGGACCAAATCGACACAGCCTAAGACTACTCACAGTGGGAGTAACATAGGTAGTAACATAACTGCCACGTAGGCAAAACAGATGATGTGGCATGTCTTTAATAGTAAAAAGAGAGGGTTGTGGTAACATAGTATGTTACCATAACATCACACATTTTCATGTAAAATGAGTCTACACCCTAATAAATATGACACCATACATATGTTATTACCCACTATGGAGGTAATAACATGGACTAGTAACATACATATGTTACTAGTCTATGTTACTCCCCATTGTGAGTAGCCTAATGACGCCCCTAATGAATACGGGTTTGAGTTACTCGCCCGGTCAGCCGCCACGTCATATTGACTCATAGACCGGTCTTCTCGTTTTCGGAAAAAAAAAACAATTAGAGTAAAATTAAATCAAAATAAAGGGACGACAAAGGGTATAAATTTCACAAGGTCGCAAAAAAAGTGAGCAGTGCTACATATATATATATATATACCCGCAAACAAAACATCTCTATGATGTCTGAACACCACAAAGTGCATGAATTACTCTTCTTTGAAGTGGCCCCGTATACGTGTTAGTATTCCAAAGTATAGTTGGCTGCTCGTGGGTGTACAGTACCTATCGGCATTATGTGTACAGACGCGTATGTTAGTTACCACTCAGGTATCACAATTTTCGTTCGGTGCACACACGATTGATCTACGGTATAAAAGACAGGTTCGATCCTGTTCCACGACACAACCATGTCCACAGATTCGGGAGGAATGTTCATGTCACCGTAATGAATTCGTACTCAACCGGACGCAACAGCAAAATCGAGCAGATTCGTGCTCTCAACCGAACACAACAGAAAAATCAAAGCGTCTATCCGACAAATACTAGTAGACGGACTGAAAGGAAACTATATCTGTCTAAAGCACGGCACATGCATCGATCGTATGGAACCGGTGCCATTTTCCCCAAATACTCTGGTGGCCTGTGGTGGCAGGTCAAAGGCCCACATCATCTGAAGCAAGCTTGAGCAAGAACCATCGGAAGGTGTCACTGTCCACAATGCAAAAGTAGTCTTTTCTCTTTAAATGCAAATTACTACACCAAAGAAGACATGACCGTTGGGCAAGAAGCCAGCAGAGGAACTGCAGATGGTTGGTAACAAGTATACTGCACGTATGCACATTTTATATATCACGCATCACAAGAGACACGGACTTCAAATATACTACTCCCTCAATATCATAAGATGTTTTAGATTTTTCCATGCAAACAAGATACGGATGTATGTATACGTGTTTAGTGTGTAGATTCACTCATTTTGCTTCGTATGTAGTCCGCATGTGAATAGTTAAATCATCTTATATTATGATACGGAGGGAGTACAAACAACCATGCAATGTGCACGCCTAAGATCACCTAATATCCGCCATTTTACAATGACTACGAAGTAGTAAGATTTATCAGTTGGGGCCATGAACATACCAATTAGAGATGGACATTACACTGGAAAATGCTGGCCTGAAAAAAATCAAACATGCGAGGATATAAGGGTAGAAACTTATCCGCGCAAGTTTTTTGTAAAATGAATATGACCATTCGCAATCAGTGTGAACAAATAAAAAAAAGTTCTAGCTTGTTTTGTGGCTTGTAGCACGATAACATATCTTATTTTCACATAAGTCACAGGAGGTCATATTCTTCTTATGAAACTTTATAAGGATATATTTCGGTCCAATACCTACAATGTGTGATATTGTTTGTAACTTTCTTAAACATGAAGCTACAACTTTTGCAAAGATTGAAAAGGTGTGGCCAAATGTATCGTTTCAGAATTAAATAAAATTTCACTGTTTTCTAATATTTCACATGTCACGATATTCATAAAATTTTATCGGACATGCTTCGCAATGGCAGGGATGCTCTCTTGTACATGTTCAAACATTGGGGCAAGTTTTGAAAAGCTCGAGCCCAGCACGACCCAAAGCATGAAAATTCAACTAAATGCCATTTTCCGTCATCCCCTTTATCGATCACAGCCCTCCACCCATGATTTCATTTTCCCATTGACAAATAAATCTATCAGACGAAGACGAACTTGCATTTGTGGAATGAAAAATAGGAAATAAGCCTACAATTACTTGCATTTTATTTCGCAAGGCTCGCTCTCGTTCTTCTTACATCTTTCCCTTTTGTCTTTCGAATAGTTATTTGATGATTTTCTAAATAAATATAGTGTTTTTTAACTTTTTTAAGAAATCTATATTTGAGTTTTGTATATTCTATGGAAAAGCTAAATCTTGGGCTCAACCGGGCCTGGCTCGGATCAGGCTGACAATAACCATTCCGACTCTACACATACGGTTAAAGTGCCACAGCGCGCAGTTATGAAGTTAGGGGACCATAAGATACACCCTCACAAATTTAGGTCCTTGTTGCCCACATTTTCATGAGTACATTGTCATCTAATGAACACATTTATGTCCGGATAAAACCCGAAGTCCAAGCAAGATGAAGGGATCCATCCCTCTCACGCATAAACCACTAGCCCTCTCAAAAAAATACTACCATTAGCTCACAACCCAGGAAAGGAGGCAGCCAGCCAGGCCAGAGGGTGAGGGGAGATCTCCACCCAAGGGAAAAGAATACCAAAAGGGCAGTGGAAGGACGAAGGCCAAAGCACAAACCTTTCTTTCCAGTCCCAAGGGCACCAAACCCTACCAATCCGCCATATATTCCCAGCGAATTCCTCCCCCATTGTTCCCCGGAACCACGCACACCGCCGGAGCGGCGCAATGCGGAGGACAGTCGTCAATGCCGTCCTCTTCTCGGTCCTGGCCGTCATAGCCGCCCTGTCACTCTGCTACTTCGTCCGCTGCTACCGCCGCTGCCGGCGCCGCCGCCAGGCGGTGCTTCCCTCGCACGGGGCCAGGGCCGACCGGTTCCAGGCCGCCGGGTCCAGCGCCTACGGCACCGGCGTGGCGGAGGAGCTGCTCAGGTTCCCCGGCGGCGAGGGGCTCACCGTGGCCGCGATCCTGGAGGCGCCCGGGGAGGTGGTGGCCAAGTCGGCCCATAGCACGCTCTACCGCGCCGGGCTCAGCGCCGGCGAGGCCGTGGCGCTGCTCCGGTTCCTCCGCCCGGTCTGCTCCGCGAGCGCCGAGGAGGCGGCGGTCGCCGCGCAGCTGCTCGGCGCAGTGCAGCACCCGAATCTCGTGCCGATCCGCGCGCTCTACGTCGGCCCGCGCGGGGAGAAGCTGCTCGTGCACCCCTTCTACGCCGCCGGCTCGCTCCGCCGCTTCTTGCAAGGTTTGTGCCCACGGATACAGATACTTGATGTGCTCGACAGCGTACGGCGTTGCACTTCCTTTCCTTGCCTTGCTTTCAAGCCAGGCTAGCTAGCTTTGAGTGAGACTAATCATGCGAAATGCTTGTCTAATTATTACTGAAACTCTTAGCTAGCTTTTTGCTGAAATCCGTGTGCCATCGTAATTAGCTCTGCTTTTTGCTGAAAAATCCGTGTGTCATCGTAATTAGCTTTTACTGAAACTCTAGTTTTACCACGAAATCAACTAAATTTAGATTTGGTCGATTATTCCGCACATCTGATGCAGCGTGAAAAGTGCACTGTCAATAATGCTGCAAGGATTGAGCGAATTGTTGGTGTGTGTGCCAGATTGGGTTTGGTTCCTTTTAGTCATGTGTCTTCACTGCTACACTTTGTACTCTTGTCATGGAGTTTACCAGACCAAGGGACAGCTCAATAATTCATAAAGTTCTTTGTGAACTTTTACTGGTTGGGGCTGTTTGCTTGGACACTTTGCAAAGCACCAATTCATGTTTCTTAAGGATATAGGATCACCTATAGCAATACCTCAATTCATTTTTCTGTTTTGATCTGTGCCGTTCAGTTATACCAAACCAATGTTTACCGGGGGAACACTTGTTTCCAAACATATTTCTTCTCTGATTAAATAGAAATCCTATATGAAATGTCTTCAAGATTATTTTATGGCAGCTCTCTTTTTCAGGAGAGTGGTTGAATCAATCAATTGAGAAAGACTAACAAAGATGATAACTGCATTTTATACAAATCAATTTATGCAGCTTTTTGCTACTGTCAATACCTTTTGAGGCATTTGTATTTGATCGGGTCAGGGTTTGAAAAGGACAGTTTGAAATGTCTCTCTCTGGTTACTCGGTTCCTTGTTTTGATCGCAAGCTGGTTTTCTGCCCACAAGTTTCGATTTTGAATCCAGTTACAGTTTTGGTGCTCCCACCGGGTTCGTCTAAACTCGGATTGTAGCCGATGTTTTTGTTTTTACTTTTGTTTTATATTTTTTGCATGAAAGAGTTGAAAATGGGTGACACTTTATGGTGGACTGCTGGTCTAACCATGAGCTTTTTTCCACTACTTGTGTCAACCTGTAATCAACTGGCTTGTTACTGTCAGATCTCAAATCATCATGGCATCTAAATCTGAGCAGTGTGCAGTTTCTACAGTTTTTGACCGCTGTTACCTTTTCTCCTTACCTGCAGAGGGAATCAATGATTCACAGAGATGGGAGATCATCTGTAAGCTATCGATTGGCATCGTCAAAGGACTGGACCACCTTCACACAAGATCGCAGAAGCCAATCATTCATGGCAACCTCAAGACAAACAACATCATGCTCGATGCAGATTTCCAGCCCAGGGTAGCAGACTTTGGCCTCTACCTTCTGCTGAACCCCGCTGCGCACAAGACATGCTCGAGACATCAGCCGTGCAAGGGTACAAGGCTCCTGAGCTGATCAAGATGAGGGAGGTCACCAGGGAGAGCGACATCTACAGCCTGGGAGTGATCCTGCTCGAGATGCTCGCTCAGAAGGAGTCCGGGCACGATAGCCCGCCAAACGCCCGCGACATCCACCTGCCCGCCTCTTTCAAAGACCTGGTTCTCGAGAGGAAGATCTCGGACGCGTTCGGCTCCGACCTGGTCAGGCAGAGCAAGAACTCGGGGAAGGAGGAGAGCCTCAACGCCTTCTTCGGGCTGGCGACGGCTTGCTGCAACCCTTCGCCGTCCTTGAGACCGGACACCAAGCGTATCCTCAAAAGGCTGGAAGAGATATCGAGATGACTGAAACCGTGGATCGCGCTTGCTAATTAATTAGGTGGTGTATGAACTATACCAGAAGGTAGTATTAGTATTTATAACTTATAAGGTGTATTACCCAGAGGTTTGTTGTTTCTTTTGCTGAAACATAGTCTGTAACGGGGACTTGGAGAAAGGTGTACACTTTAGGTGCTACAAATATGTATAGTATCCGTGCACTGAAAGATAATCGTGGTTGATTTCAATGAACGAGGCTCCGTCCACGTTTTCTGCTGACAGCATTGTGTAGGCCTTGCCTGAAGTGTTGGCTGGTGGAATTATGCAGAAATGTAACTCCTGAGCAGAATGCTTATCTTTTGGGTTTCCTGTCTAGCTTGCACTTGTCATTCCCATTTTCACTGTCCATCCATCCGTTTCGTATGTAACTCCTCTGTTCCAGATAGGCATCGAACGGAGTGTGTCCTCCCTTTTGGCAGCACAAAGCAGTGACATCTTGTCAACAAACGTTCTCCACTTCGTTTTTTGCGAGCCTCACTAGGAAGAATAGGACGGCTACCTGCAACGTTGAATCTAACAAGCCTCCCATGTCCTTTCAGTGTTAGACAGACGGCTTTCAGCACTTTTTTTTAGATGGCTTTCAGCACTGCTCCGTGGTTATTAAGCTTGTAATTGACCATCATTTCCTGATACCCATTCCAAATAACTGAAACGTTTTGGGAGCAAATGTGCTACAGATAAAACTAAGAGTTGGTGAGTTCTGTTTGAGCATCCGCGCCAAGATGTTAGACTCGGTTGCCAGTGCATGGAGACAAATCTAGGCTCAGAGTTCAGTATGTGAAAGAGACATGCCATCGGGCTGTGTATTGCGGCCACCATGTGGCCTAGGTCATCTGATACGGAAAATGCCACCTTGCGGTGACAGTGTCAGAAACTCCGCGTGACCAACCATGAGTATTGTAAACAGTTCCGCGATCTTGACTACGCCAGAGCATTGGGAAATGAAAACAATAGAAACTGGATTTCCTGGCAACTTATTAAAAAATCTACAGAACTTCAGAAAGCCTCCATGTGCTGCTGTCCCCGGCACGTGCACTTATCACCACCGTACATGTTAGCCAAGTCTGGAAAAGTCACTGCCGCACAACCAACCGATTTTGACAATGTATGACAGTACACAAGTTGAACATAACAGTGCAGACGTACAGCAGCAGGCGCGTCATGTTTACATGTCAGTGTTTTGTTTAAATATAAAAAATGCGTACACACTGTGCTGCATTCATACTGTGGTGTGTGTAGCTTACATACAACAAACAAGTTCGACGTGACTACAACCGGAGCCCGTCTCCTTAACGCTCGCTACATTGTCCAAAGGATTCTAGGGAAGACATCACAGGTACTCCCGGAGGCTCTCGCCGCTGAGGGTTTCCAGCTCCTTGAGTATCTCACGTCTCCTTAACGCTTGCTACATTGTCCAAAGGATTCTAGGGAAGACATCACAGGTACTCCCGGAGGCTCTCGCCGCTGAGGGTTTCCAGCTCCTTGAGTATCTCCTGGGACAGTGTCTTAACCGGGAGCTCGACGTCCTCCAGCAACTCGCCAAGGAACGGGATGGTCTCCGGGACCAGCACCACGTATTCCTCCTTTAGATGCTGGACCATGTACCTCACGACCTTCAGCCCTAGCATTTTAGGGCGGACATTGTCACTCCTTGTCTGCATCAGCACCTGCGATGTTTAACGAGAAAATTAAGCCAGGTTAGCAATTAAGCCTTTGATGACTGAACTGCAGCCTTGGTCTATGGTTCAAGTGTTACTACTCTTAATAATGAATTAGTTCAGTTATTGGAACTTATAATTCATGAACTTGGTGGTATATTGCTTGGTCCCTACCTCGTGGTTAAGAGGCTTCCACAGAACATCTGACCGCGCAGTCACTGCCATTTGCCCCAAGCACAGAACAAGAGCTTCATCCACTTCTTCAACTGATGGGGCGTCTGGAACTAATTCAACAGATTCAGGCGGTTCCACGGCAAACTGAGAAACAATGGGCCTCAAAAGAGTCTGCAAACAGCCAAGATAAATCAAAATGTTACAATCAAAACGAAAAGATTATCAGCCGCAGAAAAGGTAAATGGAAGAACGTAACAAACATTTCCTGGTTATGACATTGAAACAACACCTGGTTATGACAGTGGCTGGCGAAAGCATGACAGACATGAAAGTGGACAGGTACGAACATGTAACCTCATATAATACAAAAGAAACTAACCTGAAAATTTGAGGAATCTAGGATCTTCTGATCATTGTCATAAAGAAAGCACTTGTGTAAGGATTTCAATATCAGTGCTCTTAAGTTCCACAGTTTTTGTCCCGATAAGCTATCCTTATGTTTGACTTTACTGTCCTCAAGTTTAGCCTTCTTCTTTCGCTTGGAACTGATCGAAGTACCAGCTTCTGATAGATATTGTACAGATCCCTCAAGTAGGTACTTGAAGTAAGGTGTAAACAAGGACCTTCAAAGACAAATGATCTCAATAAGATAAGAGACAATAAACACTGACAAGTAGTTAATAAAAGCATGCTTAACTTCGCGGGTCAATAATCTGAGAAGAAATACAAAGATTAACACAAGACAAAATTCAAAAAAAAAAAAAACTGCAAACAAAAAGTACAATTGGCAAACCATGGCATGGGTTTGATGATTTCCAGACAAAGATGACAAGGGTTCGAAAAATTCCAGCAAAGACACAAGGGTTTGAAAACCCATTCATGGACAATGGACAATGGATGTCCATCCCCCAATCAAGTTTTTGGAGTTGCCACAAGGTTTTTAGTATTGCACTATGGATAGTGCGACTCTATAAGGGTGGAATGTTATGGATCGTAGTAGGATCGCACTATGAGTCATAGTATCGCTGGAATCCCGACACGGATCAAGATCCCACGATCGGCCTAAAATAAATAGCGGTTGGCATTACATTGGGAGGCCACCATGATGTCGTTGTTGCCGCATGAAAGCTTATAACCAGGTCACAGCTTTGTCACAGCCGAACTGGTACTAAAAATGTGGGCTGCATGCACACTGAAAGCCCAATTACTCCTTGGGAAGCCACCGCATGCATGTGGCAGTCAACTATCCATGCACAAACTAAAGTTGATAGCCCAATAACATGTGTTACAATTAACCATTTAATTTATCAAAAATAATTAAGCGTTTTAGCATTGAAGGTCACGGTGCTGGACGTGCTAATCTGTTTCCTATGTGTTGGTGTTATGTAATAATACTAGCTAATTAATTCCAAAACAAAGTACTAACAAATTACCCTGTTTGAATACATAAATTGTGTTGGTTATCCATTTTAGGTATTTTATTATGATAGTAAATTTATTATCTTTCAAATGAAAGGATCCCATAGTATCATGAAACTACGATCCAGTACTACTGACCAAAAAACAATACTATCTAGTATCCCAATATTGAAAATGTTAGTTCCCACTGCTAGCACAAGCCCTAGAGGCTGGCTTAATGAACGTAGAAACTTGACAGGAACAAACCAGACAGTACAAAACTGGCTTTACTTACCCTGGCATTATTCACAAATAGACAAACTTGACAGGAGTATGAGATACAAAATTACGCCTCAACTAAGGGTGTGTTTGGTTTGAGAACTAACTAGAATGTAATGTCATGGTTCCATTCTAAAGAATGGATCGGTTCCATTTCTATGTTTGGTAGGTGTAAAACGTGGAACGGGTTATTACATTCCTACGTTTGGTTGAAAAAGTAGAATGAGAATTGGAGTAGCAATCAACATCCAAATATTCTGTTAACTTGTATAAATTAGCAATCAACAACCAATCAATTATTAATTAACAATCGAAATCCAAATCTTCCCGTCGTTGCTTTGCCCGGCTGCTAGATCTCCAGTAGGTAGCTCGCCGCAGCCGCCGCTGCAGCTATGTGCTGGCGCCGCCCGCTGCTGCTGCTACGCACCGTCGCCGCCGCCGCCGCTGCTCTAAGCCGGCTCACCGCTGCTGATGTGCGCCGCCGTCGCCGCTGCTGCTGTGTGCTGCCTCCACCGCTGATGTGCGCCGTCGCCGGCCGCCCCTGCAGCTATGTGCTGGCGCCGCCCGCTGCTGCTGCTACGCACCGTCGCCGCGCCGCCGCTGCTGTAAGCCGGCTCACCGCTGCTGATGTGCGCCGCCGTCGCCGCTGCTGCTGTGTGCTGCCTCCACCGCTGATGTGCGCCGCCGCCGGCCGCCCCACTGCTGCTGCTATGCGCTGCCGCTCTGCTATCTGCCACCATGGCCGCCGGTCTAGATCGGGAGGAGAAAGCAGCAGGTTTCAGTGGGAGACAGAGAGGGACGGGCTGATTGTTTAATTTTTTCTTTGACCTCACGGGCGGCAGAGTTGGGGAGAGAGAAGCAGAACCGGGTGATTCCACCGATTCGGTGGAACGAGCAGATTACGAATCTTTGAGGAATATACCATTTTGAGGAATGGGTGGATTCCAGTTCCACTTATCAACCAAACACAAGAATCAGGTTCAAGTGTAGGTTGGACCCATTACATTCCACCCCATGACCCAAACCAAACACACCCTAAGATTCCTCTGGTAGTATACCAGTCAATTCTGTTTCTAGAAAGACTGCCACAACCATTCTGTACCTCCTACATTTTCTTATAGTCGGTATTACTTGTTATTGGAGTTGGGATTCACCATTAGGGACCGCTAACTGAGAATGGTGATTATCAGGTGCAGATTGTGGACAGGCACATGCCATGCCGATATCTACCATATCCGACAAACAAGCCCAGTCATGTCAATAAGAACTGGGGTGGGGAAGCAAGCCTAGCCAGAATTTATCATCTATAAATAACCAGCATGGATGCAGTAATGACGAAATAAGTCAGTACTTCAGTTCAAAATTCTATCAGAATAGCAACATGCAGTTATAAATCTAGTGTGAACAGTTGATGAATTTTAGCTGTACACAATGGGGTTGCAGTACCTGTGTTTTTCAGCGAGCTTGTTGACCAATTTGTAGAAAACAATTGCACGCTCCATACTTCTCTTTGATGTGGACTGGTCAACTTCAGACTCTGCCCATTCAAGACTACGGAGGAAAAGAGGCCTAAAAGTGGACTCAGTAAGCTTCATCGTAAGAGCAATAATGGTTTGGATAATACTTTCCTCCACTAAATTTATATTCTTCAAAGAGTCCAGCTGCTGACGACGGAGATCAAGAGCTACCAAACAGTGTTCATATATATTTGCATGGTAAGTTCCTACAGCCGACCTATCCATTGTACTAACTAGACTTTCAATCATTTGGAATGACAATGACAGGCTTGCTTCTCCACATTTCGTAGCACTGGAATACAAATTCAGCAAAGGTGAAAGAATCAGCCGAACCTGCAATACCAATATATTCATTAGGTTAAAAATATAAAGCACATTGTCCATCATATCACCGAGAAAACAATACAAGATATGTTTAGAAGGAACATACTGGGACTCTCTCTGTCAGTAGCCTCCGAACATCTGCTGCTTTTACGTCCAATTTCCCATCAATTTGAGAAGCACATTCAGGATGCAGTATCACTAGATCCAGTATTTCTTCCAAATATGGACTAACAAATTCCCCAAGCTTTTGGACAATCACCTCAATAGTCGTTAGTACAGATAACAACATACTTGCAGATTGGCTAGAAAAACTGCCCATAGTTGTAGTGGGACCGTGAGCATATTTTCCACTAGGGGAACATAACACTTGATGAGCTCTTTGCAGCATGTTTTTCATGATAAGCGGGAGCTGAGGTAATGCTTTTGATCCAAGCACATTAATAAGAGATCCTGCAGTATTTATTAACCCGGAAGAAGTGATAGCATCACCAGAGCCAATTTGATTAATTATTGTCACAAGGCACTTGCTATATGCAGGATTTTCAGAGGGATATTTTTTTGCTAGTGTCTCGAGTGATGAAATAGCAGCAATTTTCACAGACGTGTCCGACTCGACCTCTCTGTCAATCAACTGTAGAACCTTATAGCACAAGTCGCTGAAATATGGGCAAGAACTCATGTCCACTTGGAGGACAGTAGACAGAGAGCTGCGCTTCAGTTTTCTTGCTTTCCTTTGCTTGTTCTGGACCGAGCTATTCGCCCTTGCAGTTTCACACAATATTCCAAGTGTCTATTTACAAAGTACATGTTTACAGTCAAATGGGGCAAAGTGGCTTTAGTGAACACAATTAATGAAAAATATCACAAGCATCACACACAGAACAGCTAAACAAAAAACAAAATAAATTACCTTTCTTTTCACAAGACTTTCAGGATGTTCTAACAACTGAGTAATTCCTTTGAAATATGTTGAAGCATGCATCCAGCCCGTAATTATGTTCAGGCTAGTATTTGCAGAGTTTCTGACTTCCTTTAGAATATCACCGGAAATGTCCACATTTTTATCTTTGACAGACACAGTGCACATGACAACTTCCTCCATAAGTGTTTCGAGAGAATTCTACAGTAACCACATGAATATAAGAGATACATATATCAAGCACTCCAATTGTTTTAGAAGAAAACAGAATAGCTGATAAGAAAATCTATAAGACAATACCAGTTTTAACTAACTGGAGCACCCAGAGCTAAAAATAATAAGAAACAACAGAACAGCAACAAGGCCATGATTTCAACCAAATGAAGTACCTGGATAGAATTAGCAGCTTCCTCAGCTTCAAGCTCAAAATTCAACTCTGTATCTTGCAGCTTAACTAGAATAAACTGCATTGCCAAATGTAGCATAGGAAGCAAGCATTGTTTCTGATGCACCCTGATTTCTTGTAGTAGCTTACAGAGACAAGGAAACCATAACTTATAGGAATACTGGCCCGTCATATGAACCGCCAAACCATATTCCCACTCTTTTGACATGGCACTCAAGGATAGCACACTCTTTTGACCCCGCTCAACCAAAGCATACAATAGATACATGATCACAGTACTCAAACTATTCTCTTCACCTAGGGTCCTCAAAAGGTACAT
The DNA here is from genome assembly GCA_012064385.1 of Puccinellia tenuiflora. Lineage (NCBI taxonomy): Eukaryota > Viridiplantae > Streptophyta > Magnoliopsida > Poales > Poaceae > Puccinellia > Puccinellia tenuiflora. The sequence goes on along the minus strand of QRDG01000309.1, from coordinate 507,368 downwards.
CATGAGGGTCAGGCGCCTATGTTCGGCAACATCAGCCAAGATTTAATGAATATCTGCAGCAATATTATGCATTGTCCATTAACTCTTGTTATATTCATCGAAAATATAAATCAAACACAGAACATCGAATAAAATACAGAACCTGAAGAAGCTTTTCTATACTTGTAGTCTTCGATAACCAACATGGGACTAGTACAGATAATAAAGCCTCCATAACACGTTGTGAATGGCTATCCTCCTTCAAAATGAAAGGCAGAAAATAAAAGGTCAAAGGTGTTCAGAACTACAATGAGAACCCTAGCAATAATTTTGCAAGGAAATCTAAAACAGCATTAAGTTGCACAGCAAGTGTAGAGAACAAACAACCTAGGCAAACATTTAGGGCCTCTTTGATTCACAGGATTCCATAAATGCAGGACAGGGGAAATGCCGAAATGCATTGTCACGCACACTTGACTTTATATGATTGAATATGACCAAAGTTTTGTTTGGTTGACCATAAGAAAAAGAAAGCATTCTTTCAGGGCTTCTTTGATTCAAGGGAATTGCATAGGATTTTTGGAGGATTTGAATCATTACTGTGACTCAAGGGCTCCAGTATGGGATGGATAGGGGAATCAAAATCTGTATCTTTTCAATTTATTAGAAGCATATCTCTGTAGTTTGTACCAAGTTTGTCAGAATTGTGGCCTTAAGGCCTCAAGTCATATACGTGGGCTTTATAATGCCTACCTCCTAGTCAGACCAGGTAGGAAAATAGAGATTTATATTATCTACCTGCTTCTCCCTTTGCCTCTGCCGTGTGACAGACCCTTCCCCAGGCTGCAGAGGTCCAGGGGTTACACGTATTACTTCCCACCATTATCCCCTGCGCTATAATCCCACCCCCCCCCCCCCCCCCCCCCCCCCCACACACACACACACACACAAATTATCCACCATGTAATATTATGAATTCTTACTATTTAGGTTACTATGTTGTTTTCCCCCACAATAAATGGTTACTGGTTGTTTGGGTCACAGGACTAAATCCTTGGGATTTTTCTAGTGATTCCTTTGCACTCTATTTTTTAGGACAATTTCCATCAGACCAAACTTCTTGCTACAATTCCTTTGTTTACCCCGTGGTAAAACCAACACTATTTGATGTTAATTCATATAATTTTCTGATCCTATAGGGTTCAAGTGTACATAATATCTCGATCCTGTATTTTCCTCTTACGTTTAAGAACCCCTGCAAAACAAAGAAGTCCACGGGATACAATCCTGCAAATCAAACAACCCCCATACAAAAAATTCTTAAGACGCTTACTACTATGGTACTGGGAAAGTAGGAATTGGTTAGCACAAATTTAAGTGTAAGCCCCCCAACAATAAGTGTACAAACTAACAAAATGCTTCAAGAAGGTCCATGGACAGAAAACTGCATAAGGATCAGACTGCCAACAGAAAATTGAACAAACCTGTTTCACTGCATCCCCAATAGCAACAAACAAATCAACAATACTTTCTGTAACCAGTTGCGGGAAAGCCTTTGCTAAAGATGCAATCAACGAAAATCCATGATTACGAGTCCCTACATCCTCTGCAGACCTTATGCAGTTAATAAAGAGATTTACATTTCCACTGTTGAGCAGTTTTATCCTGCAAAAGGGAATGTAGGCCATGAAAACAAAATATAAAGAAAGGATAAAGCAGTCCAGCTTTTTACAGAATATAGCTGGCGTAGAGGTTAAAAAACAGTGCAGTGGATTACTTGGTGACCCGACTGCAGTGTATCGATAATATCTTTAAGGATAAGCAGAACCAACTGCTGGGTTTCCTTCACAAAACTGGGTATATCATGAGTTCCAGAAGAGGCATCATGGCCTTCAGTATACTGACAAACTACCCCTGAAATCCATTGGTCAGAAAGAAGCTTTGATAGAATCTGGCAAAGTGGTTGGAGTAAACATAGCCTGCATGGAAAATGACAACATATCAGAACTATACAACATTGAATTATTTTTATTGGAAAAAGGTGTTTTTGTAACTCTACCTCTGATTCAGATCCTTCATAAGAAAAAGAATATCCAGAAGAGAAACAAGTATAGAAGCCACAGGTTTTTCTCCAAAATAATCTTCAAAATGGTTATCACGGTTAAGTTTCTCCGTCCTCTTTACTCTTTTTAGATTTCCTTTTTTATCACCTTGTGCTAAAATCAATTCAATAACGTCACAGCAGTGGAGGCATGAACCTGTCATGAGTTGAATTATAAATCAGCTAACCATTGATTAAAATGTTACGAGAAAGATGTATCAAGCGCCATACACGAATATGCATCAAAATAATAGGGAGAATTGTTCAAAAACCAAGAGTAACTCTGAAAAGAATATATACAGCTGTGCATAATTAGGAGCCTATTACCCGAGAACAGAACTAAAATATCTGGGTATGCAGTTTGGTATTGAAAGAGTAAACAACTGCTATGTTGAAGCCACCAGATTTAGAATATATTTTACAGGGGATTGCGTATTTCTATCAATGCCAGAACAGATAAATACACGAAAAGGCATAGACCAACAAAACAAAATGCAGGGAAAATGATCAGAGGGAGAATGTAAACCACAGAATCTGCAAATGCTTCCAAGTTCCGTCCCAACATGCATCCATACAATATTCTGGTCATGAAGTACACATTTCTCTAATTTGAGTGATGCTCTCTTTAGTAACTACACCTCCACGTTTTGGGTTTTGGATTGGAGATAAATTTTGCTTTCTACTGAATTGATGGACACGCATGTGGTGACGACACATGTCCGTGGCAGCAGGCATGCTACTGAATCTTATGGTGGCTGAACAGGTACTAGATAGAGTTAGCCTGGGATTTTTTTAAATAACGTGCTTATGGTGGCTGAACAGGTACTAAAGATAGAGTTAGCCTGGGAGTTTTTTTTAAAGAACGTGCAGGAAGCATTATTAGGTATGTTTGGACCTCTGAAGCAGTATTTTTGTTTACCTACATAAAGTAAAAAACATAAATAAAAATAGAATTAGGGATATGGATACAAACATTAATTCGCAGTAGAGCATCTCGGGTGGCATTTCGAATTTCGAAATTCTCGTCGCGAAACATAGAAATAAGTAGCCCAAATACTTTCTCCTGCAAAAGTGAGAGATCAATACGATTATACCAAGTTTAGTTGAGCTTACTAGCATGTGAAGAAAAGACATGAGTAGAACACAGAAAAATATATGGGCAAATAGAAATTGAGATCAATCACATGCCAGAAAAATACAAGCATGTGGAAGATGATATATACAATTTGATAACAAAACACATGCCAAGGAAGACCACCCAACTAATTAAATAAGAATGCCTGTAGCAGGAAAAACAAAGGCCTGTTATGGATTTGTCAAATTTGAATTTGAACTAGATTAAAAAAACCAAGAAACGCTCCTCTTCCAAACAGGCTGGCGTGCTTGGTTGACAACAGAACACTAAATAGTTAAATGTAGAGAGTTTGAATCCAACACTGGCAAACTATTTACTGATGCATTCAGCACTACCTCAGGAACGACGATAATTGACCATTGGCATCAGCACATCCATATTTCATAAGCTAATACTAGCATCACTGCAATACTGCAATCAAATTGATGGTCTTCTATTTAAAAGTTTAATGTAGGGCACGCAAAAAATCAATCTGGCTCACATTTAGGAAGGGTGTTTTAATGCAGGGCGCACAAAAAACCAATCTGGCTCACATTTAGGAAGGGTGAAGACCACAAATTACTGCCAGCAATACCATATCTTCGCAGAACTCCAATATATTACATGCTGCCTATGTCGGTGTACTGACTAAAGCTTTAAATGACAGAAATTCCATGCTCACTTGGCTGGGGTGGATGTACAATCCCACCACCTGAGTTCAAATCCTTATGTACTCAAGTTTGCGTCCTATTTATTATACTGTCGGGGATTCCCCAACAGTTTTTCCTTCCAAAATAAATATAAAGGAACTGGTAGAACTAGAGCATTCAATATAGCCCAACTTAAATCTAAGAATAACTAGAGTAGCACCAAGTGAACAATTTTGATATGAATAAGCTAATATAGCTTCAAAAGTTATAATACAAAAAAAATACCTTAGTATCGGTCTTCAAATTTTCAAAGAATACTGGTTGAAGATTTTGCAGGGCAGTTAGGCATGGCATCACAGCAACAGGATCTTTTGGAGACAAACCATCAACCTGAAGTTGCATAATGTCAAAAGTTAATCGCAGTAGACAAATTTGGAATTTGTACAGAATTAAAATTTTACTCACCTTCAAAGCTTTCAATAGAGCCTCAGACTTGTCAAAACCAAGATTTGTTTGATCCTCCACTGAGAATAAAACCTGCAGAAGAAATAGTAATTTACACACCATCAACAAATATAAACTGAGGCAGCTGCTGGAAGAATACACAAGACCCTCAGAATGAATATACATGCATGATGACGTATTTACCTCCAAAAGCAAGCACAAGATTTGTGTTTCATGGGTAGATAAGATCTGCTTAGAATCATCTCCACTCTGATGCTTACTATGACGGTCCAGAAGGTACAAGAACAAAGACTTGACCTCTTCTGCCTCAAATAAGACGCTTCCTACTCCTTTGAGGGCTGACAGAACCATCAACTGCAACATTTTTTACAATATGAACTGTCAACCAAACTGAACAAAGAGGACCTTGCACATTTATTAGTTTTCACTTTGTGTGGTAGTGACAGGGACAGTGAATGGATATTGTGGGATGGGGATCAGCTACTCTGTTGATATGTGTGCCACATTAAGCTGGACTGCTTAACTGATTTGAATTAACGTTGCAGAATAACTAACCTTTCCATAAGGAGAGAGCTTCATAGAAGAGCGCAGGATGAAATGAAGGATAGTATTTTTTGTCGGCTGATCAAATCTGAAAACAGATATGAGTGAGCTACACATTCCCATTAACATAACAAGCAAACGACTAGAGATGATACAAGCTGTGAATTCTTCCATTAAATATAGTAGTCCTGACGATAGACCTAAGAAAAATACTAATGGAAAACACAAATATCAAAAATTCAGAAATTCCTCCTCTCTCCATAGAATGCTAATGAACTATTTTCGGTTACTCCCCTTTCTCTCGTGTTACCACACTTAACAGTACATGCATGATTTGTCAGATGGCATGCCTATGAGCTGCCCACTTCACCATTTAAATAATCCCTGGTAATTCAAGCAAGAGGATACTATCTCGAGATTCGTTTTAAGAACATATCCATGCCCAAAGTTGAATACAAAAGAACGATACAGCTTTCAAGGATAATAGGAAGTCTCATCCGGAGTAGGAATATGATGTGAAATGAAACAACAATGTGCATTCAATAACATGTTGGGTCACCCAGCCGGCAAGGCTGGTCAGCCGTTCAAAATGTCTAACAAAAAAAAAACATGTTGGGGTGTTTCCAGAAGGGACCAAATAACCTTTCGTTTGTTCAAAAAAAATTACCTTTCATGAAGATTTTCAGGAACCATCAGATCTTGACTTGGGCTAAGCATTGACGAAATATAAGCAGGTAGAAATTTTGCATCTGAAGATATCATGGCCTTTTGGTTAGCCAATGACTCAAGGAAAACACCAAAGGTTGGAGATGACATGCACATAGGCAATTTGCCATTGTTTCCTGCAGATTATGATTGCAGACTATAAAGATCAACATCAAATTCCTTAAATGGGAATAAAGGTTAAAACAACAAGGCTAGCAGACCATTTTTTGACACAGAAGTGCTCAAGCGCTGCCACACCAAAGACACTGCCTCAATACATTTCATAGCAGAGGACCTTACATCCTATACGATAAGAAACGAACTTGTTACCAAGAGAATTACAGTAAGCACAAAAATGAACTAGTACACAAATTGCCAAAAAATTGTAACAAAGCACTTCATACCTTATTTTCGTGGGAAAGTGGAACAATGAGAGAAGGGAACAAAAGTAGAAGCTGCACACACAAGCTCTCATCCACACTACTACTTTCAGATAAAGCACAAGTAGAACAAATAGACGCAAGCACAAGAAGACTCTCCGCTTTAACTCCAGCAGACAACCCTTCATCCATATTAAGAAAAAATATCATAAACAACGAACAAAAGGAGAAAGGAGTGTGTAAATTCTAGAAATACGACTGAGGTGTATGTAAAGACTAACAACAATTTAGCTAATGAGTCGCCGCCAAAGAAAAACCAGGAACATAAATAAACTAATCTGAAGTGAGCTAATTGTGAAATTGTAAATACACTAGGCACATAAAATACAAGGGAAGGAAAGGCAAATATTAGGGTCAGGCAGAAGCATAATACCATAAGAAAATGTTGTTCAAACTTTCTCATCTACTCCCTCCATTCCCATTTATAAGGCACACACGTTTTTCGAGACAAACTTTGACCCAAAAAATCGAGCAATAATATCTCGATTATTTTGTACAAAATTAATAGCATTAGGAGATTCTATTGATGTAATTTTTTATCAAATAATCCTCATATATTAATACTAATTTTTGGCCAAACGTAAATCCTGGAAAGGGTGTGCGCCTTATAAATGGGAATGGAGGTAGTATCAAATGTTGAGCTCTTGTAAAGTAACAGAGTTAAATTCGGCTAAAGATAGAGAGTAACTATAACAACCTTCATCCACAAGGTACTTCGAGATAAATTGAAAAGGTCCTCCTGTGCAGTTAACCACGAGATGCTGTAGGTGCTTCTGAAAGATACTTTTGACAGGTGATGTGAGGAAAAACAGAAACAAATCATCAGGCGTTGTATTTCCACCAGCACCAATCTGCATATACCAGAAATTGAAGACAAAACATGAGATAGTCTCAGTCATAACAAGAAAAATAGATGGAAGATTTATTGGTTAGCAGAAGTAACACACCATAGAATTCTGCTTAACATAGGAAGACTGCACCCTCAGCAGACCCCAGAATATACAGACAAGGATTCTAGCATTCAATGCTTCTGTGTCATTGTTGAAAATATGCATCACTAATTCCATAATGCACTTCTCAAGCTTGTCAATGCTAATCTGCATTACAAAAACCGAACGTATGGGACCTCAATATTGGGTAGATCTCTTACAGTGCAACACCAATAGTAGAGTAAATCGGTAATACCTCATCACCATTACAGTCACCCTTTGGCTGTATGTGAGACCATTCATTCTTCAGAACTGGCAAACAAACTTGGCATAGATTCACCTGTTTGTCCAAAACTGGAGAGAGAGAGAGAGAGAGAGAGAGAGAGAGAGAGAGAGAGAGAGAGAGAGAGAGGTAACTGATTAGTTTGTGCATCATGAGCAAACATTAAGCTAGTTATTAATCAGTTACCTGGGGGAACTGATTAATAACTAGCTTAATGAGCTGGACATCATATCATAGTAAATAGGATATTTTACTTTCAGACACCACAATAATATTCAATAAATAGCAACATTTCAGTAAATAAAGAATTAGATAATACCAGAGATTTGTTGTTGCAACTATGACAAGTCTACCAGAAATGATAGGGCAAAAAGGTAGCGGCAAAGATGGGAAATACCTTCAGTAGGAATGAGCAAAGCTTGCAGTACTATGAGTAGAAATGTCGTTCTACAAAATCTACTTCCATTTCCAGAGTCAGCCAACCACGCGACATGTTTATTTGGGTTTGATAGAAAAGTTTCAGCAAAAGCTTGGATATTCTTCATGTTAATGGAGGCTATGGACTCGGAACTCATGTTCTGTAATGACATAATGAGATATACAGTTATATATAAAATAGCCAAAAACATAGTGTGTCTCGATAGCAATATCTATAGAAATCAGAGAGGTTTGACGTTTCATTCATAGAAAGTACATTGTTCACCTATCTATCCATATGATTGCAAAGATCTCAACATGTGGATATGGATACATAGATCAAGTAGATATCATGTGCTAATTGAATCGCTTGTGTACTGTATATCGTTCACCTATCTATCCATATGATTGCAAAGATCTCGAGATGTGGATATGGATACATAGATCAAGTAGATATCATGTGCTAATTGAATCGCTTGTGTACATTCATAAGCTTACACTAAAGTCGACATATCATTACAGGTAAGATGTCTCACCTTCATTTCATCAGCTGTAAGCTCATAGACGAGAGAACTACTAGCATAGAAATCCCATTGTATTTTCTTAGCTAGCTCCAAGGCCTTCAAATTTACCCTGAAGGTCTGCACCCAATTGAACATTCAAAGTGAGAGTATGTGCAGGAAAATAAAAGATGAAAGCAAACTATAGTAGAAAGATTAAATAGCTAACCTTTGGGTGAATAATAAGGTGACTGAATACTACTGTAGCGATGTCCTTGGCATGTTCCACATGATGCAACTGGTATTCCATAACCATCTTTTCCAAGCATGAAACAGCAACATCACAAGCTTTTGATGCTTTTGATCCACCTAGTGTAGCATGGAACATAATAGTCTTGTCACTTAGTGTCTAGTAACTACTATGGGTATAGTACAGAGAAAGAAGTGAGTGAAACAGTAACACCAGTTCCTTAATATGATATGTTAGTTTGTGTTTCAAATCATTATTTTTAAACCTTACTAACAACCTTGTGCGTGCATGAACAGTTCTCGCAGCTACGCTACACAAGAAAATTTCTGCAGGCTAGATCCCGCATCAGATAATAAAATAAATCAACCAAGAGGCCAACAAATGAACAGCCGGACATCCAATGAACATTACCCACCTTTACGAATGATGTCAATGCATTTGGTAAGCACATAATCATACGCTTTTAGAAGGCCAACAGGACTGGCAACAGCAGCTAGTCCTTCTATGGATAAGGCAGCTTGAACAACACTTAGATCATCATCATACAGATTGCGTATTATTGCATCTTGCATATTGATAAATTTCTGCAGTACCACAGAAATAACACAGGCAATCAGTAACATGAGGGAGGGAAACACTTCAAATCAACAAGGATCATATACCGCACCAAACACATGTGCAGACAAGGATCTGAACATTACCTGCGGATTTACAGTATTGCTCTTCAAAATGCTGGACGTGGCAATTTTTGAGAGAGCAGATTGACGGACCACAGCCTGCATCATGACCAAATTCGAAGAGTAGAAAAGGCAATGGAATATGAGACAAATTAATTGCAAAACGATGACTACCAATAGAAAATTGCTCGGCGCTCATCAAATATAGCATAACAGCACAGCAATTATTCTACCAACTTACATAAAATTAACTCCACATCAGACTATACCTTAGGATGATCCAGACTAAACCAAATGTCAGAATCAGATATTTCAGCCGGCATGCTCTCGCTTTCATCAAACACTAAGCTGAGCAGCTTGGAAGTAGAATCCTTTCCAGTGGAGTTAACTTCAGAGTCCTGATGAATTAATGTTCTGAATCAATCACTATTTCAAAAATGAAATGGATAACAAGCACAAAGGAATAGAACATAACAAAAAAAAGCAATAAATTTACAAAGCTACATAAGCGACAAATTGGTCGCCTTGTACCTCAAGAAATTTACGGATAGCATCACGTAGCTCAACTGGATACTTTTTTTCAATTGCAACCAAGATCTTCTTTGCCCAAGTGCCTGAAGATTTTGAAACATCGGTAAGTGGAAGATGATCTTTTGTAATGAAGAACTACAGGGATTAAATACACATATATATGTTGGACATCAATGTATGGCACAACAGAATTGACACAATTGACAACTACCTGTGCGGTTTATATCTGGATTTTGTGCAGCGCCTGATGCCTTGATACAGTTGCCAAGAACCTTGCAGACAATCCTTTCGACAAAACTCTTAATATGTAGAGTCTCCACGGTTTCAATAAGGTGCACATGGCAGGAATCATCGGAAGTACTGTTCATATGTTTACATAGTCATGCAATGAAGGACGGAAGCAATATACAAGAAATGATCACAGTTATCACATAAGAAAATTACCTATAATCAACCAATGATTCAACATAAAGCCTTATAAATTTCTCAATGTTGAACTCACTGGATAATACAGAAAGGACACCCGAAAAATCCCTGGAAAAAAATTACCATAAAATAACCAATGCTTAATCTAACAAAAGGGGTACAAGAAGAAACAGAGTATATAGTTCATCTGGCAAAACAAAACCATAAGTAAACCATACCTGATGTCTTTTAGAATCATCAATGGCTTCTTACGGAAGTCATGGACAGACTGTGACTGCAACATTAACAGATGAAATCAACCTTCATACCATTGCTACGATGGGTTCAATACTTATGTAGCAGCACATTCTACAGGTACATATGACAAGAAAGGTGTTATGACCAAACCTGAACTAGACTTATAATAGCCATCACTGTAACACGGAGCCACGGTAAATCAATCGACTCTAATGCATCATGCTGCGCAGACCTTGCAACAAAGAGGATCAAGTCTTGAACAAGTTTTGGCGCCAGAGTTGCTCGTGTTGCCAGCACTCCAACAATCATCAGCGCTCCAGCCTGGTCGTAGAAGAACCCGTCATAATGATATAGCTTAAAGACCACAGGGACGACATTTTTTGGCTTAATATTAGGTGGATTTTAGACTACAAAAGGTTCAGATGCGCTATATCATGAAGCATGATGACGAGCACTTAATTCTTTATACTCCCTCCGTATCAAAATATAAGATGTTTTAGCATTTCTCTTTCCATCCGTATCTAGTCATGTTTTAGTGGTGGAAAGAGAAATGCTAAAACATCTTATATTTTGATACGGAGGGAGTAGTATTCTAACTGCAAAAAAATAACTAACAGCATAGAGACATCAATTTTTCAAAAATTGATAACATAAGTTACACATCTTTCAAGCCAACCTTATAATCTTGGTCTGCCCTAATTTCAGGGTTGAGTGAGTCGAACACATATCCCAACACCTTCTGCACTATATCAGAATCAAGCCTGGGGATAGCTCCTAAGCACTCGACAATCACTGCAGTGCAAAAGCAGACGACTGTCCTTGAGTGAAGGAAATCCTTTGTCGGTGTAGCCTGGAAATGAACAAAAACATCAAACACAAAGCTTCAAAAGCAAGGGATATAATCCTACAAGATAAAAACTTACATAGTTGGAAAGGGTCTCCAACAAAGAATTATCACGGATGCATTGCTGTACAATAACACTCCTGGGCGGGGGTGCACCCGAGGATTTCACACCATTAAGAAATGTCCACTTACTGTTCCTGAATACACATAATCAAGTAAGCACCGAGTGGATTAAAGTGATAAAGGGAGCAAACAAGTCATAAACAAGCAACTCTGAGTCTCTGACACTCACCCTAAGTTGACCAATTGCACAATCCGAACAAACGCGTGTGTATCATGGTATGGAAATGCACACAGCAGCAACTCGTCCAAGTTGTAAACATGCACCCTGCACGAACATTTCCACCAGATACAAGAGAATAAGCAAGAGCTCGCGGTGAGTGACTAATAAGCAGCTAAGATTGGTCCATACTGGTATCTGCGGATAAGGTATTCGAGCGTCTTGAGGGCAGCTGGGAGCTGCAAATAGCCAGCTAGAAGGCGAAGGTAGGAGGAGATGGACTTGTTTAGCTTGTCGTTTTCCTTGGGAGTCTGCTGCTCCCGGTTGACCTCAAGGCTGGTCTCGCTGAACAGCGTCTTGCGGTACCTCGCAAATCTCTCGTCCACACCAGTAAGATGCTCCAACCCTACAACACGATTCGGGTCAATTACTGAAAGTGCTTCATATGCAAAACTAGCATAGCTTGATGCGAGAAGCTAGAGCAGTTCTGGAAATTTACGGGAGTATACTAGAATCAGCTGACAAATCGCAACCAAGTTCGAAGGGGGAACAGGAATGAAATTATTGGAATAATCGAGGAGCTACGGAAAAACCTAGCCACCAGATTAAAAACTAAAAATGGTCGATAATTGACGCGCTTGAACTACCGAAAAAATATATACCAAGTACTGGTGTTCAGGTGAACAGAGAACTAAGCGGGGGAAAAGGCATAGCAGGACAGGAAAACAAAGGAACGGTATATTCATAGATCGATAGAGCTTGTCGTTAGGTCAGGGGGTCCGCACCGGAAAGGGCGATGGGGAGGATGGCGCGGAGGTCGATGTCGGCGGCCTCCTTGGCGTCGAAGAGCACGGACGGCCGGACGATGGGGCCGCGAGCCGGCTCCGGCGCGGAGCCGAGAGCCGACTTGATGACCTGCAGCTGCGACGCGATGGAAGACATCGCCTGAGGTAGGGGTGGTGTCACCGCCGCCGCTAAACCCTAAAACCCTGCGCGGCGGGGGGGAGAGGTGGGCGGCGAGCAGGTCGGGGAGGGATGGATGTACGCAGGACAGCAGCAAGGGAGCGGTCGGTTTTGTGGTGGTGCGAAAAGTGAGAAAGTTATGGGCCGGAGCACGGAGGAAGCCCAGTTTACAGGCGTGCGGGAGGCCCGGATAGCTGCTCCCAAACGAGACAAGGAAAATAAGCAAAGGGTACCACTGTGATGAGAGTTAATTGCATATTGCTACGAGTTTTCGGGCTAGGGTTTCAAAAAGCTACGACTTTTGCGCACAGCTTCAAAAGACTACGACATTCGGGGCTAAGCTGTTTCAAAAAACTACGACATGTGTGTGATCGGGGAATTAGCCCGTTGACATTCGTTTAAACAGCGCGGGCCCACAGATGTGTTGACGTGGCATAACTGGGACGTTAACGGAGACGTTTTCATCGGTGAGGAAAAGGAGCACGAGCGCGTCGAGGGCTCCCTGTTCGAGCTAACTCTGCTCTTGCTCCCTCGGTCATGGCGGCGGTGAATGGCGGCGCCTGCAGTGGCAGTGAAGGAGGCGCACCGGCGGTGAATGGATCCGGCGGAGGCGGCAGCTCGGGATGCACCGGCGTGGGTGGGTTGACCCGCAACGTGGGGGAGATGTGCGGGAGCTCCAATCCCGTGCTCGGCAGCGGCGGCGAGCTCCCCCCCTCGGGGCGCGCGGCCTCGGCACCAGTGAGGCGGCCCGACGCCGGCCACGGCTCGCAGAGCTGTCGGTGGCCAACCTCTGCGGGCGTCGGCAGGTATGCTCCTCGGTGGTCACCTCTTTTTTTTTTTTTGCTTTTCCCATGGATTTAGGCATTGCAATCACGTCATTAGTAATAGCAAATTTGTTTCAAATTACTGCAGCTTGGATAATGAGATGTGGTCAATTGAAATACATTTTGAAGACAATCAACACATGGATAGGAAGATAGGCAAATGTGATATCACTTATTTGAATTTGCTTTCTCTTATTGAGAGCAAGGGATATTGCTACAGAGATTCCATGTACTGTTTAGTTGAAGGTGTGCCTGGGTATGAACTTGTTGACGGAATGGGCAAGGTTTTGCAAATGGTCAAAAAATGTGAACACAAGCAAGCCATGTCACTTGTTGTTATGGAAGGGCAAAATAAACCATCTTTTAGAATGTTGAGTGCATTTGCTGCTGCACATTCTTTTGCACTTGATGATGATGATGATGAGGTGATGTACCTTGGCAGTCAAGAGATTATTCCTGTGGAATATTTGTTCACCCAGCAAAGCAACAATATGAAGAGGGGAAAGGAAGTACTTGGTGAGGAAAACATGGCTGACAGTTTATCAGATTTGGATGTATGTTCTGATGATGAGTTTATGTTTGAGGCAGGGGATATGGTGGCTGATGATTTAGATTCACAACTCAGGGAAGAGAAGATTGAGTTGTCCCAGAGGCTAATGGAGATTAAAAGGAGGAGGGAACATCCTGATGAGCACATAGAAGGAGATACAGATGTTGAAGACCTATTCTTCTATTCAGATAATGATGGAGACAGTAATTTCATTCAGATGGTGGTGCCAGAGGTTGACCCTATGGATGTGCCTATGCAGCAGCTGAAGAAGAAGAAGAAGGTACCAGTGAATAAAGGTCCAACAGAGAGGGAACATGGCAAAAGACCAATCTCCCAGCCTGCTTGCTATGTTCCATCTTCTGATTCTGGCTCAGATGGTGATGTAAAGCCAGAAGATTATGATGGAGCTGAAATTGGATGGGTATTGCCTAGTGGTAGGAAGAGCAGGGCAAAGAAGCTTGCACCAAGAGTATGGTATGATGAGGATAGGGAGCAGCCAGAAGATCAATTGTGCTACAAGATGTGCTTTAGTGATGTCAAGCAGTTTAGGAGAGCAATTCAGCAGTTTCACATAGCACAGTTGAGGAACTTTGTGTACCATAGAAATGGGCCAAATGCAATCATTGCACAGTGTGCAGAGAGGAAGACTCAAGGCTGTTTTTTTCACATGAATGGTTCAACAATTGGTAAAGAGAAAACCTTTTGCCTTAGGAAGTTGGATTTGAAGCACACATGTGTCCCTGCTGGTGAAGCTTGCAAGGTAACAGGAAAATGGGTAGCCCAAGTGTGTGAGAGGAGCATGAGGATGGACCCAAGAACAAGTATTGAAACTGTGATAGAGACAGCCAAGGAGAAGTATGGTGTTGATGTTGGGAAGGTAATGGCTTACAGAGCCAGGAAGAGAGCATTGCAGATGGTTCTAGGTGATCAGGTGAAGCAGTATCTTAGGCTGAGGGACTACTTGCAGACAGTGATTGACACCAACCCTGGCAGTAGGTGCATTGTGACTACCAAGGAGTTGGTTGAGCACCCTAGCCGAAACCCAAGATTCCATGGCCTTTTCTATTGTCTAAATGGATGTAAAGAGGGATTTCTTAATGGTTGTAGACCTTTTATTGGTAAGAATTTGGTCTTGTGCATATGCATATTTATGTGTAGAATGTAACATGTACTGATTAACATTGTTGTATGTGTGCAGGTTTGGATGGTTGCTTTGTGAAGCTAACTACTGGACAGCAAATTCTTGCAGCCACAGGAAGAGATGGTAACAACAACATATATCCATTTGCATTTGGACTTGTTGACAAGGAAGATACTGCTAGTTGGTGTTGGTTTCTTACTCAGCTGAAGTATGCTATTGGTGGATGTGAGGGAAAATTTGGGAAATACACAATAATATCTGATAGGCAGAAGGTAATATGACTATTCATAGTAATGAATTCTAGTTAGTACCATTTTACTCCTGCATATGCTAACACTTGTATGTAATAGGGTTTGCTGAATGCCATCAACCAAGTGTTCCCAGGATGTCCACAAAGATTTTGCCTAAGGCATATTTATGCCAACTTTCAGCATGCAGGCTTTAGAGGAGATGAACTGAAGAAAGACTTGTATTGTGCTGCCTACTCTCACACTCAACATTTATTTGATGTACACATGCAGAACATTAAGAATGAGTCTGAGGAAGCATGGACATGGCTGAGCAAGATTCCAGTCGAGTGCTGGGCAAGGTATGCAATGGACACAAATTGCAAAACTGATCTTGTTGTGAACAACTTGAGTGAGGTTTTCAACAAAATGATTCTTGATGTTAGAGGCAAACCAGTTGTAACAATGTTTGAAGGCATGAGATCGAAGATCATGGTTAGGCATGAAGGGAAGAGGACAGGTGGTGCATCAGCTAGGTGGGAGATAACTCCAACATATTGTGAAATGTTGGAAGTGAACAAGAAATATTCAAGAATTTACTCAGCATGCAAATCAGTTGGTGCTTTATGGCAAGTGAGTAGAGGGATGGAAAGTATCAATGCAGTTGATTTGGACAGGAAAACTTGTGGGTGCAGGAGGTGGGATATGACAGGAATTCCATGCAGTCATGCAATTTCAGCCATCTACAAGTCAAAGCAGCAGCCTGAGGATTTTGTGCATGATTTCTTCAAGAAAGCCATGTATTTGGAGGCATACAATCCCGTTATATACCCAGTACCTAGTCAAGATCAATGGACAAAGACTGACACATGTGACATTGATCCACCAGTGTTCAAAGTTGATAGGGGTAGGCAGCAAACTAAGAGAAGGAAAGGAAAATTTGAAGTTCCAGAGCCGAGAGATACTTCAAGGATGGGAACCATTACTTGTCGCAATTGCAAGCTATTGGGTCATAGATACACAAGTTGTTTGCAACCTCTGACTCCACAGCTGCAAATGAGGAAAAACCAACACAAGGTAATTAATAGCATACTATATTTATTTGTAGCTAGTACTTGCTTATTTATTTGTGCTATAATTTGTTCATTTCAATGCAGCCAAATAGAGAGGACAACTCGTCTGCAGCAGCTGAGCCAGCTCCATCAGCTACAGCACCACCATCTGCCGCCCCTCGGCCAGCTCCAGCTGCAAGTCGTGCACCTCCAGCTGCAAGGCAAGCAGCGCCAGCCGCACCTCCAGCTACAAGTCGTGCACCTCCAGCTTCAGCTCGGCGTGCTGCTGTAGCAAAGGAAGCACCTCCAGCAGCACCACGTAGTAGGGCTCAAACAGCACCAAATCCACCATTTCATGCACCTAGATCAGCCCAAAATGATGATTCTGGCAGCAGCTGTGTACCTACGACTCCCAGGATGGAAGGCTACTTCAACGCTGGAAAATGGAGCAGCTACAAGAGGTGATACTTGTGTGCTCAGGTGAAAATGGAAAATGGAAAATGGAAACCTAGATTATGTGAGACAATGTAAGACAATTATCTATTTGGTACTCAGGTGCTTTATTCTGAGAAAATGTAAGACAATTATCTATGTGATACTTGTGTGCTTTATTATGTGAGACAATTATCTGAGTATAAATGCATCCCTTCTTCATTTCCATTTACATTCCAATAGAAAAAACAGCCACAACAATGCACAACTGAATCTTTTGGGCTGGAAAAATACCACAACAATGGCATCATGTAAATAAACAGCCACAACAAGCTCAAATGGCATCACACAAACTGATCCAACAATGGTAATAATCCAACAACATTCAAATAAACTGATCCAACAACATTAGTTCATACAAATTAGTTCACACAAACTGATCCAACAATAGTACTACCATGACAACATCTGGTACAACAATACATGATTACAAGTTGAAAATGGCATCTACATGCCATCACTCCTCAACTATGGCCTTGATCCTACTGATCTTGTCCCTATTGGAGTTGTTTGCTCTCAGCAGATCTAGCAGCTGATGCTCTACTGCCCTCTTCTCAGCCTTCAAATGTTTCCTTTCTTCTTCCCATTCCTTCTCTTTGTCATGCATCATGTCTGCTTGTGTTTTCTGCACTTGTTTTAGCATCTCAACAGCAGTCTTCAAAGAATCTCTCTCCTTCTCCATCTCAACTACATCCACTTCTGCCTTTCCATTGATCATCTTGTAGTTTTGTTTCATCACCTTCTTGTGAGAATCATCCAATAACCTCCCCACATCAGCCATGAGGCTTGCATATTTCTTCTCTGCCTTGGTCTTCTCCTCAGCAGCTATTGCCAGCAGCTTCCCATGCTCAACTCCTTCATCAATTCTGGCATTATTTGTGTCATGGTACATTGCCCATAGCCTAGCCAATGCATTTTGCAATGTCACTGGCCACTCCTGGTCATCTACCCAGGACACAAAGCCACAGCTCACAACTTCCTGCAAATGAAAAATAAATGCACATCATTACAAGCAGCTGCAATTATTAACATGTTCAAATGGTACTAAAAAAAAATGGACATCATTTACAGATTATGATGTTCAAATGGTACTGAAAATAAATGCAGTTGTTCTCTGTTTTCAGTACAGTCCAAATAATTATGGTTTTCAGATTGGCTATCCTACCAGGTTTGTAGATTCATTTTTGCTATCCTACCATGTTATGACAGCAAGCAAATGATCAAATACATAGCAAAATTACCTACAGAAAATGCACTATGAACAAAGATGGATTCACAAGTTCATGTTGCACTTACATTCTGGATAGGGCACATGTAGAACCTTCTACCAGTGTTGGTGCCCTCGAAAGCCACACATTTCTGTGGCTCCATATTGTGCCCGGGGCACCGTTCCTCACATCCAATGGCAATCCCATGGAAAGTAGGGTCATCGCAACGATCTGGGGCATAATCAACCGCAGTGTACTCCTAATCGAAGAAAACAGCAGCTCAATCAACCAAAATCGAGCTAAAATGGAGAAAATTCCCAAATCCCCCATGAACCCTAACCCTAGAACAAGAACAGAGAGCAGGGGAACTTACCCCGAGCGGCGACGGGCTCGAGCTGGAGCCATCGTGCCAGCTAGGCATCGCGGCGACGACGGGCGGATGCGGCGACGGTGGACTGCGGGGCGGGACGGCGGCGGCAGGCGGAGGAGCGGTGGCGGCAGGCGGCGGAGCGGCGCGGGGGAGGAACCCGACCAAGTGAGCAAGAGCGGATGCGGCGATGGTGGACTGCGGGGCGGGACGGCGGCGGCAGGCGGAGGAGCGGTGGCGGCAGGCGGCGGAGCGGCGCGGGGGAGGAACTCGAACAGGGAGCCCTCGACGCGCTCGTGCTCCTTTTCCTCACCGACGAAAACGTCTCCGTTAACGGCCGTTTGGTGCTGTCCGTCCCAGTTATGCCACGTCAACACATCTGTGGGCCCGCGCTGTTTAAACGAATGTCAACGGGCTAATTCCCCGATCACACACATGTCGTAGTTTTTTGAAACAGCTTAGCCCCGAATGTCGTAGTCTTTTGAAGCTGTGCGCAAAAGTCGTAGCTTTTTGAAACCCTAGCCCGAAAACTTGTAGCAATATGCAATTAACTCCGTCATTCACTGCTTCTCGTCGTTCGTTCGTCAGTTCTGACGTTAGCTGCATGTTGCTTCTGTTTCGATCGCTCTGAATGTTCGTCCATTCAACTGCTTGAACCGCTGCTTCAAAAACTACTTTAACACTGTGTGAAAGTATGAACTAAAAAAAGCTGTAAAAATGAACTGAGAAATGAAATCAGCTTATCAGCTGAAGTATTCGGAATTTAGTGAAACGCGGAGAAAACATAGTTTACAAAAAGCTTTGATTATGCTTGACTAATTCATCCAGATGCCATGTTGTTCGATAGTAACGCTCCTTTGTTTCTTCCTTCCATTATTTTTTTTTTTTTGCTAAAACGGCCCTAGATCTATTAGCACAGCCAGTAGTACACCCTAGAAAACCTAGTAAATACAACCAGGCCCCTAAGGGACCAAATGACGGTTGTCTGCGACGCGACACGACACGACGACGCAAGACGTAAGAAAAATAGACGCATGTTTTGCACTGAAAAAGTAGCTACGTTCCTATATGCTATGCTAACCTACGTACATGTACGTGATAACTTTTTTAAGCTAAACACATTTGAATTTTGTATAAATTTGAAATCTGTTTTTTAACCTAAACAAATTTGAGTTTTGAATAAATTTGAAATCTGAAAAATTCAAATTCTGAACAAACCCCAATCTAAACAAATTTTTAATCTGAACAAATTTTAAAAAAATTGAACGATTTTCGAACGATTTTAAAAATTGAACAGAAAATGGCGATGAACGGAAACTATTTTGAACGATTAAAAAATAAACATGACAGATCTATTTTTGAACTATTTTTAAAAAGTGAACAGAAAAATTATGCTAGAACATATATTTTGAATTGAACTTTTTTCAATTACAATATTGACCTCATCTGAACGGTTTTAAAAAGTGAACAGAAAATGGCAATGAACGAAATTTATTTTTGAACGATTTTAAAAGTGAACATAAAATGGCGGTGAACGGAAAGTATTTTGAACGACTTAAAAAAATGAACATGAAAAATCTATTTTTGAACGATTTTTAAAAGTGAACAAAAACTATTTTGGAACAATTTTAAAAGTGAACATAAAATATCGGAGAACAAAAGCTATTTTTGAACGATTTTAAAAAGTGAACAAAAAAGGTCTGTGAACAAAAATTATTTTTGAACAGATTTAAAAAGTGAACAGAAAAAAGATTCACGAACGAAAGTTATTATTGAACGATTTTAAAAAATGAACAGAAAAAAGGTCTGTGAACAATAATTACTTTTGAACAGATTTAAAAAGTGAACAGAAAATTTTTATGAACAAAAGTTATTTTCGAACAATTTTAAAAGTGACGAAAATGATTTATTTTTGAACGATTTTTAAATTGAACAGAAAAATGAAAAATGTTGGTGAACAAAAATTATTTTTGAAGTGAACAGAAAATATCGGTGAACGGAAACTATTTTTGAACGATTTTAAAAGTGAACAAAAACATATCGGTGAACAAAAACTATTTCGAAAATGAATGAACTTTTTAAATTTGAAAAATAAATATTTTTTGAATATGAACAAATTTTAAATGTAAAACATTTTTTGAAACATTTTTCAAAAATCATAAAAAAGTGAAAATGAGAAAAGAAAAATATTGGAAAAAACGAAAATTAAAAATAAAAAACAAAAACAAAAAATATACGAAAACAAAAAGAAATAGAAAAGAAACGAGAAAAGTAAAGAAAAATAAAACGAAATTAAAAAAGGAAACAGAAAAAGAAAAACAAAAAAGAAAGAAAAGAAAAAGAAAACAATCAGAAAAAGAATCAGGAAAAGAAATAAAATAAAAGAAGAAAACAGGAATGAAAAAGAAGAAACTTAAATGGGCCGGCCCATTGATGCGCAGCGGTGCGCGGCGCTACGTCCTTTTGCCGCTAAAGGCGGCAATAGGATTCGGCCACCTGGGAGAGAGTGCCGCTGTATTTGGGGAGAAAGTGAGCGAGGTGAGAGAGGAGACAAGCCCAGAGGGCCAGGGACCGGATCAACAATTGACAGATGGCCGAATTGGTAAGGTTCTCCCATTTTGTAAAATCTTTGAATTACTAGATCGATCTACTAGTACCATTTCGTTAGGAAACTTTGCACTATGTTGAAACTTATATATGTCTCAAATTATTTTTCAGAATTTTTAATGTTAATTTTTTTTGTAAAAACAATCTTCGTTTTTTAGGCCAACTGTGCTCTTGAGTCTTAAAATCACCTCTGTAGCATCTTCGATAGGACTCTCGACACAACCTTAAGAGCTTCTCGAACATACGCTCTAAAATAGGGCAGCAACAAGTAATTTTAGGGCACTGAGAAATTTGATTTTGAGAATTTTAGGGCATAAAAAAATGCCGTATCCGATGCCCTACTTTAGGGCATCAGATTTTTTTCTGTTGTAACATATGCCCTAAAATTAATGCGGCGGTAGTGAGGGAGGGAGGCGCATCCGACGGTCGCCTGGCGTCGTGCTCAATTTCGGCCATGGAGGTCGCGGCAGGCCGAGAAAAAAGCGGCGACGGCGGGCAGGCCGGCAAGGGCCGTAGGTCAGCCAGGCGATGCGCCTAAATCTAGCAGCGCAACGAGAGCTCGATATGGAGCAACGTCCGCTCATCGACATCGGTGGGATGCAACTGTGTTTTCCGCAACCATGTGAGGCAGGGGAGGGGGTGAAGAATAGCTGGAATCGGCGGATTTGGACGACGGTGTCCAAATATTCAGCGGCAGGCGTGGGGGTTGCGGCACATGTTCCGAGCGGCGGGAATGAGTGGTGAGGTGGCAGCAGGGCTAGGCGACCGACGGGGTCATGGCGGCATGTGATAACGGTGAGAAACGGCCCGATTCGGCGTGGCGCAGCGACGGTCGGTGGCGGGGAAGTTTCACTGTGGAGGTTGGCTTCCCACCACATCGTTTTTGTTTTGGGGCACCATGGTGTCCCAAATATACATCACTTGCACCAAAAATTTAGGACGCCCAAAAAAATTGCAACACGATATAGGAATTGGGCATCTGGAATTGTAATTTTTTGTCTAAAAGCCCTAATAGTTTGTTTTGGGGGGCAGGTGACGTATGGGCCATCTGTTGGAGATGCTTTAAAACAACTTTTAGCCGCATAAAAGAAACAACATTTGTAGCATGGGAGTAAGGATATCTGGCTCCCGAGATAAAGTTTGAAATCCATATTCATTAACAATAGGTTTGTGCGCCGCTATGAGTTAATTTTTATTTCGGCTTGACACGATTTTATTTAGGAGGTGCCGTGTATAATACTCCACACTAAAATTGATTGACCCGCATAATCCTAACCTTAATTCGCCCTTTACTCATTTTCTCCTTAAGCAGAGCATGAGCGGCGACTTCTCTTCTTATATACAGTCCAATCCAAGTGGTAAATAATATGTTTCGAAGATAAGGGGGTGTAGACCATAATCTGATGTACCATCACCACTTTCAGCCCACTGCGCCCAAAGACTCCCCCGAACGGGCGGCCCTCTTCTAGAAGCTCCACCGACCTAAACCCGACTTCGTACATGAAGATTCCCATAAACCATATGTACATTGAAGGAAGATTACAAGATCGGACTTGATGTATAAGGCATGAGGAAACCTAACGTGCAAGACGAAGACCCCTGCCGAATACTATAAATACCGGAGTCTCCTCGGGATGGAAGGTCTTCCTTTTGCAATCATCAACTTCATAGAGTTGGAGGACGGGAGGGCGGGATGATAGTTCTCCAAGAGAGTCTCGTTGTAATTTTCGTTTTTTGTTGAGGTGTTTTGTACTGTTTGGTGTTTCTTTTAATGCCAGGATCCTTTTCGCAAAAGAAAAATTATAAATGTGGATCAAACATAACACATACATTGCACAACAATCTATTCAAACATAACACCCCTCTAGATATTGCGTCAACTAAAGTTTCAAGCACGTCTGGATGTTTGAACTATATTATTCTCCACACCACCAATAAGACTTCATCATAATATAGCAGTTTTGTCGGCATGTCGGCGACATCGACGCCAGTGACTTATCCTGAATCATCCTTTTCTTAAAAGTGACTTTTCCTGCCGGCTTGCTGATCTCATTTCATCAGAATAGCGTCTCCTATTTGCTCACAGGGATTTGTTGATCTCTGTATTGTTGCCTGGAGTGCCAAGTAGACAAGCCTGTGGGTCCTTCTCAAATAATCTCTGCAAAGCCAAATATAAAAGTAGGTGCGTGCTTACTGTTGATTTTAGCAATCCTCTTACACTGCAGCAACAATTTCTAGATTTTTCCTATTGTTATGTATGCAGTTAGCAGAGTAGCAGACTCATTGTATCTAACAAACTGCAAAATAAAAATGCTTGGCAACTTACAATATTTACACTTGACATAGACCCACCATTAGAGTTTTTTGCTTCATACTCCCTCATCCTTTCCATAAAGGTGCGGTCCACATATGAACCGCGTTGTCGCCACTTGAGAAGTTGTTTCTCTTGATGCTGATCACTGATCAGATGATCAGCTACGAAGTGCCTTTTTACAGCTCCAACCAGTGATTTGTCAGTGCTATGGTTATTGAGTATTCTGTGAATGAAACAGACTGTTAGTTCAGACACCTCAGAATGGCACTATAAATAAATAAGGCATCATTAGTTCACAAACATCACATTTTAGCAAGTTCAATCTTCGTGTGTTCTTCTCCCTGGTTCAAAATGAGTATAGCCGACTCGAGCTGGACCTCATAATACACCATCTTCCGGAATAAGGAAATACAACCTGAAATATGGCGTCATCAAATAAGCACTTACGGTGTAAAAAGATGAAACTTTGATGTGTACAAAGAAAATTTGAACCCATGAAATAATTATAAGGTTTTGGCGAACATTCCTATCCTAAATCTTGCTTTTAAGTCACAAACTAGCAGGAACATACTATGCCAAGTTCATTAAAACTGGGCACTGTCAGGAAAAATGCTTAGAAGGGCGGCGATGTTACTAACGATGTTGTCAAAGACAGCGTGTTGCATTGCTGGATTGGAGATGACACATGTCGAAGAAATAACTAGTCCCATTTCATAAGGTGTATTAATTTTCTCGAAAGACAAACTCCCCCATTTTTTAACAAGTTCGTAGAAAAAAATATTGACATCTACAATACAAATTAGTAAATACGAAAATATATATTTATTACTGATCTGATCCTACTAGTTTAGTATTGTGGGTGTTTATAATTTTCCTATAAACTTGATAAAAAATAGAGCAATTTGACTTTTCAAAAAACGAATGTCGAATGTTCATGTCCTAGGTCTTGCCTTTTTTTCAGAAAGTAGGAGGAACATACTATGCCAAGTTCTAATCTCCACCATCTATTAGCACCAAAAGCCAGAAACATTTTTCGAGGGGGTGTACCAAAGCAAACCTCTATTCCATCTCCTCAATTTTGATATTTTTTTCACCCAGACTGCAAATCAACACTTGTATAAAAAATAACTGACCATTCTCACTCTAATATGTTACACAACAGACGCATTTTTAGAATCTTTTAAATTAGGTTTACAAATTTCCTCGCTGAAAAAACAGAGAACATGATCCCGAGAGCTGAAGATCCTCACTCGCCAAGTTCATATCGCAAACCTAAATGCCTACATGTGTGGTAGTAATAACAAAATGCATGGTTGTTAAATACCATGAACATTTTAGCGGGCTAAAAAGCCTTGAGATTTACCACAAGAGTAGCCCAACATCAGTAATGTAGTGGTACGTGGAACTCCCGGTAAATTTTGCACTGCACAAAAGAGTATAAGTGAGACCAACAGTGTCCATCCTTATAGGTTACAGCAGCAGCAAACTCTAACCAAATGAAGCAATTTACTGTACATATCTATAGGATACCTGTAGGAGTCCAGAAAAGAATAGATTATTACAGAGCCAGACTTGTTTGGCAGGAGGATAAAAACAAGAAAAAATATCACTTAGTGAGATGGGATGTGGTCTGCCAACCTAAAGAACAAGGAGGGCTGGGGATTATAAATATTGATATTATGAACCAGGCCCTTCTAGCTAAATGGTTGTGGAAAATAGAGAACGAATCTGGTCTTTGGCAAACTGTGATCAGAAATAAATATGTTAAATCTGATTGCATTTCTGGGATCAGGCGCAAAATTGGAGATTCCCAGTTTTGGTCTGATATTATTGGGGTTAAGAACACTTTCTATAAATACTGTAAGAAAATTGTTGGAAATGGTAAAAAAAAACTAGATTTTGGGAAGATTGGTGGGTAGGTGACTAACCTCTCAAACTAAGCTATCCCAGACTTTACAACATATGCAGGAAAAGAACATTACGGTGGCCTCGATTTTGGCTAATGGTTGGGAATTCATCACATTTAGAAGAACTCTGTGGGGAGATACCCTACAGACCTGGAATGATATTAAACAAAATTGCAATGATGTGAACCTGATTCTGGGGGATGATCAGGTCAAATGGTCTCTTACTAAAAATGGGATATTTCCAGTTAAATCCCTGTACAGAGAGCCGACTTTAAATTCCATTGGTTACCCACATAAATTTATGTGGAAAGCTAAGATTCCCTTAAAAATCAAAAATTTCTTGTGGCTTACCTTGAGAAATAGTATTTTGACAAAAGAAAACTTACTGAGAAGAGGATGGAAAGGAAATTCCCTTTGCCATTTCTGTGGGAATTTGGAAACTGTGGATCATCTTTTCATCTCTTGCTCGACGGCTCGACTGATATGGAGTATTCTGCGTTGTGCTTTTAATTTCAGCAAGACACCAGACTCTATACAAGAGCTGTTTGGCACATGGCTCAACAGTTTTAGCAAAGAAAAAAGGAAAATGGTTTTGGCTGGGGCTGCAGCAGTTCTCTGGACATTATGGAATGCCAAAAATGTGATATGCTTTGATAATAAAAAGATACATGACCCTATGATCCTGATTCATATGGTGATTCACTGGATTAATTCATGGTCGATATTGCAGATAAAACAGGGACACAGAGAGGCAATGACCTGGGGAGCAAGAACAAGCGGTAAATGAAGTCTTCAATTCATCGAGGGGCTGGCGAACTGGAGTGCTACGAATCGCAGGGTGAAAAATCTGGGACAAAAAGGAAGACCTCCAGGCAGCGGAGGAGGAAAAAAATCTGTAGATGTCTAGTTTAGTTAGCTGTTTTTACATGTGTTAGCTGCTCCAGTTTGCTTTGTTTTGTGTTAGATGTTGTTGGAATTTTCCTGTAGGTCCTGGTCTCTTTCCCTTGCCTGTAGGCTGGGAGTCCGTAGACACTCCCCCCTGGCTCTCCATTTCTCCTATGTGGAGATGGCATGAGCATTGATGTTTTTCCCTTTTTGATGGCTTTATTTTTTTTGTAGCTACTGAACCTTGGTTTCTATTAATAGAAATCGGAGAGGAAAACTCTCTTTATTCAAAAAAAAAAAAAAATCCTCACGTACGTGGTCTTGCAGCAAGCCAGAGCGCAAGGAACCCTCCACCGAGACCTGAATACGCGCAGCTGAGGAAGCGCCCGACGTCCGCGTTCGCGCTGCATCTGTCGAGCTCGGTATCCTCCACCGTCCTCACCGCCCCCTGCAGTGTTAGCGTGCAGAGATATCAGCAACGCGGCGGCACGAACAAGAACAAGAGCGGCAGCAGTGCGGTTGTCGACCTTGGCACGCAGAGTGATGTCCAGATCCCGCATCGCCCCATCCCCCCAAGAGTCAGTTCCAATCCAAGGAGGAGGAAGGAAATTCATGAGACAGTCATTGGGGCTGTGAGGGAGAGGATGCGCGGTTGGGATGAACCTTGCCCAGTAGCTGCAGGTGCCCGAAGATCTGCTCCAGAACCATCGCTGACGGCTCCTGCGTCGCTTCTTCAGCTGTTGGGAGAGAACATGCAGAGCAGAAGTGAGCAAGAGGGAGAAGACGCCGGAGGAGGGGAGGGAGGGGGCTCATGCGCTCTACGTTTTGGGGCGGTTTTTACATTTTTCTTGTTTCATCAGCATTCAGCATTTCAGTTGAGCTGCCGCGCGCCTTTTGACCAGAATCCGGAGCAGAGAAGTGGAGATCTGCACATGGTAGTGTGCAGCCCCGCTCAGCACTTGGCAGCTGCATACAGCGAGCTTTCTGCAGGTGTCCGATGGCGAGGGCTCTACGGCAAGCAATGGCCAAACGTAGACATGGTAACTCTACTCTACGGGCTCGGACTGGCTGATGCACGATGATCCTGGCGGTGACTGTCTATCGAATTTGGCACGCGCGCAAAATGAAGTTATACATCACAAACTCACACGGCCGCCCATCCAACGTTCAGGGGAGATTCTTATGCAGCTATAGTCCATTCAAACCGTCAAGCAATTCTCTCACGTCGACTTCACCATTGGCAAAACAGCGACCCCTCCGGTGTGGGTCGGTCAGACGACCATATGGTGACGGATAGTGCCTGTTGTTGGGTGGGTGAAGCTCAACGTCGACGGTTCATTCAAGCTGCTGAAGACAATGGCGGCATGGGAATGCTGCTACGTGATGAGACCGACGCGATCATCGATCTTCTCCTCATATCAGCACCCGATCACTTGTTCAAGCCCCCTGTAAGTTGAAATAGCTCTGTGCTTGGAGGGGGGGTCGCGCATTGTCGTTGGAGCTCTCCTCCTCCGCATAACTGAAATGGACTGCATCGATGCTGTCACCATGATCCTGGATTGCAACCGACATATCGCAAGAGACCTTCATATCTTATCAGGAACGACTCCACTCTTGATGATTGATTCACAAAAAGGAACATAACACGTCCAGCTATGGACCCACATTTGTTCAGACACAACTGCCATACAAATTAGGCCAACTACAATTGTGCACATCAGCAAGTACTATGAATTGTATTTCCATGCACACCACCGACAGGACTTCATGTCTCAATAAAAAATACAGCAGTTGTGTTAGCATGTCGACGACCGACATTGATGCCGGCGAATTCTCCATTGGGCTTCCAGTTCTCGTCTCATCAAGATAGCGCCTCCTATGTCCTCAGACGGCTTGTTGATCTGCGCTGTTGCCTGGAGTGCCAAGCATACAAGCTAGTGGGTCCTCCTCAAACAATCTCTGCAAAGTAAACATAGAAGCAGGTGCTTACCGTTGGTTTAGCAATTTTATTGTACTACAGGAAAAATTACTAGGTTTTTTACTCCATGCATTCAGTATGTAGAGTACTAAGGCTCGTTAGAATCCAACAAATGCAAAAGGAAGTCGTGAGCTACAGTGCTTACACTTGATTTAGCCGCATCATCAGAGTTGTTTGCTGCATACTCTTCCAGCTATGCTTCATACTCTTCCAGCAATGCTTCATAGTCCTTCAGCTTTTCCAGCAAAGCCCTGTCCACCACATATGAACCGCGCTCGCGCCACCTGAGAAGTGGTTGCTCTTGATGCTGGTCACTGAACAGATGATCAGCTACGAAGTGCCTTCTCACAGCTTCAACCAGTGGTTTGTCATCGCTATGTTTATTAAGTATTCTGTGATTTAAACAAATTGTTAATTCAAACACCAGGGAAACTGAGACTGACACTGAAAATAAAGCATCGTCAGTTCACAAACAATACATTTTGGCGAGCTCCATCTTAATGCTCTCTTCTCCGTACTTCAGAACGATCTTAGCAAACCCGTACTGGAGATCATAATACTGCATCTTCGCCATCACGGACATACAAGCTGAATTATAGCTTCATCAAATTAGCACTTCCAGTGCAAAACACAAAACTTTGATGCATGGACACCATTATAAAGAAAAAGTGTCGACACAGGAAATAATTTAGGCTGTTCTGTCCAGTGTTGATGTCGAAGATCCTGTTTTTCCTTCACAAACTATGGGGAACATGCTAGCAGATTAAATTCAGATCTAAAATTCAGAAGGCTCTACTTGTTAGTTTATTATATAACTAACATTTTATTTCGGGTATAACTAATGCCAATCTCATTTTTTTACAAACTTAAATGCCGACATAGTTTGATATGTTTTTTTACATATGCCACTATCAAATTATTGCAGGAGCCAGTAGGAGGTGAAAAGCCTGGAGATTTACCGAAAGAGCAACCCAACATCAAAATTACAGGCGGAGGAGGGATCCCAGAAATTTTCCGAACTGCACAAAAGAGTGAAGTAAGTATGTGTATGATGCACTACGCAATTGATCAATCAACGGCAAACGCATCTCACCATGTAATGCTCTTACAGGAAACCACAGAGCGAGGGATGCTCCGCCGAGAACCGACGACGCGCCGCCCAGGAAGCGCGCGAAGTAGGCGAAGGTGCCGCAGCTCTCGAGCATGGTGTCGTACGCCGGGTGCACCGGGCCCTGCAGCGTTACTAAAGCCGTCAGCAGACGGCAGCATTGCGCCCCCAAATCAGGAAACCCTGCCGCCGGCCGGTAGGAACAACGGCACGAGCGCGGCGAGTCGGCCAACCTGGGCGCGCAGAGAGACTTCCAGATCTCGCATCGCACCGTCGCCCCAGCGCTTCTGCATCAGAGACAGAAAACGCACGCACGCCCGTCAGTCCGTTGCCGCACACGGAGGAGGAGGGAATTAACGAGACCTGAGGCTACGAGGAAGGGTAGGCGTTTCAGGCGAACCTTGCCCCATAGGTGCCCCAGGAACTCCTCCAGAACCATCGCCGCCGGCAACTGCGTCGCTACACCTGGGAAAGATTGCGGCGATTTGAATTGGGAACTGGGGAGAAGTGAGTGGGAGGGGAAAGGCGAGGGAGAAGACACCAGAGGAGGGAGGGCGGGCGGTTCTTTCGATTTTCTTGTTAGGTCAGCACTCAGCGGACTTACCGGGCGCTTGATTGACCGGAATCTGGCTGAGACGGGATTTGATAAAGACCCAAATTTGAACACGAATTTCAAAAAAATCCGTCTGAGCCTTTTTTTTTTTTTTCCATGTCGCCCGCCCGGGCCAAAGGCGCCGAGGACTCTGCCACGTTTAGAGCAACTCCAGCCGTTGCCCCCAGTCCGAATTGTCGGTGTTTTTTTGTGCCTGCTAGGGGGCACCGGCGAAAAAATTCTGGCTGGGGACGGGCCGATTCGCAGCCGCGGCCCCAGCGACACGAACTAAATTCGGGGAAATTCGTTAAATTTAGCTAAATTCGGGGAAAGTTCGTTAAACTTGACAAAGTTCGACGAAAAGTAGCGGAATTCATACATAAAACATAAAAAAAAAACTACGACCACATGCCGAAGTTGCGGTAGAGCAGCTGCGAGTAGTCGCCGCCGTCGTCGTCGTCGCCGTCGGGGGAGCCTGATCTGCGCGCGTCGCCGTCGCGGTACTGTTGGCTCGGGTCGGCCTCGTTCTCGTCATTGTCGTCCAGGACGACGAGCTCCGGCTCAGCGCGACGACGGCGGCGGCACTCGTAGCGAGCGAGGAGCTCTGCCTCCTCGGCCTCAATGCGGCGTTGGCGCTCCTCCTCTTCCCGCGCGTGGTCGCTGGCTGACCAGACCAGCGCGTCCTCCTGCTTCAACGGCGGCACGTCGTTGAGGTTGTTCGCCAGGGCCTTCTTCAAGGCCTCGACTTCGTGATCTTCGCCGAGATCTAACTCAAGTTCTTCGTCGACCATGCCGTCGAAGAAGAGGCCCGACGTCGCGGCGTCCAAGCCGGTCTCCCCCACACGCACTCAGGCCTCTGGTGAGCGCCGCGCTGCTGCGGCAAACCAAGGCGCTCCTCCTCCACCGCTTCCGGAGAAGGTGGTGCCGGACGGAGCGGGCGGCAACGTCCAAAGCGGCGAAGATGCGGCTCCACAAGGGAACTTCACCAGACCTCACCCCTCACGCTCGGGAGGGGAGAAGAGCGCCGACAGCAACACCGGCAAGGATCCCACTACCGGGGAGAAGAGCGACGGGTCCGCGCCAGCAAGGGTCAGCAAGGCGCCAAGAGCAAGTCCTGCACGCTCCTCTCCGCGGACGCGCAAGCTCGTCATGACGCCCTCGTCACTGCCAAGGTCCTGATGCAGTTTCCTCCGAGCACCGACAACCCCAAGGTCTACCAGGAGTGGCGGACCCGCTTGGAGGGGCTCCTCCACTTCGCCGACGGCGGTCCCAGGTGTGAGCCTGCTCACGCTCCCACCGTCGACAGTCCCGGAGCCGAAGGGGCTGAGACGCGCGAACCCCGGAATCATCCCCGGGGCGACCGCCCAGGCGAGGCCGTGCCTCCACGAGCAAACCCTCCTACGGCCGATCGGGCGAACCACGACCGTGACCCGGTCATCTCCGTCGGATCGTCCTCTACACGCAACCGAGATCTGCGCAACGACCTCAACAACCGTCTGCACGAGGATATGCGCACCCGCATCGAGCGCCGCCAAGAACGCCATCATCGGGAGGATCGGGACGACGACATCTCCGAGGGCTGCCTCGCCCTCTCTCCCGAGTTCCCCCAGACCACCTGGCCCAAGAAGTTCAAGATTGACGTCCTCCGCTACGACGGCACCACCAACCCCCGGGACTTCCTGCAGCTCTACTCGCTCGCTGCAGTGGTCGCCGGGGCCGACGAGATCATGATGGCCAACTGGTTCCCGTTGGCGCTGAAGGGAGACGCCCAATCAAGGCTTCTCAACCTCCCCAAGTGCTCCATCCGATCCCGGCGGGCACTGAAGGAGGCGTTTCTGGGGGCTTTCCAGGGCGGGTACCAGTGCCCGGGAGTTCCCAGTGACCTCCACGACTTCAAGAAGCTTCCGTGTGAGACTCTCCGCAAGTTCATCCAACGCTTCACTCAGAAGATGAACACCATCCACTGCATCAAGGAGGAGCTGGTGATCCAGTCCTTCCATGCCAACGTTCGGCACACCCGGATGCACGAGAAGTTGAGTACATATCGCATCGAGACCACCCGTGAGCTCTGGGAGCTTGCGGACCGCTGGGCCCGCGCAGAGGAAGGGGTCAAGGTTCTCGGGGAGGACGAACCCGAGGACAAGGTCACCCCCGCCAAGAACAAGAAGCGGGACCCTGGACCCGACAAGCGCGTCTTCGTCACCGAGCCTCTCCCTAAGAAGCCCAAGCCGGCCTCAACCTTCGACAGCGAGGAAGACCCATGGTGCCACGTCCACCCTGACGACAACCACCTGCTCAAGGACTGCCACCAAGTGAATGGCCTCGCCATGCGCGCACAACGTCAGGCTGGCGGAGTCGGCCCAGGCGCCTGCTACAGCTGCGGACTCCCCGGGCACTACTCCCGGGACTGCCACGCGGGTCGCCTA
Source organism: Puccinellia tenuiflora (assembly GCA_012064385.1). NCBI lineage: Eukaryota > Viridiplantae > Streptophyta > Magnoliopsida > Poales > Poaceae > Puccinellia > Puccinellia tenuiflora. Next base: position 475,356 of record QRDG01000309.1, on the reverse strand, counting down.
GCGGAGGCGGCCGGGGGTGGGGACATGGCGGAGGTCACGAGGGCCGCAGCGAGGGGCACGGAGGCCAAGGCGGACGCGGACCAAACAACCCAGAGTTCGCCAACAATGGGATGCTCCGGCTCCTCAAGGCGGCAGCAATGGGCAATTCCAAGAGATCAACGGAGTTTTCGGATGCATCCATGAGGGAGCCTCCCTCCAACAGCGCGAGCAAGAGGCTCGTCCGGGAGCTGAACACGGTCGCCTCGGCAACGCCAAAGCCCCTGGAATGGTCCAATCAGGTCATCACCTTCGACCCGGAAGATCACCCTGACAACATCGCCGGGGTAGGACCCTGCCCGTGATTGTGTCGCCCATCATCCACAACTACAAGGTCACCAAGATGCTGGTCGACGGAGGCTCCAGCCTCAACCTGCTGACGACAAAGGTCCTGGCCACCCTGCAAATTCCTCTTTCCCGCTTGCAAGACACTGGCGTGTTCCAAGGCGTCAACGGGAACATCACGCGGCCTCTGGGGAAGATCACTCTTCCGGTCACTTTCGGTGACCCTGAGAACTTCCGCACCGAGGAGATCGTCTTCGACATCACCGACACGCCGCTCCCATACAACGACATCCTCGGCCGGCCTGCGCTAACCAAGTTCATGGACGTTTCCCACTTTGCCTACAACATGATGAAAATCCCGGCGGCTTGGGGCGTGATCAAGGTCAAGGCCGACATCGACGATGCCATCTACTGCGTCCAGAAGCTGAACCAGACGGTGGCAATGACGGCGGACACCCGTCAAGACGTGCAGGACATTGATGCCGACGCATTTCCCCTGGGGCTCGGCGTCGACTTCCTCCAAGAAGGCGCCATTCCACGGCGACCCGCAGATGACCAAGAAGGTGGCACTAACGAGCGATGGTTCCCGCACCATCACCATCAGTGCCCACCTCGCTGACAAATAGGAAACTGTGCTCGTCGCCTTCCTTCGGGAGAACTCTGACGTCTTTGTGTGGGATGCGTCAGGTTTACCCGGCGTACCAAGGGAGGTGATCGAGCACAAATTGGCGGTGAACACGGACGCCCGTCCCGTGAAGCAAGTTCTACGAAAGCAGAGCAAGGAGAAGTTGGAATTCATCGTCACCGAGACCGGCAAGCTACTGGAAGCCTGCGTCATCAAAGTGGTTCCTCACCCCACTTGGGTAGCCAACCCTTTGGTGGTACCAAAACCGATGACCTCCAAACTACGACTCTGCATCGACTTCACAGACCTGAACAAGGCCTGCCCCAAGGACCCATTTCCTCTGCCGCGCATCGACCAGATCGTGGATTCCATGGCCGGCTGCGAGTCGCTGTGCTTCCTGGATGCCTTCTCCGGGTATCACCAGATCATGATGGCGGTCGAGGACCAGGAGAAGACGGCCTTCATCACCCCCAAGGGTTGCTGTTGCTACACCCGGATGCCTTTCGGCCTCCAAAACGCCGGTGCCACCTTCCAGTGTGCGATGCAGGCGTGCCTTGGGCCTCAGCTGGGCCGCAATGTTGAAGCGTACATCGATGACATCGTGGTAAAGACCCGATACAAGGACTCCCTCATCCAGGACCTGCGCGAGACCTTCGACAACCTCCGCCAGGTCAACTTCAAGCTCAACCCCGACAAGTGCGTGTTCGGGGTCCCATCCGGCAAGCTGTTGGGTTTCCTAATCTCCCACCGGGGGATTGAGGCGAACCCCGACAAAATCAAGGCCATCGAACAAATGGAGGCACACCCCGGCGGGTCAAGGACGTGCAGTGCCTCAACGGGTGCATCACTGCACTCGGGCGCTTCATCTCAAGGCTTGGAGAGCAGGCCTTACCGTTCTTCAAGTTGCTCAAGAAATCGGGCCCCGTGGAGTGGATGCCCGAGGCCGAGGAAGCTCTCCAGTCCCTCAAGTGCTACCTCGCCTCACCGCCATTCCTCGTGGCCCCAGCAGAGAAGGAGCCTTTGCTGCTGTACATCGCAGCCACCAACCAGGTGGTTAGCGCCGTGCTGGTAGCAGAGCGCGGTGCACCTCCGAAAAAGTCGAGCAAGGGTAAGTGCCCCGGGGAACCGTTCCCAGGGCAATCAAGCAAGAAGAGGCGGCCAGGTACCAGGGGTTCGAAGATCCCAGCACCCCGACCCCTCCCGTCATCATCGAACCCGACATCGAACGAGATGAAGGGATCCACTCCAAGGCGGCCCAGCCAGGGGCTACTCCAACAACACTCCGGGGAGCCGAGGACATGGAGGACGCCGAACCTGCCAAGGGTTCAGCAACCCGCAAGGTGCAGCATCCGGTCTACTTCATCAGCTCGGTGTTGCGCGACACCCGGGAGCGATATCCCATGATGCAGAAGCTTTTGCTAGCAATCCTCATTACTTCCCGCAAGATGAGGCCATACTTCGAGGGGCACCCGATCACGGTGGTGTCCAAGTACAATCTGAGAAGCCCCCTGGAGAACCCGCTGGCCACTGGACGCATCTCGGCGTGGGCCATGGAACTTCAAGGCTTCGGTCTCAAGTTCGAGCACACGGACAACATCAAGAGCCAAGCACTGGCTGACTTCACAGCCGAGTGGACCGAGACGGCATTCGACGGCCCGGAAGAGGAAACGAGCCTCCCTGGGAAGGAGGATCCCGACACCTGGACCATGCACTTCGATGACTCCTATACCAAGGGGCAGGGAGGTACTGGAGTTGTCCTCACCTCACGAACCGGCGACCACTTGAGGTACATCGTTCAGATGCACTACCAAGAAAACATCTCAAACAACACGACGGAGTACGAAGGCCTGCTCGTGGGACTTCGTGCTGCCATCGGTCTCGACATCAACAAGCTCGTCGTCAAGGGTGACTCTCAGCTAGTCATCAAGCAAGTCAACAAGGAGTACGCTTGTCCTCATATGGCGCCATACGTCGAGGAAGTGTGGAAACTCCAGCGGCGCTTCAGCAGCTTCAGAGCTATTTATGTCCCGCGGGAGAAGAACACGTCCGCGGATGAGCTGTCGCAACTGGCGTCCAAGCGGGAGCCAGTGCCCCCGGGATCTATATTGAGGTGCTCTGGCAACCTTCAATCTCTCCCGAGAGGCTCAAGTCAAGGTCTGCATCAACATCGGGGGTCGGCAACCCTTTTACACCGACAACACAGGTAGCCAGCCCGGAAGCTCAAGACCCGGCAGTGCCCGCGGCAGGAGAAGCTTTGCTTCCTCCTGCCCAGGAGGTACTGCTGGTGGAACGAACCCACCCACCCTGGGCCCAGGACATCGTCAAGTACATGGTGGAGCACGTCCTCCAGAAAGACGACCACGAGGCCGAGCGGGTGGCTCGCCAGGCTAAGCTCTACGTCTTAATTGACGGCGAGCTCTACCGGCGATGCGACAACGGAGTCAAGCTGCGATGCATAGCACAAGAACAAGGCCAAGAACTGCTGAAGGACATACACGAGGGCACGTGCTCGAGCCACGTTGCATCAAGATCACTGGCGGGGAAGGTCTTCCGCCAAGGGTTCTACTGGCCAACAGTACTTCACGATGCGGAACAGCTGCTGAAAACCTACGAAGCCTGCCAGTACTACGTGAAGAACACGCACCAGCCGGCTCAAGCGCTGTAGCCAATACCAATCTCCTGGCCGTTCGCGGTCTGGGGGCTGGACATCATCGGCAAGGTGCCAAAGTCTGTAGGAGGGCACGAGTACCTGTTCGTGCCGTCGGCAAGGTGCCAAAGTCTGTAGGTAGCGGTAATGCCAGTACCACGCCAGATGGCTCAGGCCGCCATCAAGTTCATCGAGGGGATCGTCTACCGCTTTGGAGTCCCAAACAGAATCATCACCGACAACGGCACTCAGTTCACCAGTCGAGCCTTTCTCAACTTCTGCGAAGAAATGGATATCAAGGTGTGTTTCGCCTCGGTATCCTATCCAAGAAGCAACGGGCAAGTAGAGCGAGCAAATGCAGAAGTTCTCAAGGGGTTGAAGACCAAAGCCTTTGACAAGCTGGAGAACAAAGGGAAAAAAATGGATTGATCACCTGTCAAGCGTACTGTGGTCCCTCAGAACAACACCAAGCAGAGCCACTAGAGAAACACCCTTCTTCCTCGTCTATGGAGCTGAAGCTGTCTTGCCATCGGAGCTAAAGCACGGATCACCCCGGGTGCTCGCCTATGATGAAAACACGCAAGAAGAGCGAAGGATCGATGACATAAACCTGCTGGAAGAGAGTAGGTGCCGGGCTTCCTTACGGTCAGCTCGGTACCAGCAAGGAATCCGTCGATACCCCAGTCGTCATGTTCGCTCACGGGAGCTGCAACCCGGAGACCTGGTACCCCGCAAGAGGAAAAAAGTGGAAGGCATGAACAAGATGTCATCCAAGTGGGAAGGACCCTACCGGGTCACTCATACCCTGAAACCTGGAGCGGTATACCTGGAGGATGAGAAAGGCAGGCCGGAGGGCAATGCCTGGAACATCGAGAATCTTCGCAAGTTCTACCCCTAATTACGAACATGAATCGCAAACGTCGAATCCGTTAAAGCACGCCCTGGGGGCTAGTGTTCTGTAATAGGGTGTAAGAATCTTCGCCAAGGGAATAAAAGATAAGTGATTTCAGTTCCGTTAGCCTCAATTCTTGCATGCGAGCGTGTTATCCTTAACAACCCGTAAGCAGGGGGCTGATATGTGCCGGTGGCTGACGGGTGGCCACGCGGATAGGAACTGCCGCCCGATCATGCCGTACTACCGCGGAAAGGAGGAATCAGGCAGTGCTGTGGTGAGACGAACTTCATCACAGAAATGCACTATCAACGGTGCTTGCGGTTTGCTTCGGATAACGCGCTAACATGGTAGAAGAGAGGGTCCATTCTTTTCCTACTGAAAGTTTGTTGTGTGCAGATCCTTCCCAGGACAGGGTCACGCGGCAGAACACGACCAAGGAGTTGGGTACCCGGGAAGGACAAGGTGGATCGAGGACACGGCAGGAAAACAGCCAAGTCACTTAGGCATAATATCTCGCTCGGAGTCAATATACCATCGACCTGCGCATGCTTGACAGTTGATGAGATCCTTTGCGGAGGTATGCGTCCACCCCGGCGAACGGTCTGTTTCCCTATGGCCTAGTACCCGAGGACAGTGGAGAAAGACTCCCGGAAGGTATAGTCCTCCTTAGGGGTACGTCTGCCGCGTTAGCATCCTAGCAACACATTTGGGATGCGCGCAGGTAGAGTGCTTGGCACCTAAGAGGCCTCCTCTGAAAACTCGATAGCGCGTTAGTGCAAAGAAAGATTTGAGAAATGACCCCAGGAGTTGAGTCTAGGATTGCATTCATCCGAATTTACATTCTGAATTACAATTCTGAATTTACATTCGGTTCTGCAACTACTTAGGTCTATGCTGCTAAGGCCAGCTCGGAGCTAGATCTCCTGGCTGCACGTCCTTGTTTTCCTCATGCCCAACGGGAGAACTCTCGATTCCCGGGGACGCCTGGGGAAAGGGAGAGAACTCGGAGGGACTTTAAGGCGCCTTATGGCCTCCCTGCACGCCCAGGCGCCAAGCAGCGAAACAGAGAGAGCATCTCGGCCGCCACCTCGCTCATGGCATCGTCGTCCGCCTGTGGCAAGGAACGAACTCGGTCAGGATCAAGACCAGGCCCCAGAGGTGCAAGGGGTCAAAGGAGCCGCGATGCTTACCTGCTCAATGGCTTCGAGCTCGGTCCAGAGCGCGGATTCCCCCGGGATCCCCGCAGTCTTCTCCTTCAAGGCCGGCAGAAGCTGAGCCCTCCGAAGGGCGTGCACCCGGGCCTCCTCCTGGGCTGCGGGACCAGAAATGGTCACCAAGCGTGAAATGCCCTTGGCAAGGGCAAAGCGCGACGCCACCTCGTCTTCCTCTCCAGCGGCACGGGCACCAGAACCCCTGGGTGCTGATGTCTACTACCCGCTTCTATTCTTTTAGACTTGTTGGGCCTCCAAGCGCAGAGGTTTGTAGGACAGCGGTAATTTTCCCTTAAGTGAGTAACCCAAGGTTTATCGAATCCACGGGAGGTAGAGGTCAAAGATATCCCTCTCAAGCAACCCTGCAATTAAGATACAAGAAGTCTCTTGTGTCCCCAACACACCTAATACAATTGTCAGTTGTATAGGTGCACTAGTTCGGCGAAGAGATGGTAAAATGCAAGTGATATGGATGGTAAAAGGTGATTTTATAATTCTGTAATAAAAATGGCAGCAAGCAAACAAGTGACAAAAGTGACTAAAAACGGTGTATCAATGCTTGGAAACAAGGCCTAGGTTTCATACTTTCAGTAGGGACTACTCTCAACATCATTAACATAATTAAACACATGATAGTTCCCACAAAAATACATGCACGGTAGACGTTACTCGGAGATAATTCTTTTGTGGATCAAATAGGATGAGAATTGCGTAGGGCTACGAAAAGCACACCTTAAATTTTGTATTCCACATCTATGGACACTTCATGCTGTCACTATCCGCATCCAAAGATAGTACTAACAAACACCACAACCTATTTCTTGAATAGTATCTTTCTTCAATAACACAAGCATCAAGAAACCTCATGATCTATTCAATCCAACAAATAAAGAACAAACTCATGATGAAGATCCTTCCAATCTATTATCCATAGAGTCACACACGACACCCATTCTGTCACCGAGGTACCATGATCACAACGGTGGCTCCGAAAATTGAACTAAATAACACCACTTGAGCAACATCATATCCATTACACATAGGGAAACATCATGTATTCAACTACACTAACAAAGCTCATGATCACAACGAAGATCACATCATGGGAGAGAGAGATAACCACATAGCTACTTGTATAAGCCTCAGCCCCGGTGAGGGACTACTCCCTCCTCATCGCGGGAAGCAGCGGTGAGGGTGCCGGAACAGGACCTTCTGAACCTCCGAAACTTGTCGGCGATGGCGGCAGAGCTCTGTTGCGTATTTGGGAAAATCCTTCCGGGGTTAGGGTTTTTGCATCGGGGGTGATTTATAGGCAAAAGGGCGTTGCAAGGAGGTCTCCGAGGGGCACAGACGGGTCTCGCCCGCAGCCCCCTAAGACCCGCGTGGGGAGGCCGCCCCTGCCCTGTGGGCCTCCCCCAGGGTCGCCCTTCTGGCTCCCTTCCTCATTTGTCCAATAAAAAATCCCCGTAAATTTTCGTCCAATTCCGAGAATATTTTCAGAAGTAACTTTCTGCAACAAAATCAGCACAGAAACAGGGAACTGTCACTGGGCATCTTGTCAATAGGTTAGTCCAATAAAATGCTTTAAAATGATATAACAAGATGGCAAAAACATGTGACAATGACATAAAACAAGCATGGATCACTCAAAAATTATAGATACGTTTGAGACGTATCAGCATCCCAAAGCTTAACTCCTACTCGTCCTCGAGTAGGTAAGTGATAACAAAATAATTTTTGATGAGACATGCAACCAACACAAACATGATCAAGATAGTAATGTAAAGCATAGGATGTGAATGAAGTGATACAAAACAATTGTCTATAGTTGATAGTAAGAAAGCAATGAATAACCAAGTTGAATTATTTAAGCAAAACCTTTCATAAATAGTACGTTAAAGACATGAAAGCAATGTGATCCACATACTTGATTAATTCTCAATGGTAACAATTCCATGACAAAAGTGTTTGAGAATCAAAACAAAGAAGATGTAAGTTTTAGCAAAAGCTTCAACTTCCAACGGTAAAGTCAATATAAAGATTAATGTTTAATCTGACAATGCAATATGATCAATGATATCCAGGGTCAATGCTAGATGTTTGCTTTGGTGGAGATAGAAGGAAGAAGAAAACTGACTCAACATTAAAAGTAAAAGAAAGGCCCTTCGCAGAGGGAAACAGAGATTAGTCATGTGCTAGAGCTTTTTGTTTTTTTTATGAAACAGAAGTAAAACAATTTTAAGACATGCATGCTTTCGTCAACGACTTCACAACAGAGAAGCTATCTAGTCCCCCATAACAAGCAAGGCTTTTAGACTTGTGAGAGCAGCTGGTTTTTAGAGGAGAGAGTACGCTCCTCTTTCTCCTTGGTTTCACCACTGTCCAATGTTTTGAGCTGATTTCTCAGATTTTCATTGCGCGGAGGAGAATGGTGAGTTATATTTATATTTTGCTTAAGCTGCTCTCGGGTTGATTCAAGTGAAGACGTAATCCCCGAAACTTGTCGGCGATGGCGGCGGAGCTCTGTTGCGTATTTGGGAAAATCCTTCCGGGGTTAGGGTTTTTGCGTCGGGGGTGATTTATAGGCAAAAGGGCGCCGCGAGGAGGTCTCCGAGGGGCACAGACGGGTCTCGCCCGCGGCCCCCCTTAGACCCGCGTGGGGAGCCCGCCCCTGCCCTGTGGGCCTCCCCCAGGGTCGCCCTTCTAGCTCCCTTCCTCATTTGTCCAATAAGAAATCCCCGTAAATTTTCGTCCAATTCCGAGAATATTTTCAGAAGTAAATTTCTGCAACAAAATCAGCACAAAATAGGGAACTGGCACTGGGCATCTTGTCAATAGGTTAGTCCAATAAAATGCCTTAAAATGATATAACAAGATGGCAAAAACATGTGACAATGACATAAAACAAGCATGGATCACTCAAAAATTATAGATACGTTTGAGACGTATCAGGTGCCTCCGCCACGCCCATACACGCGGACGCCACCGTCGACGTCCCTGAAAAGGACATCTTTGCCTCCCCAGACATTGCTCTGCGATCTATGGAGGGGCGGAGAGAGCGAGAAGCAAGAAAGAGAAATGAGTCAGGAGATGCTGAGGAGCTGGGGGCTGGAGAGCCTTTTATAGGCCTTGCACTCCCCACTTGCCCCTTGGCGGTACGACTGGCGCAGTAATCAGGGCGTGTTTTGAAAAAAATCCGTTCTCATTCACACCAATTCAGCCCGAAGGCCAAGCGAAAACAAGGATACACGTGATTCGTCATCTCAAGAGCTACAAAAGGACCTACTTTTTACAAGGAAAAGGTTGGCTCCTACACGAATGGGGAGCACCGCCGCCCAACGGAACGCGCTACTTCCAGAAGTACGCCGACGAGGCCGCCAAGAAGGAGGTCACGGACATCTTCGGGACCGCTGCCTTGGCGCCATCCCACACGTCCTCAGGAAGGCGGGCTCCTCTCGACATTGACGTGGACAGAGTCTTCTTCATCTTCATCCTCGTCCTCGTCGTCGTAGCAGCTGCTACGATTGCTGCTGTCGCTCTCCGCGCAGCAGTCCACGCATCCTCTCTCGGCGCGGAAGATCTTCACGGAGAGCGTCTCGTCTCCGTCATACTCGAATGCCAAGTACTGCCACCGGGTTAGGTGACAGGAGCGTGCGAACGCCTTCCATCCCCGGCTCAGGTGCATGGAATCATCGACGGTGTACTCCACTTCGACCGAGGAGGGGCCGTTGGGATAGCCGTCCACCTGCAACCAGTAGCCAGTGGGCTGGTCGTCGTCCGTGTCCACCGCCGCCGCGAAGGAGTCCGGCAGATGGAGCCAGCTGCGCAACCTGCTGTCTAGATCTACGATGAACTCGAATGGAGGGAAGCCGGAGTGGGTCGTACTCCGAGGGGGAGGGTCTGGAGAGCCTCCAACCCCACGGCCTCCACGACCACGGCTTCCACGACCACGACCGCGGCCGCTGCCGCGATCGCGCCCCGCTCGACCTCGAGAAGCAGCCCTCCCATGGCTGCTGGTGGCCACCTTCGCCACCGGTGAGAAAGAGCGGGAGCGTCCAACTCCTCTCCTAGCTCTCGCCATCGAGATGCTCGGCTCTGCTAGGGGTTGGAGCTGGAAGAAGAACAAAGGCGATTGAAGATTCGGGAAGGGCACCCCCACCTTTAAGAAGGCTCAGATGCGCCTTCAACGGCCATCGCCTCGCCTTCTCCGCTTCCGAGAATCAAGGAGGCAGGCACAGTTACTCCCCCGAGCGGATAACTTCAAGCATCCACTCCCTGACAGATGGGACAAGACAGTCAAGACATGACGCCGGGGACCCACTTTGACTTTTTTTGTCATAGCCCCGGCAGCAGAAGGACGTGGCCGTCGAGACTATGCCCGGGGGCTACTGTCGCAACAGTGGAACACGGGGTTATTGCAATAGCAAACGGCCTACTTATAGCCCTATTTATACCCTTTCTCGAGGACTTCAACGGGCCTTACAAGCTCAATAAATTGCAATTCTTCCACGTACAGTTTTGAAGCCGAGCCTTTCCAGCAATGGGGCCTAGGGACCGATATGATGATTGGTTTAGGTAGATTTTGGCCGGTAGGAATTTGCCTATGATTTTTCCAACTGATATGTCGATATAGAAAGATCTCCTTATTTCTTCACCGCGGGTTCTCGCGTCATTTTCTTTAAAAGATATTAGATCACCGTGGGAAACTTTCAAATGAGTAATGGTTACCAGTCCATTATTCAAACAAACCCTTCGATGACTTATCGGCTGCCTTGCTTGAGGAAGAGTGTCACTAAAATGGAGACGAACCGGAATCACATCCGATCTTGTTTCTTGATTGATTCTCTTAGTTTCCCATCCCAACCTGTTGCTTCTAAAGGCTGCCCTCTCTCGGCTGGATTTTGGTCCAGCCTACTGCGAGGATCCCGTATCCCGTACATCGTCTTTCTCCCTCCTGGGTTCCCGTGGTTCCTATGCCGCCGCGTTTCCCGGTCCTTTTCTTTTAGTGCTTCGACCCGAAGCGATAGCTTGACGTGTTTTCCGTGGATATGATGGCAGCGCTCCAGCTCACTAAAGAATGGGACGGTAGTGGTCCGCCGGCAAGCTCGTTCTGATCTTGGATGCAGTACATTGGAATCCTGAAGCACCACCACGAGCCAGTGCCATCATTAGAAAGTCCGGCCATTTTATTTCAGCCAGTTCAAGTTAGGGCAAGGAGGAAAGGAAGAGAGTAATGCAAGGATGTAAAGAATGAGGCGCTAGAACAGACTGGCCCGCAGGCTTCCAACCTGACACCGCTTTGCTACTTTTCGAAAGAGGAAGAGAAGTTGCTTGTACGAGACTGCGCCTCCCGGCTGGAAACTCCAATGGCATTTTCGGTAAATGAAAGGCATAAAAAAAAAGTTCCACCCTGTGCCAAAGCAGGCATCTTTCTTGGCTATCCTTCCTTTTGGCCAAGGGTCTCGCATATATCCCCTGATGCGGTCAAAGTGGGTCCATCACCAGTGGGCCCACAAAGAAGGCGAACAAGGCAAGGGTTCAAGACTGGCAGATGGCCCCCCCATCTGCCCCATGGCGACCAGGCAAGGACGGCATCGACAACCACGACTAAGGGCTGGGGAACCTTCCGGGGTCACCCTCAACCCGGCAGGAGACCTGATGGGGGGATACTTTACAGGTAGGCCCATGGACCCGGAAAGTAGACCCGCCAAGACCAAGAAAGCCAATGCCGAGTCACGATACGAGTCGCATGGGCTGGGCTGGAGACAAGCCGACCAAGGCCCGTGTGGAGAAAGAGGCTCGTCCAAAGAAGGAGTCCAAGTACAACCCGGAGTCTAACTTGGAAGATCAAGACGTAGAGTAGGACTCCGTGTTCTAGTGTGACTCGGTATAGCCTGTAAGTTCAGGGACCCGGCAGCCTTTATAAGCGGGGTCCTGGACCTTAGATAAGAGAGTTCTAAGCGAGCTTCAACCAGTAGAGAGAAACCCTAGCCACCAGAGAGAAGTCGCCGGCTCCTGAGTTGTAGGAGCCGGGTCCTTGTAATCGAGATATAATCAAGAGCAATAACATAGAAGCAGGAAGTAGGTCTTTACCTCTAATCAGAGGGGCCGAACCTGGGTAAATCCTTGTTCCTTGGCGAGATTAATCGTTCCCACGTACTTCAATCACCAATAGCCCCAGAACTCATCTTCCCTGAGGAAGAACTTGCCGTGACAACCCCACGACAGTTGGCGCCCACCGTGGGGCCTATGGTGACGAAAGGAGTTGAGATCGTTGGAGCGGCTCGTCAGGCTATGGAGAAACTCGCCATCGGGCGGGTCTACACTGATGAACATGGTGAGACCGAGATTGATGACTCAGGCTGGACTTCGGAGATGAACGAAGTCGACGAGGGCTATCAGCTTGTCTTTGGAGGAATCAACGTGTTCGTCGGGATGGTTTGCGCGTCGGGTCTTCGCGCGAACTCGGCAGAATCAGTATCAGAGCCAACCGTTGTCGTCGAGTCCGACGGCGAGGAGTCGGTCGGAACTTCAGAGGTCGGCATCATCGCCGAGTCTGAGGAACCCCAAGCTGAGAAACCAGAGATGCTGCAAGAGTCAGATTCAGATTACGATGCAGATTCAGAGTCTATCTTACCCTTGTTTGAAGATCGGCTTGGGTATGGGATAGAGGAAGAAGATTATGAGGAGTCGCCAGTACGCGCCCGTGTTGTGGGAGTCTACATGTCTGGAAACGCTGGAAATCAATTTGATCCGGCTCTGTTGACAAGGGAAATTAATGCAAATAATGCCGCAGAGAGGGCGGCCGAGTTAGCCAATGCTCGTACTGCGTTGGAGAGGCAACTAGCTGATATCACAGAAGCAAACCGTAGATTGGCCGAAGAGCGGTCCCGAGTCCAAGATGAAGCTCAAGTTGTGCGGAGGCGCCGCGAGGAGCTTACTTCAATTCAACACCGCAGAGCCAGGAGTCGCTTGCATGATGGAGTCCACATCAATCCAACCAATTTATTCACCACACCTAATGGTCCAGGCAGAGGAGCCGGACTAGGAGGCTCAGCGGCAGCAGGAGGCGCCGCAGGAGGAGGAACAGGAGCACCACCACCACCACCACCCCCAGAAGGACCGGGAGGCAGCCGTATCAACGGACCACCGCCTGAAGGAGGAGTCGGAGGAGGAGCATCTGGTGGCTTAGGGTCTCAGCCTAACAGATTTCATACTCCAGAGGGACATTACTCTAATCCTATGGACAACGTACATGCGGCGACTCTGAGATTGGAGAATATTGTGGTACCAGAGGGACCAGCAGGACAGGAGACTCGTGAGGCTATCGAGCTACTGAAAACAGCTTTGACTCAGCAAGCTTTGTATCCAACTTTTCCAGATGCGAGTAGACTACATTCAACACCCTTTAACTCAGGTACGAGGAGTCGGCACGGTGAGTCCAACCCGGCCAACTCTACAAGTGCAAGGCGTCGTGAGCAAGAGAGGAATCGCGCAAATATACCAACTACTTCACGAGCTCAGCTAGTGGTTGATGAAGCAAGGCAACGACGAGAAAGAGATGCAGCAAGAGCTCGGGAAGCAGAGAGGGACAGAGCGTTAGTTGGTGCAGCTAACCCGCCTCAGCCAACCCGGGTGCACGAAGAGGTGACTTCTCCTGGTGTTTCCCCAGCGTTAACAGGACCAGAGTGCCTGTCTGATGCCATCAGATCCGAGTCCTTCCCCAGCAGTTTCAAGGAGCCGCGCAAGGTTCCAAATTATGAGCCCAACATGGACCCGACCTCTTGGTTGGGTACATACGAGATGGCGATGAGTATTCGCAATGCCACAGGTAATTTGTGTGCCAAATTCATGTATCTTATGATGGAGGGAGCAGCCAAGGTCTGGATGCGCAACTTGCCTCCTAGGTCAATCAACTCTTGGGAGCAATTGAAGGCGGCTTTTATTCAGAACTTCCAGGGCACATGCAAAAATCTCAGTACCATCGAGGACCTGGAGCGGTGTGTTCAGAGGAAGGGCGAGTCAGCAAGGCACTGGATGAAGCGGGTCTCAGAGATCATTAACTCCTCACAAGGACTCCCACCAGTTTCAGTGCTAATGGCGATGGAGAGAAATTGCAGTTACAATCCCTTGAGTTGGAAGCTAGGTCGTATGAAGGAGAGCCTGAATCAAGGTATTCCCCTTACGATTGGTGAGATCATGGCAGGTGCTAATAAGCACGCCGCCACAGACAAAACAAAGGATCAGGAGGAAGGGACTAAAGGAGAAGGTGGCAACGGTCAGAATCAGAACCAGAATCAAAACCAGAACCAGGGTGGTGGCAAGCGGCCGTATGGTGACAACTCTGACCTAGTAGCTAACACAAATACTGGGGTCAGACGCAAGGACAATAATTCTAATGGATACCAAGGCCGTACTCCAAGCACAGAGGAGGTCTTGAGGATTCCATGCCCTAAACACGCCAAGAACGGCAGATGCGGTCATACCTTGGGACAGTGCGTAGATTTGCAGCGCGCCAGGTTCCAAGGGCCAGGAAACAGAGGTAACAACAATGGGTATAGAGGAAACAATGGAGCCGGAGGACCCGGCAATAACGGCGGAGGAGCCGGCAATAATCCAAACCAACCTCAAGGAGGAGGTAACCAGCAGGGCGGGTTCCAGCAGAACCCGAAGCAGCTCCATGACGGCAATGGGCAATATTATGTCACAACTCGGCAGCAAAACCCGAGTCGTGGCAGTTACCATGTCTTCACAACAAGTACGTCCAAACGTTCCAAGAAGTTAAAGGTTAGAGCAGTTAATGTAGTAGAGCCGGCCCTTCCGCATGCAGTGGCTCAGGTGGTCAGAGCAAACCATCACATGGAGTCGGGCAAATCATCCTACAAGAGTCGACGACCCAGGGCAGCTAGCCTTGGTTGTGGCACCTCAAGTTGGGGGCTATACATTGAACAAAGTGCTTATGGATGGTGGCAGTAGTATCAACATCTTATATTATGACACATTCAAGGGAATGCAGCTGCAAGATAGACAGCTAATCCCAACAGAGACAGTGTTCCATGGGATAGTACCAGGGAAGTCGGCCAAACCCATTGGTAAGATTTACCTTGAGGTTGCTTTTGGCACAGTGGAGAATTTTCGTTCAGAGATTATGCCTTTTGAGGTAGTGGATCTTAAGAGTCCATACCATGCTCTCTTTGGTCGACCTGCATATTTTAAGTTTATGGCCAGACCATGCTATGTTTACTTGAAGCTCAAGATGCCAGGTCCAGCAGGAGTCATTACAGTTAATGGCAGCAGACAGATGGCATTGGAGTGTGAGTTAGGTGATGCAGCTATGGCCGAGACAGCTTGTGCTCAAGAGGAGCTGAAGTTTTACAAGGCAAACGTGGACCCGGAGGACAACTCTGTCCTTAAGAAAACGGCCACAGAGGAGAAGATGAAATTCAATTCAGCTCAGGACACAAAGCAAATCGACTTTACCCCTGGTGATTCTTCCAAGCAGTTCACCATTGGGGCACACCTCTCTGATAAATAGGAAAGCGCGCTCGTCGAGTTCATCCGTGAGAATCGGGATGTCTTTGCATGGAAGCCATCTGACATGCCAGGAGTCCCGAGAGAACTCGCAGAGCACAGCATGTTAATCCTAATGCAAGACCAGTTAAGCAGGGTCTGCGCAAGTTTCATGATGACAGGAGGAAAGCTATAGGAGAAGAGGTGGCTCGGCTCCTCGCAGCCGAGTTCATCAAGGAGGTCTTTCACCCAGAGTGGGTGGCCAATCCAGTGTTAGTACCAAAGAAGACAGGAGAGTTGCGTATGTGCATCGACTTTACGGGCCTAAACAAGCATTGCCCTAAGGACCCGTTCGCATTACCTCGTATCGACCAGATCATCGACTCCACAGCGGGGTCAGAGTTGCTTTGTTTCTTGGATGCCTATTCAGGGTACCATCAGATCAGACTCAACATAGAGGATGAGCTGAAGACGTCCTTCATTACGCCCTTTGGAGCATTTTGTTACACAACAATGCCCTTTGGACTCAAGAACGCACTACCAGGAAAAGCATTATAGGGAGGTTGACTATCTGTGGCGCACCCTTAATTTATGCGCCACAAAAAATAATTCTGTGGCGCATGGCTGTCGATGCGCCACAGAAATTTGAACATTCTGTGGCGCATCCTTAGCCCATGCGCCACAGAATATCAACTTTCTGTGGCGCACTGCACGCCATGCGCCACAGAAATAGAGACTTCTGTGGCGCACCACTCCTCATGCGCCACAGAATATGCGTGGGCCCCACCTTCAATCAGTGGGCCGTGGTCCCATCTCGGCCTTTTCTGTGGCGCACCGTGGCTGGTGCGCCACAGAAATTCATCTTTCTGTGGCGCACCAAGCACGGTGCGCCACAGAAAGTCGTCTGGGAGGCGGGACTTTTGAATTTTGAAAAAGAAATTCTGTGGCGCACCGTGGCTGGTGCGCCACAGAAAGGACATTCTGTGGCGCACCAAGTTTGGTGCGCCACAGAATTGTGAACCACTTTTTCACCCCACGCCCCCCCCCCCCCCCCCCGTGGATCGCCTTTTCAGTTTTGCACCTAGTGAAAGAAAATGATAAAAAATTCAAAAAATAAAATCCTTTGACATGTAGTTAGGTTTGAGTGTCTAGTAGGTATAGAAATTTTGAAATATGAATTTTGACCTTTTTTGCAAAAACCCGTTAAAAAATGTAAAACGGGCATAACTTTTGCATACGACGTCGAAAAAATGCGAATAATACCTTAAAAAAAAACTAGAGAAAATTTCGGATCCGCCCTCACCGGGGTTTACCCGGTCAGCCATTCACAGAATCCTCAAATTCCAAACCAAAAAAAAGATATGGCCAACAGAAGGATTTTCCCAGCAAAATCAAAAAAAAGAAAAAAAAAATTCTGTGGCGCATGGGCAGCCCATGCGCCACAGAATTGCTGGATTCAAATTTTGAATCCAGCCGGCGCCCTCTTCTCCTCTCCCTTCTCCTTTTCCCTTATCCTCCACTTCTCCTCTCCCCTTCTCCTCCCCTTCTCCTCCCCTTCTCCTCTTTCCTTCTCCTCCACTTCTCCTCTCCCCTTCTCCATTTCTCCTCTCCCCTTCTCCACTTCTCCTCCATTTCTCCTCTCCTCTTCTCCTCTTCTCCTCTCCTCTTCTCCTCTCCCTTTCTCCTCTCCTCTTCTCCTCTCCCCTTCTCCTCCATTTCTCCGGCGAGCTCCTCCTCCTCCACCACGCACCACGACCTCCGGCGAGCTCCTCCTCCTCCCCCACCACCTCCGGTGACCTTCACCTCCGACAACCTCATCCACCACATGCTGCGACCTCCCCCTCCACCCGGCGACATCCCCTCCTCCAACTCCGGCGAAATCCGATGAACTCCGGCGAAATCCGACGAACTCCGACGAACTTCGGCGAACTCCGGCGACCTCCGACGACGACCACCATCCTCCACCAACCTCCGGCAACTCCTCCTACAAAACGAAAAAAACGAAATTTCGAAAAAAAGGGCGGCCAGATCTAGATCTGGTCAGATCCAGATCTAGATCTGGCCGCCCTTTTTTTCGAAATTTCAAAAACATTCTGTGGCGCACGGTGGGGGTGGTGCGCCACAGAAATATTTCTGTGGCGCACCTTGCTTGGTGCGCCACAGAATAAATTTTTGTGGCGAGAATTCTGTGGCGCACCCAGCAATTTGGCGGGTGCGCCACAGAATTGCAATTTGGTGCGCCACTGATAGCCCTTTCTGTGGTAGTGACGCAGGAGCTACATATCAGAGATGTATCCAGAATTGTTTCAAAAAACAGATTGGAAGGAATATTCATGCTTATGTGGATGATGTAGTTGTCAAGTCTCAGAAAGCCGACTCTCTGATAGCAGACCTGACAGAAACCTTTGAGAACCTACGCAAGTACAAGATGAAGCTCAACCCGACCAAGTGTGTTTTTGGAGTCCCTGCGGGCAAACTCCTAGGCTTCATTGTTTCAGAGCGAGGCATTGAGGCAAATCCAGAGAAAATCAAGGCTATCCATAACTTGCAGAAGCCGACTTGTCTGAAGGATGTTCAAAAGCTCACTGGATGTGTGGCAGCTCTAAGCAGGTTTATTTCAAGACTCGGGGAGAAGGCGGGTCCTCTCTACCGACTCCTGAAGAAGTCAGATAAATTCCTATGGGATGAAGAAGCCGACCATGCTTTTGAGGAGTTGAAGAAAACTTTATCAACAGCTCCGGTGCTTGCAGCTCCTACAGATAAGGAGCCCATGCTATTATATGTAGCTGCCAACGAGAGAGTTGTCAGTGCAGTAGTAGTCCCGGAGCGTGCAGAGGAAGGAAAGGAGTATCCAGTACAGAGACATGTCTACTACATCAGTGAAGTCCTCACAGAGTCAAAGCAAAGGTACCCACAGTGGCAGAAGTTGGTCTATGGAGTTTTTCTTGCAAGTAGAAAACTCAAGCATTATTTCCAAGAGCATCCAATTAAGGTGGTGAGTTCAGCACCGCTGGCAGATATTATACGCAACAGAGAGGCAACAGGGCGAGTCGCCAAGTGGGCAATTGAGTTAGGTCCTTATCATATCACATATGTGAAAGTNAACGGAATTCGAATTGGAGCCCATTTCCTTTCCATCTTGGAAATGGAATTGCTAGTCCAATTCAATTCCCAGCAAACTTTCCTACATCCAAACACAGTGTTAGCTCTTCCACTGGCATGCGGTAGGGCCTTTTGGAAATTGGGGCGGTTCCCGGAACCAACTCCATGAAAAATTCCATGCTTCGATCAGGTGGCATGCCAGGCAATTCCTCCAGAAAGACATCAGGGAAATCACACACCACGGCAACCTCATGCATTTCAGGCGGTGTGGTTCCTTCCAGGAACCATAGACTGATCTCCGGAGAGAGAGGAGTGGCTGTGGATGGAGTTGCAGAAGTTGGGGACCAGTATCGCACTACCCCGTAAGTTGGGTGGATCACTGTGACAGTCTTGGCAGCACAGTCTAGGTTGGCCTGGTATTTAACTAACCAGTCCATGCCCAGAATGACATCTAACCCATCTGACTTCAGGGCTATCAGTGAGAACGGAAAGGGAACTGACCCTATAGAAATCTGAACCTCCGGAGCGATCCAGTTAGTGTGCCAACTAGAGCCTGGCGTCTTGACCACTAGGGGGAGTCCATGTTCACAAACGGTATTTGATGGTTGTGTGCAAAAGCTATGGATATGAATGAATGCGATGCTCCAGAATCAAACAAGACTGAAGCTGGGTAATCATTGATTCGAAGCGTACCCATGAGAACTCCGGGGTCCTCCTCAGCTCCTTCAGCCGAGACGTGGTTCAGGCGGCCACGGCTGACGGTCATGGCCTTGCCAGCTGGTGTAGAGGGAGCTGGTGCAGGTGCTGCGGTAGCCGGTGCCTTCGGGGGACACTCTCGGGAGTAGTGCCATGGCTAGCCACAGCTGAAGCAAGTGGGCCTCGGTGGTGGTGGAGGCAGCTGAGGGCGGAAACCACTTCCAGCCGCACCCAAGGTCGAGGTAGCTGGGCGAGGCGGAGGTGGCCTGAACCCTGAAGGCCTTGGCGCGAAGGGTGCACGGGGTACAGCGCTGAAGGGCACAAAGACCCTGCGCTTCTTGCCCTCGGAGGAAGAGGAGCTCTGGTTGTCAGTGGGAGCTGGTCTCTTGGAAACCTCCAGCTCCTTCCTACCCTGCTCCATAGTGAGAGCCTGGTTGTAGAGCTCCTGGTAGGACCGGAAATTGAAGGGTAGGAGATCATATCGGAGCCACGGTGCGAGCCCCTTGCGGAAGAGGTACTGCTTGTCCTCATCGTTGGTCACGTCCCGAGGGGCGTAACGGGAGAGGTGGTTGAACTCACGCCCATAGGATTGGACGTCCATGCGTCCCTGGGTCAAGTCCAGGAACTCCCTCCTCTTGAGGTCCATGACGGGCTTGGGGATGTACGCCGCACGGAAGGCGGTGCGGAACTCCGCCCAGGTGAAGACATGGCCAGCATCGAACATCGACACATGGCTCTCCCACCAGGAGCCGGCGGCTCCATTCAGCAGGTAGGTGGCGAAGTTGACTTGTTCCGCCACCGGAACGTGCAAAACCACAAACTTGCGTTCTAGGGCTCTCAGCCAATCATCCGCATCAAGCGGATCTTTGGCTTCAGAGAAGGTGGGAGGTTGGGACCGCAACAACTCGATGAGAGTGTTGCAGTCGTTGTTCCTCCTAGCCCCTTGTTGAACCAACTGCTCGAGCAGATGCTCATTTCGCAGCCGGTTCTCCTCGATGGCCATCAGGACCTCCGCCATTGAGGGTGGCGGCGGTGCATCAGGATCACCGGGGTTACCACGACGGGCAGGAGCCATTCTGAAGATTTGGAACAAGGACATAGTTAGTAATCAACTCCGAACAATTATGATAGATCATAAGAGTCCTTCCAGATATAGAGCTATAAGATGACACTAGCACAAAACAGATTTAGGCAACCACGGGTGACATCACGTCATCGCGGCGATAGCAAACGGAATTAACTGACTCGAGGCAACCACTGGACGGTAGAACCCAACCCCGAGAACCTAAACTTCGACACCAAGCTTAAAACAAATAGAGGTAAGAGATCAGAGTAGAGCGAGTTGGATGAGGAGTAAAAAGAATCCTAAGAAGGTTTTCACAACTCATTTTTAGGTTATAAATAATTTCCAAACTAGACTCGACATCGACCAATAGAAAGGGTTTCCTACAGGCAGTCCTGCTCTGATACCAACTTGTAGCGCCCCGACCCCGGAATTATACAGAGAGGCTATGTAACCCACAAGCTATGCTACACAATCGAAGGGCATGGAATTACCGCTCCCACGCAACACATCGATCGTGCCATAAACACTGGCATAGATATCAATGTATAAAACAGAGATCAAGACTTGTGAAACAACTGGCACATCACAGACTCTACGACACAAAGATTCATATAGCAACTCATATATGAGAAAGATACAAATATTACACGCAAAAGGGGTCACGGACCCATCAGTACATCATGCGGAAGCGAAGTAGTGTTGTCTAGTACAACAAGATCCAAATATAGGGCCTAAGAGGCCTACACATAAACAATCCCAGCTAGCTTGTTCCACGGTCCCAAGCTGCCACCTGAGAACCCCGAACTATTCGTCGACGTCCACGAAGAACCCACCTGTGTGCTCGGTGTCGTCCGGTTTCAGCATGAGACTATCCAAGAGTCATCTGTGGCGACAGGACAAGTTTACCCAGCCTATTTCAGCCCCTGCCCCCATCGCCACGTCCTAAACACCACCATCCTCATCGTTTCTTTTTCCGCTCACACACCCACGCGCAAATGGAAATAGCAAACTAGAGGACCCTTGGATACGCCCGCACAAGTTATTCAGTTAGTAAGGAGCCCATACCCCCACCAATGGCAGCATGCTCAAACCTTGAGTCCGAAGACAGGAACTCGCACCTAGGGGCAAGAGTGAGCTAAAAAACACCATCCCCGATGGCAACTCACCCAAGCCTTTTAAGCAAATTAATTAAGTACCACACTTCACCACCATGTGCGAAACATTCCATCAACTTCAACAATTATGGAATTTAATGAATGGACA
Organism: Puccinellia tenuiflora; assembly: GCA_012064385.1. Classification (NCBI taxonomy): domain Eukaryota; kingdom Viridiplantae; phylum Streptophyta; class Magnoliopsida; order Poales; family Poaceae; genus Puccinellia; species Puccinellia tenuiflora. The sequence goes on along the minus strand of QRDG01000309.1, from coordinate 454,020 downwards.
TAAATCATTTGACTAAGCATGGCTAAGCATCACTAAGCATATATATATACAACAATTATATCTTTGTCTCCGGCCAACACATCAAACCTAGGTTTCATAGGAAGGGAAGCATGTGATGGTTCAAGGGAAAACATGCATACATAGGATACTCTAGCATTGACCAAAATTGTCATTGGAATCGCATGCAATATTATGGTGGATAAAATAAGTTTATAAAGCAATAGGATGCTAGAATGCCAAGAAGGTTAGGTTATCTCTTGCCTTGATGCCGGGGCGTGTAGTACTGCTCGTCGGAATAGGCGAGGGAACCCTCGACTCCGGAATCTATCGATACCCAAGCAAGAATAGAAGAACAAAATAAATCACACCAAGTCAAGTGCAATGCACAAACATGATGGTATGTCAAATTCATGCAATGATATCAACACATAATTTAAATAGCAAAATTAAATGGAGAGCCAAATAATTAGTGCAATTATTTGGAAACAACCCCATATTTAACTTAATGACCACATTGTTCATACATTTGTTAAATTACTCAAGTGGTTTAAATATGCATGAACATGACATGAAAGGATAGGGTTTGTTCGTCCGATCATTTTGGTACCTTATTTGTAAATTTTCAATTATCGATGATTAAATAGTGAATTAAATAATTAATTGAATTTAATTCATTTAAACATTTAAAGAATAACAACAAATAAATCTTTGTGATCATGATGTGATATTAGCATGGTTTGATAGCATTGGAAGTACTGATCACATTGATAGTTTATTCATAATTTTTGGTTTAATATTTAACACTTAAAGATTTTTCCCAAATTGTTATTTCTTTTGCCATTTTAACAAATTTTAAAATAAACAGGAGGATAAAAAGTTTCAAAAGATCATTTCAATGATTCTATATTGTAGAGTTTATTTTCCTGATCGAATTGATATTTGATTTGTCGAATTTGAAGCATTATTCAAATAGTCATCAATTATTTAAATTTGTTTATTTTCCAAAAAGGAAAAAGAATTCCCAGACAGGCCGGCCTCCAAACCGGCCAGGCCGGGCCGTAGGCCGGGTAGGGACACGATGCATCCGGCCTGGTGGCCGGCCCAGGCTGGGGTCCAGGCCGGGTTGGTGCCCGAGGGTTCCGGCATAGTGCCGGCCCAGGCCGGGTGTCCAGGCCGGGCACCAGCCCGAGGCTTCCGGCCTCAGGCCGGCCCAGCTGGTGCCTAGGCCGGGCGCACGGGCACGGCAGTGACGGCGACGACCGACGGCGGTGAGGTGCGGCGATTCGATGGCGGGAGAGGGAGATGGGGAGCGAGAGAAAACCTAAACGATCGAGGGGCTCACCCGAAGCCCGATGGAGTGGTCGGCAATGGCGGGGGAGTAAGGACGGCGACGAAAGTTTCCTCAACAAGGCTCGGTCGATGCGGGAGAATCAAGGACGGCGGCGCCGATGCGGGCGTCCCCGGACCAATTCCTTGCACGAGGAGGTGGAGGACGATGCGGCGGTCCTTCCTATCGTCTTCGATCTAACCGGGGCTGCTCCTGATGATGGCAGCGGGGTCGACAGAGGCGGCGGCCGGAGTGGAGCTTGGGTGGGGAGAAAAGGCGAGACGAGGGAGAGCAGAGGGGGGGAATGGATAGCGGAGCAGGTGGCGGGTGGACCACCATGGCCACGGCGGCATGAGTGAGGAGGGGCAAGCCGGCATGGGCTCGAGGGAGCTGGCGGCATGGCGCCAGTGCCTCCCAGCACTGTGGAGAAGAAACCGAATTCCAGAAAACCCCCTGGTACATTTTAATAAATTGCAAAAATGTCCAGGAGCTACTTTAGTGATTTAATTAAGGCACCTAAACCTTTTCATAAAATCTGCAAAAATTCAGGTGGCCTCCCCTTGACCTTCAGAAGCTCCTCAAAATTTTGTGCCCCAATATAAAATGTTTTGGACCATATTTGTTCATAGGTTTTAAATAGGGTCAATTTTGATAATTTACAAATTGTAATTATTTGGAGCACTTAAGCATTTCCAAAAATAATGAAATTATTCAAGGAGGCTCCTAATATGAGAGTGAAGCTCCCCATAATTTTAGTTTGAATTTTTGGAAAGGTTTACTTGGTTCCAAAAATATAAATAGAATTAAGCCAATTTTGAATTCTCAAATTTATATCTTTGCTTGTCAACAATTGGACTTGGACAATAGGTTATAAGATGTAACTTGGAACTTCCTAAACAATTTGGAAGTCCAAGAATAGTTTGTTTGCCAAATTAAACAAATGCATTTGGTGTTGTGGTTGGAGAAGGTTTGCTTCCTCATTTTAGTTGCTTACATAAATGGATAGTTAGGAATAACAATTTTATATGGATGCCATGATGCAAACAAGAATGCAAAAAGTGGAAAAATTCTTCATATTTTTCATTACCAAACTGGGGCGGTTACACGATTACTAAGAGAGAATTGAACCCGCATGTACTCCAATCACTGAAGCACAACTGAGTCCTGATTGGGAAAACACCGGAAAGATACTGAGATTTGGCAACTTCTTCTTATTCAAGAACAAAACGGACAGTGGCATACATGACGTATTTAGCTGGAGGCAACAACCTACCATCTCAACAACAATCCGCACACGCATGACCAACTTGTGATTTAACCCGAGGAGACAAGTGAACTTCACTCGGATCCACAGCGACAAAAGTCACTGGTTGCGAGAGAAACTTGCTTTTCAAGGAAAAAGATGTGGTCTTTAGAGTTTCAACATGAATCTAACTCGTTGACCGAAGGTGTGCACCTGAACGAATGGACTTGGCAACACAGACAACTCAGCTCGAGGATATCATTACCAATCATGCTAAGAGTGCCACCAAAGCCTTTGGATTTCAAAACAATAACAATTGCCAAGAATATCCGATTACCACAACGATATTCATCCTCAACATTCTTGAGCCCGAGTAGCTCGGAGGTTGATGGATAAGGAAGGGTAAGAGCATCACTTCATCAAGTATGTCATGGGACTAAGCACGACCTCTTGATATTAAAGAGTGTGACACTCCAAGGTGGAACGGAACAAGAACTAGACAAGCTCTTACTCCGCGAATCACAAAACTTTGACCTGGCTGAGAAACGGACGAGGTACCGGAGTTTGTTTCTCCTGACATCCAGAAGTGGAATGCCTTGACGGACCACAAGAATAACATGCATCAGAACACCCCAATGCACAATAAAACTTGATTGTCAACTGACAGATAGAGGACGGATGACAGATCTAGAGCAGAAACGGGCTAACAACAATTCCAAGATATTGCAGAAGCCTTTGTTAGCACTCTTCCGACAACTAGTGCCAAAAGGGTTTCAGGAAGCAGTTGTTACCGGAGGAATCACAATTATGGATGGAAAAACTCGCTAAGAGCAATCCCGTCATGATTCAGATGGTTCCCTAACAGAGAGTCTAGCTAAAGCTAGTGACAGAGAAGAGCATTGCTGAACAAGTCAATTACGGCTGGAAGCTCGAGTTTGAAGACTAAATTCAAATTTTGCCAACCTGATGTAGGGTTTGAATTAACATCAGGGTTCAACGGAAAAGATCTTGGGTTAAAGATCAGCTTCATGCACCGGGACCCACAATAGCATAATGCTCACAAGGGCGACAACCCTCATGAATCATTACACCAGAGCCCTAGCACAATCCGGGACCTTTGGTTCAAGATCTTGGCTGAAATAAAAGAATGTCTTGACGATCCGCACTACTTCTTATCTTCGGGCTTTAGAATTTGCAGACGAGCAGAGCTATCCAGTAAACTAANTCGACATCGACCAATAGAAAGGGTTTCCTACAGGCAGTCCTGCTCTGATACCAACTTGTAGCGCCCCGACCCCGGAATTATACAGAGAGGCTATGTAACCCACAGGCTATGCTACACAATCGAAGGGCATGGAATTACCGCTCCCACGCAACACATCGATCGTGCCATAAACACTGGCATAGCTATCAATGTATAAAACAGAGATCAAGACTTGTGGAACAACTGGCACATCACAGACTCTACGACACAAAATCATATAGCAACTCATATATGAGAAAGATACAAATTACACACAAAAGGGGTCACAGACCCAACAGTACATCAAGCGGAAGCGAAGTAGTTGTCTAGTACAACAAGATCCAAATATATGGCCTAAGAGGCCTATAATAAACATAACCCATGCCAGCTTGTTCCGACGTCCCAAGCTGCCACCTGGGAACCCCGAACTACTCGTCGATGTCCAGGAAGAAGCCACCTGTCTGCTCGGTGTCGTCCTCCTCTGAAACAAATTATAAAGGCAGCAAAGAGAGACTGAGTACGACGTACTCGTAAGTTTAGTAGGGCGATATAGGCCCAATGATGACGGAGGCTCTAAAGCTGTATGTAGCTATTTTGCATAAAGCTAGATTTTCTTTTTAAAAGATTTAAAAGACCCATGGCATCGACTACTCAGAATATTTTCTGAAAAGGGATAAGAGAGTAACTTTTTCCTTCGGTTCTCATCGAACCCATAGTACCAAGAATCCACCTCTCATTTCCACCAAGGCACTCCCTCGAATCACCCTCGAGGAAATGAACCTTTTAAGCACACGTTGAGTTGCAACCTTTAGCTGCCAAATTTTAATTAATTAGGTTATACTTTTCTATGAGCTAATCCGCCTTTCCCAAGATTTGTCCATAACCGCGGACACGGCTTTTCGAAAATATTTAACCCTGCAGGGGTGTACTAATTTACCCATTGGTACCGTCCGGCTCACCTGATTGGCCCTCTTCCGGGGAAGGCCGGCGAGCGGGCGCGGTTAGACCTTTACCTTGCATGAGGCTTACTCAAGGACCATCAGTGTGCGGAAGGACAGGTTCAGCGCCTCCAACGCCCTGCCCCGCGGCCACATCCTAAACACCACCGTCCTCATCGTTTCTTTTCCACCCACACAACTCACGCGCAAATGGAAATAGCAAACTAGAGGACCCTTGACAAGCCCCTCACAAATTATTCGGTCAGTAAGGAGCCCATACTCCCACCAATGGCAGCACGCTCGGTTCTTGGTTCTAGCTAAAAGCACTCTCAGCCTAGGCGGCAAGAATGAGGCAAAACACCATCCCCGATGGCAACTCATCCAAGCCTTTTAGCAATTTAATTAAGTAACCACAAGTAACCACCATGTCCGAATCATTCCATCAACATCATAAATATGGAATTTAATCAACGGACAACAAAGTATTCAACTAAGCATGGCTAAGCATATATATACCACAACTATATATTCGTCTCTGGCCAACACATCAAACCTATGGTTCATAGGTGGGGATACATGAATTGGTTCGGGGAAAAACATGCATTCATAGTATACTCTAGTATTGACCAAAAGTGACATAGAATCGAATGCAATATTATGGTGGATAAAATAAGTTTATAAAACAGTAGGATGCTAGATGCCAAGAAGGTTAGGTTATCTCTTGCCTTGCTGTCGGGGTGTGTGGTACTGCTCGTCGGAATAGGCGAGGGAACCCTCGACTCCGGAATCTATCGATACCCAAAATAATACAAAAGAACAAATAAATCACACGAAGACAAGGTACGATGCACAATCATGATGACATGTCAATTTTATGCAAAGATATCATCATTTAATTTATCTAACAAATTAAATGGAGTTCCAAATAATTAGTGCAATTATTTGGAAACAACCCCATATTTATCTTAGTGACCATATTATTTATAATTTATTACATTACAAAAGAAGTGGCTTAAATATGCATGAACATGACATGATTAGCTAGGTATTGTTCTTCCGATCATTTTGGTACCTTATTTGTAATTTTCCGAGTTTCGATGAATAAATAAGGAATTAAATAATTATTCGAATTTAATTCCCTTAATCAATTTAAGAATAAGATCATATGAAAATTTGTGATCATGATTTGATAATGGCATGGTTTGATAGCATTTGAAGTGTTGATCACATTGATATTTTTTTCACAAATTTTGGTTAATTATTTAATAAGTTATGATTTTCCCCAAATTGTTATTTCTTTTGCCATTTTAACAATTTTTTAATAAACAGCAAGATGAAAAGTTTCAAAAGATCATTTCAATGATTCTATATTGTAGGGTTTGTTTTCCTGATCAATTTGGTATTTTATTTGCAAATTTTGGAACAATATTTAATTAGTTATCAATTCTTTTATTTTATTTTAATTAAAAACTGCTTTTACTGTTTGGGCCGGCCTCCACGTCGGCCCAGGCCGGTTTCCAGGCCGGGCCTGTGGTTGAGGCGGCCGGCCCACTGGCTGGCCCAGACCGGGCACCAGGTCGGTCACGGTCCAGAGGATGCTGGCCTCCTGGCGGGGCACTTGGACAGGCCACCATCCGAGCCAGCCGGCCTTCTGGCCGGCCTAGGCCGGAAGCACGGCCGGGCGAGCAGGCACGCGCGCGGCTGGTCAATGGCACGACCAGCACGGTGACTACGCGTGGGCCGACAGTGTGCGCGCCTAGCAGGGGCGAGGGAGAGCACGTGCGGGAGCGGGGAGGGATGCGTTCGACACGCTGTGTTACGGGCAACTTCCCTACGGCGGCTACTGCGACGCAGAGGAGCTAGGGGGAAAGGAGAGGAGCTGGACTGTCCCGGAGAAACGTAGACTCACCCTTGACGCGCGGTCGGTCGCAGTGATGAAGAGGGAGGCCGGACGGCGGCGCTACGGTGCTCGGAGGCGGCGGCCGGAGGCGGAAGGGAACGGCTCGACTCGCGCGACGGGAGGCGTCCCAGCACGATTCCTAGCTCCAGGAGGAAGAGGAAGGCGAGGCGGAGCTCGTGGCGGCAGCAACTTGCGTCGGGACGGCTGGACTCGACAGAGTCTGTGACGGTGGCGGCGGCGAGAAGGGCTCGCTTCCGGTTAGGGTTAGGGTTAGGGTTTCCGCGGGAGAAAAATTAGGGGGAGAGAGAGGGAAGAGGGGGGAGCAGAGGGCGTCGGCGTGCTCCACTTATCCACGCGGGGGAGCAGGTGGCGCGGCGCGGCCGGCAGCGCGGCATGGCGCCAGTGCCGTCCCGGCACAGTGAGGAAGAGGGTGAGAGAAGAGGATGACAGGGGTGGCCCCCTGTCAGAGTTTTGAACATTTGCTCCCTTTTCTTTTTCTGATTTTAAAACAGCAGGTTTTAGCTATTTAAATGAGCCATTTAAGCAATTTTAGAAATTCTGGAAAAATTCATGTGGGCTCCCTATGTCATGAGGAAACTCCACAAAAATTGGTGTTCCAAAAATAATTGTTTAGATACAAATTTATTCATATTGTTGCAATATGATCATTTTGGATAAATTGCAAAAGGCATTTATTTGGAGCACTTAAACATTTCCAAAAATAATGAATTTATTCATGGAGGCTCCCAGTATAATATTGAAGCTCCCCACAATTTTATTTTGAATTTTTGGAAAAATTAACTTGGTTTCAAAAATAGGATTTGAGTTGATCCAAATTGAATTCTCAAATTTATGTATTTGCTTGTTAAGAATTTAGCCTTTGACAATTATTTATAAAATATATCCTTGAGCTTCCTGGACAAATTGGAGACTCAAGAACAATTGGTTTTGTCAATTTGAGTAAGGTATTTAGTTTGGAATTTTGGGAAGGGTTTTGCTTCCTTTGTTTTTAATTTCCAAATGTGGCTTTATTTAAAATTAGCAATTTAAACGGATGCCATGATGCAATGTTGCAAAGCAAAAAGTGAAAATTTGGCCCATATTTTAGGGTACCAAACTGGGGCTGTTACAGGGATGACGCCTTCAAGTATAATGAAGAGGCTGCTAGGGTAAAGCACCTAACTATGAAGAGGCTGCGAGGAGTTGGCCAGCTTAATGGCTCTCAAAATGACCCATGTTGTAAGTCCTTTTCTTTATCCTTTATAAGTCGTTATCCCTGACCATATCAGTAGCCCCCAAGCACCTAACTATGGTGACTTGGGACTAAGATAGGTGCTTTACTTAGAACTGCCAACTTGTAGTAAAACTGAATTTCATGCTGTAGCCCCCAAGCGCCGAGTTGTGTTAGCTTGCAGCAACTCGGAGCTGAAAAATCTGAAAATCTTTATCTTGCTTTAAAATCTGATCCTTGAGTAGCCCCCAAACGCCGGGTTTTTAGCCTGCGACAACTCGGAGCTACCATCTGTAATTTGCACACTGTGTGGTACTTGAATTTTGAACCATTGTAGCCCCCAAGTGCCGAGTTGTTGGTTACAACATCTTGGGACTCGTAGGTCATTTCCTGTGAACTTGCTAAAAACTTTAACTGTTATAGCTGACTTGTATTTTTTGAAAAAGAACTCCCTGTAGCCCCCAAGTGCCAAGTTGTGCATTCTTGACGACTTGGAGCTACTTCCAAGAATATGAAGAAACTGATAACTCCTTGTATTTATGTGTTGTAGGCCACTGTCTCTCGCATGCAAAGAGACATGAAGGAGCTGGAGGAAAAGGCGGCTACTTCTGCCAGAGCAGCCGAAAATGAAAGGAAACTCTCCCGCCAGCTTGAAAATGACTTGAAAAAGGTTGTGCTGAGCTGGAGGATGAGAGGAAGACAGCTGCTCATACCAAGAAAATTGCTGAGAAAGCCATCAAGGACCTGAACACTGGCCTTGACTGCTGCCGCAAGGGAATCAAAGTGATGACCCAGCGCATTTTTGGTAACCTCTGCTCCTTCTTTTCCTTTGCATTGTGCTGTTAATCCTATTGATTTATTATACTGACTCTCCGTAACCTTTCCAGGTCCAGCTTCTCCAAAGGTGAAACTACCCATAAGCCAGCAGATGAATGAACTCCTTGACTACTGCCATGGCCTGCAGGAGGGTGCCAAGGCAATTGTCACCTATCTATCACCACAGAAGAAGTGTCCTTCAGCTCCTGAACGGCTGGTGAGGGAGTTGTCTCGCTCCCCTACATATGTGAAGGCTTGGAAGGAGTCCTCCTTCTGGCGTGCAGCTGCCCGAGTCCTTGCATTAGTGCGCTCCTACTATCCAACCATTGTGGACCTTGCCTTGCTTACTCTGGGCAGGCCCGAAGAACATGAGGATGGCTCCCCCGCAACCAAGGAAGAATTTGACGCACTGGAGAAGTGTCGGGGGGAAGCCCCCGAGTGGGGTCAATATGGTAAAATAAGGTTGACTCGGAGTTGACCGAGTCAATGGAAACCGACATACCATACAGGTTTTATCCGGGGTCATCTGGGTAAAGGTTAACCGACATATCCCTATGTCGGATCATGATTTTTATATGTCGGAATCCCCTTTGTTGTTCTTATGTGCAGGAAGGGTTAAACCGGGTCAAGAGCATGGGGCATGCCTATGCCGGATGGGGTCATCTCGGACGGTGGTCCAAGCTCCTTGAGACACAGAGCGAAACAAGGGCGGCGGCGTGCTGCAAGTGGACGGCGTGCCAAGCCTCGGCCACGCCTCTGACGCGTGCGGCGCGGCACAGTGGCGCTGGGCCTAGGCTTGGGCGTGCTGTCGGGTGTAGCGGCGACCATGGCGACCAGCGCTGCCACGGTCTGGGTATGGCGCAGCGGCGCCCGTGCCGGCCGGAGACCAAGGAGTATGGCGCCAGTAGAAATGTTTTACACTGTAACCCTGGGTTTCCCTATATAAGGGGTACCAGGGGCTCCTCTTACAGGGACGATTCCCAGACGCTACGCAGAGACGCTGAGCAAATACTTAGCAGTTCCTGGGAGCTGGAGGAGAGCCAGAGAGCTAGTCCCAGACTCGGTAGAGGCTTAGATCTTGCAGCTCTTTGCTTACAGCTCAAGGAGCAAGCTTGTAACTAGTTATAATCCACATATAAATCAAGCAGCAAGCAGGAGTAGGGGTGTTATCTCCTCACGAGAGCCCCGAACCTGGGTAAATCGCGTGAGTGTGTGTGTGAGTGTGTGTGTGTTTGTGTCTGTACGCCGTGCGTGCAAGCCCTCCCCGGTACCTCCAGCGTCCGATCGGCCCCACATCAAGCCTATATGGCATCTGCCGTGACACCACCACGACAGTTGGCGCCCACCGTGGGGCCAGCAGCGGCGCTGGCTGGTGTGTTCATCCGGACGGGTTCCTTCATCGAGTCGGGTGAGCGCGTTCTCTGTGGCCTTGTCCACAGGTTCGGCTCGCTCAACGTCGTCAGCGACAACGCCGGCTGTTTCGGCAGCAGGCCACTGCCCCGGAACGGCTGCCTCATCGAGTTCGGCTCCCTCACCGTCTACGTTGCCACCGAGGTTCCCTGTTGATTTCCCGAAAGGGTGCAGGTTGCAGCAGATCCCCCCGCTGTGTGCGCAGCTCGCGGCCGACGTATCGCCCGTCCCGCTGCTAGCTGTGCAGAGGTCATGATGACCGCCCCGGTTGTTGATGCCGAGGTCAGCACCAGAACTACCAGGACGGCGCGCCCGCCGCTGGAGAGGCCGGAGAATCGTGCGGAGCAGGCCGGTACATCAGCTGTGCCGGTGACGCCGAGTCCTCTTCAGGACGTGATCGAGAAGCTGGCGACGCCAGTGGCTCCGAGCGCAGATGTTGCTCTGACTCAGGCGGAGTTGGAACAGCAGCATCAGGAGATACTCCGAGAGGCTCAAGTGGTGGCCCAAGTCAGACAGGACTTCGACATATCCCTCCGTGAGTACAATATCGCTCATGGTTTTACACCGGTAGCCAACCCGGTTAGTCGCATAAATGAGGTACGTGCTAGAGGTAGAGACCTCAATGCCGAGATAGCTAGAGATGGTAGAGCTAGATCTGGTAAAACTGCTAGTCATGTGTCGGCAGGCCGGCCGAAATATAGTACCCCGGGCAAGAATCTTAGAGCTGCTGAGGCTGCTATAGCTGAGTTACATAATTTATCCGGTGAAGCTCGTAGTAGGCAGCAGGACCGAGTTAATGAGTTGGTAGCTGTAGCCAACAGGCAGAATGAGGCATACCGGAATGCAAATCCGGGTGTGGGAGGATCCGGGTACCTTTACTCGGGTGGAAATGCTGGAGGAGCGTCCAAGGGACAGGCCTCTTCGCCGTATGTCGGCGCAAGCCGTGGCCAGAGTGTGAACTCTGGCAAGAACAAACAGCTGCAGGCGTATGATCCGGTATATGCCGGAAAGCAGAAGGCTGCCCAAGGCAATGTCGGTCAGGGAGGCCCAGGACCCGTTCAGGGCAGACAAGAGGCCAACCGGGTCAATCCGGTGAATCCGGGTCAGCCACCTCGGTATCCGGCACCCATTCCACCTCGTCATCAAGCGGGTGCCGGGTATGCCGAGCCGGCCGCTGACCGGTATGACGACGGTTACTCGGCCATGGAGCGTGCCGGGTATACAAGATACAGAGATCTGGCGACCGAGGGTGCACTCGGTGCTAGGCTGGGAGCTCGCCAGTTACCGGCTCACGATGTACGCAACAAGCTGGACAGAATCTATCTGTCTGAACTGCTGGAGGAGCAAGGCCCACCGGGTCCTGCATGCTTTGGACCCCGGATCATGAAGCAGGCACCGGTGCCGAATTTCCAGCTCCCCCGGGGTGCAAAGACCTATGACGGCAGCACCAAGCCGGAGGACTGGCTGACAGACTATGTCACCGCTGTGCACATTGCCGGCGGAAGTCGCAGATGGGCAGTGCGGTATGTGCCGCAGATGCTAGAGGGACCAGCCCGAATCTGGCTGAACAACCTGGAGGAGAACAGCATTGACTGCTAGCTCGACTTCTCCGACGCCTTCGTCAGCAACTTCTCTAGTACTTACAAGAGGCCGAATCGACCTCAGCAGCTGTCCATGTGTCGGCAGCGAGAAGACGAAACAGACCGGGAATATCTAACCCGGTGGAGCACGATCCGGAACTCCTGTGAAGGAGTGATTGAGTCACAAGCCATTGCCTGGTTCGCGCAAGGATGCCGACATGGCTCCATGCTTTGGCAGAGACTCCAGAGGGAGATGCCGGCCACCTTGGCCGAGACAATGTCAATTGCTGACAGTTATGCGCTCGGTGACCCGACACAGCCCTTGCTGACACAGGTTGATGTGGGCAGGAGGTATCCTGCTCAAGACCGAGATAGATCGAGCCGGCGTAGCGATCGCCCGGACAACCGGAACAAGAGAAGAGACGACCGACCGGATTACCGATACGGATCGGACCAGGTCGCAGCTGTCGACCAAGATCAAGCGGGTGCCGGCAGTAGCCAGCGCCAGAAGAATGAGGGTCCCTCTTGGGGCCAGAACTCGGAAGGAAGAAAGCCATGGAACGGTGAGAGGAAGCCGTGGAACGGCGAGAGAAAGCCATGGAACGGCGAAAGGAAGCCATGGAGTGGCAACAAGAAACAGTTGGATGATCAGGAGAGGTACATCTACGAGAAGATGCTGGATGGCCCTTGCTGCTTTCACACCCGACACCCCAGCAAACCGGCGCAACACTCGACTCGCGACTGTGACCGGCACAAGAATCAGCCAGCGGCTACTGGTTCGACACCGAGACCCGCACCTCTGACAGGTGCAAATGCTCAACCCCTGAATGCACAGCCTAGGCAAGAGGATGTCAACCAGGTAGCAAACAATAACAACAACAATTACAACGGCAATGCAGGCCCAAGTAGGCAGAATCAGTATCGAGAGCCTCACCAGAGTTACATGGTCTTTGTGACCGAACCCAACGACAAACAGAGTCAGCACAGGCGTGCGATGGAGGTAAATGCTGTTATGCCGGCGGTGCCGAAATTCATGTACTGGTCCGAGGATCAGATCAATTGGAGTGTCAAGGACCATCCCAAGGTCATGCCGAATCCCGGAGGTTATGCTCTGGTTGTGGATCCGACATTCGTCGGACCAAGCATTAATGTCAGGTTCACCCGGGTCCTTGTGGACAACGGGAGCAGCATCAATATTATGTACCGAGATACCATGGTCAAGCTCGGTATAACCGAGAACATGATGCAGCCAAGCAGAACTACCTTTCATGGTATTGTGCCGGGTGTCTCGCATGCACCTATGGGCACCGTGTGGGTCGATGTTGCCTTCGGCGACAAAAGCAATAGCAGGACCGAGAGTCTGTTGTTCGAGGTTGTGGACCTCGAAAGCCCGTATCATGCCTTACTCGGTAGGCCAGCGCTCGCCAAGTTCATGGCGTCCACTCATGTGGCTTACTTGAAAATGAAGATGCCGGGTCCGAATGGTGTCATCACTATCTCGGGTGACTACAAGCGTTCCATGGAGTGTGCCTCTGCCGGATCTATGCTGGCCGAGTCACTTGTGATCGCTGCCGAGAAGAAGAGAATCCATGAGGTGGTAGCTCTGGCCCAATCTGCTCAACTCGGTATACCGAGTCCGGCCAACCCGCAGCAGACTGCAACCTTCCAGGCAGCGAAGGAGTCCAAGAAAGTGGGCATAGACGAGTCTAACCCGGACCACACCGTCATCATCGGTGCCGGGCTGGACAGCAAATAGGAAAGCGAGCTCATCCACTTCCTCCGTGAGAATCGGGATATCTTCGCATGGTCCAGTCAGGACTTGCTGGGTGTTCCGAGGGAGTTGGCTGAGCATTCTCTGCATGTCAGGCCAGATGCTAGGCCTGTGAAGCAACCGACACGGCGTCTTGCCGAAGGAAGAAGGAAGGCTGTGGGTGACGAGTTAGCCAAGTTACTCGCAGCAAATGCTGTCGTCGAGGTGAAATATCCGGATTGGTTGGCTAACCCGGTCCTGGTAGAAAAGAAGAAAGAAGAACCGGATGCTGCCACTGTCTGGCGCATGTGTGTCGACTACACACACCTGAACAAAGCATGTCCTAAAGATCCATTCCCGCTGCCTCGGATCGATCAGGTGATCGACTCCACGGCCGGGTGTGAGCTGTTATCATTTGTAGATGCGTACTCTGGTTTTCACCAGATACCACTCAATCCTGATGATCAAATAAAGACTGCTTTTATCACCCCGTACGGGGCTTATTGCTATCGTGTCATGTGTTTCGGTTTGAGAAATGCTGGTGCCACTTATCAGCGCTGTATGCAAAAATGCTTGCATGACCAGATAGGTAAAAATGTGCAGGTGTATGTCGACGACATAGTTATTAAAACTAAAGAAAAACACACTTTGCTGGATGATCTCAAAGAGACATTTGCAAACCTAAGAAAATTCCGACTTAAACTTAATCCGGATAAGTGTACATTCGGTGTACCAGCAGGAAAGTTACTCGGTTTCCTCGTGTCTAGCCGAGGTATCGAGGCAAACCCGACTAAGATCCGGGCGATAGAAAATATGAAGTTGCCGAAATGCCTCCGAGATGTCCAGAAATACACCGGGTGTCTGGCTTCTTTGAGTCGTTTTTTAGGTCGGTTGGGAGAAAAGGCCTTGCCCTTATACCAACTAATGAAAAAATCAGATAAATTTAGCTGGACTCCGCAAGCGGACGCGGCATTTCATGAGCTAAAGAAGATGTTGGCTACTGCGCCGATATTGGCTTCGCCACTACCGAGTGAGCCCATGCTGCTCTACATTGCGGCCACTAACCGAGTCGTTAGTGTCGTAGTAGTGGTGGAGCGAGAAGAACAAGGAGCTACCGTGCAGAGGCCGGTATATTATTTGAGTGAGGTGCTCTCCGCATCGAAACAAAACTACCCTCACTATCAAAAAATGACTTACGGCGTCTATATGGCGGCCAAAAAACTAAAGCATTACTTCCAGGAGCATCCCATAACTGTCGTGAGTGCGGCCCCTGTGTCGGAAATCATAGGTAACAAAGATGCCAGTGGCCGAGTCGCCAAATGGGCTATTGAGCTTGCAGCTTATGCGCCGCAGTATGCCAGAAGAGATACCATCAAATCTCAAGCGGTGGCCGAGTTCCTCGTAGACTGGGCCGAAATGGAGTATGAGCCGTCCTTACCTGACTCCAACTACTGGAGAATGCATTTTGACGGGTCCAAGGTAAAGGATGGCCTGGGAGCTGGTGTAGTTCTCACCTCGCCAAAGCGAGATCAGCTGAAATACGTATTGCAAGTACACTTCGCGGCATCCAACAATGTCGCCGAGTATGAAGCGCTGATTCATGGACTCAAAGTGGCCAAGGAAATTGGAATCCGCCGGATCATCTGCTATGGTGACTCGGACCTGGTGATTCAGCAAACATCAGGCAACTGGGATGCCCTAGATGCCAACATGGCGGCATACCGGTTCCATGTCCAGAAAGTTTCGGGATTCTTTGATGGGTGCGAGTTCACGCACATTCGGCGGACAGATAATGAGAGTGCAGACATGTTGTCCAAGATTGGGTCATATCGGCAAGCCATTCCGCCCGGAGTGTCACTGGAGCATCTTCACAAGCCATCAATCAGGCCTTCACCCGAGTCAGACTCAATATTCATCCCGGGTAATCCAGAGCTCGGTGTCGTTCCGATGGATGTGGATATCGGAAGCAAGTTGCAGGACTCGGGGACTGCTGCGCAGGACCCGGGGACTTCCATGGATGTTGATTATATTCAGCAAGACTCGGTGGTTACGCTGGAGAATTGGAAAGCTGCTTGGCGGAACTCGGGGACTCCTTGGGAGGACTCGGGGGCTCACCAGCCTATGTCGGGTGTGGTGATGTCGGTTGATGCGATGGAAATCGACGAGCCTGTACTCGGCACTCGCCCGGTACCGGCATGGGCGCAGCCCATCATGACCTTCATGTTGGATGGCACTCTACCGAGTGATGAGGTCTCGGCCAGACAAATCCAAAGGCGATCCAAATCCTTCACAATCATCAATCAAGAGCTGTACAAGAGAAGTGTGACCACTGTGCTTCAGCGCTGTGTTGAGCCAGAAGAGGGAGAAAGAATCCTCCGAGATATCCACCAGGGGGAGTGCGGTCATCACGCCTCTTCCCGAGCTATAGTGGCTAAAGCATTCCGATATGGATTCTACTGGCCCAGCGCTTTGCAACAAGCAGAAGATATCGTCCGGAAGTGTGAAGGATGTCAGAGGTTTGCTCACAAGATTCATATGCCGGCATCAGCTCTTAAGACTATTCCTATCACGTGGCCATTCGCAGTATGGTGTCTGGATATGGTGGGACCATTTAAACCAGCCCGAGGTAACATGACTCACATCCTGGTGATGGTGGACAAGTTCACCAAGTGGATCGAGGTGAAGCCAATCAGAAAGTGCGATGGCCGCACAGCCGTGTCATTCCTAAAGGATATTATCCTAAGGTATGGGCACCCGCACAGCATTATCACGGATAATGGCACCAATTTCGCCGAGGGAGCCTTTGCTCGGTTTTGCCAGGAAAAAAGAATCCGGCTAGACCTGGCCTCGGTTGCGCATCCGCAGTCCAATGGACAAGTGGAAAGATCAAATGCCTTAATCTTATCCGGCATCAAACCCCGGTTGATTGAGCCACTGTTGCGTTCTCCGGGTTGTTGGCTGGATGAGATTCCGGCAGTACTGTGGAGTCTGCGGACCACGCCGAATCGTTCCACTGGCTATACGCCATTCTTCCTAGTTTATGGAGCAGAGGCAGTTCTGCCAACCGACATAGAGCATGACTCGCCAAGAGTCGCTTTATATACCGAGTCAGAGGCAAAGGAAGCCCGAGAAAATAATGTTGATCTGCTCGAGGAAGCAAGAGAATTGGCATTGTCCAAATCGGCAATATATCAGCAAAATCTTCGACGCTATCATAGCCGGAAAGTAAATCCTCGCAAGTTCCGAGAAGGAGACTTGGTGCTCAGGCTGGTACAGCGCACCGCCGGAATGCACAAACTCTCACCTCCTTGGGAAGGGCCATTTATTGTGAGCAAAGCTTTGAACAACGATGCATATTATCTTATTGATGCCCAGGCACAGGTGAAGAACCGAATGGATAGATCCGGAGAGGAGACCAAGCGGCCCTGGAATGTAGCTCTTCTTCGCCCTTTTATTCTTAAAGGACTCACTGTATGTATCTCGAAACTTTGAAATGAAATGTCGGCACTCCGAAATGAAACTCGGGGACTGCCTTGCTATGAATCTTGAGTCGTATGTTTGTTTATATCTGTTTCCTTTATGTCGGGTGGCTCCAAAAATCGTGCCTCCAGGTTTGCAAGTATTGTATGCTATGTTTTTGTGATTTTGTGACCCGAATGCCAAGAAACCCATCGAGGTAGGCAAGGGCTGAGATTGCAAGGGATAGTAAACAAGAAAACAGACCCGGGGACTCGGTCCAGGGGCGATTCGGTTTTCTTTTCTGTTTTATGTCGGATGGCTCTGGACCATGTCTCAAAGTTTTGAGTATTGTATGCTATGTTATTGTGATTTTGTGACCCGAATGCCAAGAAACCCATCGAGGTAGGCAAGGGCTGAGATTGCAAGAAGTAGTACACAAGAAAACAAACTCGGGGACTCGGCCCAAGTGCGTTTCGGCACAAGTTGTTTCGTTCCTAATTTTTATGTCGGATGATTATGAGCTTTGACTCAAAGTTCATTAGTATTGTATGCCGTATCTCGGTAATCTTGTGACTCGACTGCCAAGAAACCCATCGAGGTAGGCAAGAGCAGGGGTTGCTAAGTATGGTAAACAAGAAAACGAGCTCGGGGACTCGGTTCAGAATGATTCGGCATACTAAGTAAAACATGCTAAAAATGTGCAAAGTAAACAAACCAAGTACCAAGCATAAAAAGCTAAAGGTTTATATTACATTTGCACCCGGCATTCCGGGGATTTGATGATTTGAGTTTTTTCTAAGTCTAGGCAGCAGGATTCTAGATACTTGGAGCAGAGGTAGCGGCATCGGTCTTGGCCGGTTCCGAGGTCGAGGTCTCGGTGCTATCCTTGGTCGCAGCGGCCGAAGTGGTGCCTGTAGCTGTGTCGGGAGGAGTATCGGCTTGGATTTCTTCATCGACGGGCTCTTCGTTTTCTTCTTCGCCTTCGCCGTCGGTCTCCAATTCTTCCGAGTGGGGAACCCGATCACCCGGGACAAAGCTGTGTACTGGAGCATACTGGATGAGCGAGTGAGCCAACTCTTGGCGGCGCTGGATGTGCTCCGGGTCAGAGAGCCACCTGGACCCGTCCCGCACTGTCTTCAGCACGTCGAGGTCAAGCTCCTCGTACCAAGATAGCACATATGTTAGCGCTTCATCCGCTCCGACTCGGGCGGCGGATGATCGCCAATCATCGAGTCTTGCCTCGGAAGCCAGCAGGCATGTGGCCAGTTCATCCACAACCAAAGGGGCCTCACACCCGGGCCAGAGAACGTTGTAAGCTCGGATGGCAGCGGTGAGGAGGTTCATCCCGATGGACCTCATTGGGACCAAGCGAGCCTTCAGAGCCACCAAGTGGGCATCCATATCCCACTCGGATGAGATTGGGCCATCCTTGATTTTCTTGAACCGGTGCTCGGCAGCGCTCTTGTCCGCGGCAGCCTTGGTGTGGGGGAAGCGCTCTGAGTAAGGAATGGCTAACGCCAGAATGAGTTATTTGAGAAGAAAAATAATAGATTGAATAAAGGCAGGAGGGGAAGGAGCTTACTGTCCATCTCGGAGTTAATTTTGGAGATATCCACCAGCCACTGCGCGATCTTGGCCTTCAGATCTCGGAGCTCGCTCGCAGCCGAGGTTACCTCGGATTTGGATTCTGCAAGAGAGTCCTTCAGCTTCCGAGTCTCCTCTTCTCGGAGTTGCTTCTCTGTGGCGGCGGTTTTCTCCGACTCGGCGGCCTGACTCCGAGTTTGCTCCAGCTCGGCCTTCAGCCGGGATATCTCCTCCTGCTCTCTCTTCAGCTCGGCCTGGAGTGCAAGCTCGCGCTCCTGATGTGCGGCTGTGCCGAGGTAGCTGATGTTAGAATGAGAATTGGTGTAAGTACAAGTTGAAAGGCGAAATATGGCTTACACTCGATTTCCGAGATCCGTTTCTCCAACCCTTCCGCCTTGGACTCCGAGGCAGCTAGTTGCTGCAGCTTGGCCTGCTGCAGCTTGAACTTATCAGAGAGGCTCTTGTGAGCCAACAGCAGCTTGCGGTGCACCTGTGTGCGCTTGGTCATGCAAGCCTGGAAAGAAGGAATGTTAAAATGGTCGATAAAGATTCAGGCCGAGTTACCCTCATTCAACCGAGTCAGCTTTACTCGGTCCAGTTCAGTCACTCGACCCGAATCTCGGGGACTAGGGATGGATGATATCTATATTAAAGAAATTAACCGAGTCATCTTTACTCGGCAGGACTTACCGCAGCTGCTTGGTCGGCTGCGAGAACGGCAGCTTTTACTGCGGCCATCTTTTGGGCCACCAGACTCGGCCCTGCCGGATGTTCTGAAACGATCTGGCCTGCTGGTGCCTTTGAGCTCACTTCGCTCAAATCGGCGGCGTTCCAGTCCATATGATAATGCTCGAGGGAGCCCAAGCTTTTTCCGCTAAGTGTTTGCAGTGGTGCAAACCCCCAGCTGGTGGTCTGGATGCTGCCGGATGTCGCTGCTCCGGTGCTTAGTGGCACAATCAGCTGCCGTTCCGGGTTCGCCGACACTGACGTCGCCGGTGCCTTTTCTGCCGATACCTCAGTGGCAGGAACTGGGGCCTTAGATGTCTGTGGCTGCGGCTGCGGCTGTGCCGGTGGCGGTGTTGGCTTGGTCGTGGTCATCGATTTGGATTTTGAGGGCGAGGGCTGTGACTTGTGTTTTGACGGTGGTGGTGCTGCTGGAGTTTGTTGCTGCTTCTTCTTCTGGTGCTGCTGTGATGGAGGTGGCGGAGCTTGTGGCTGCTGAGGTGGCTGCTGCTGTTGTTGTTGTTGTTGCGGCCGAGTCTGCTGCTCTGGCTGCTGCTGCTCTGGCTGCTGCTGTTGACTCGGCTGTGCCGAGTCCTCTTGGACCTCGGGAGCCGAGGAGCTGGCCCCGAGATAAATTACTTCAGGCGCTGCAGTTGCGGCCCCGACCGAGTCTTCAGTTCCGGCTCCGGATCCCGGAGCCGAGATGTCCGCAACCGGACTCATTCTCATTGGACTCGGAACCCGAGTATCGTCGGGCCGAGGTGGCGTCGGTGTCCTTGGTGGGATCCGGTCGGTAGACCCAGTAGTGGGGGCCTTCGTCTTCAGAGGAGCCGCGCTGGAAAATCAAGACAGCAATGTATGTTGTCAAAAGGATAAGTACGGAAAGAGCAAGTTCAGTCAAATGCACGAAGTATATGTCGGCAAGAGGGGATCTTACCCCTTAGTGACAGGGCGCTGGCGCTTCGCCGCCACCTTAACTCGTTGTTTCTTGGGCGCGGGACCAGAGGTCCCGGAGGTTCCGGCATCTGCGGAGGCGGCTGTTCCTGCCGGGCGCTTCCGGGCTGCACCCTTGGGTCCCGTGGCGAGGGGTGCCACCTCGATCACCTCATCCGAGTCAGCTGAGTTCGGAGACAGCGGATATGAGTATGAAATGGGGAGAGGATCATACACCTCTGAAACCCGACAAGCGTCGCCTTCATCTTCAGACCAATTTCGGATGGAGGAAGCGCGAGTCTTACCCGTGGCAGAAAGTAAGCTGGCGTCGGGAATCGGCACGTTGTCCTCGTCGTCCGAGTCTTCCGAGTCAGCCTCGGCCCGGTCTCGACCCCAGTTGGCGGAGGGGTTCTCTCCGTCCTCCGTCCAGTGACGATCGAATCTCTGAGAAAAGAAAACAAGAAATGATTAATACCAAGTACAAAGTTGTACCAACATAAGAGTTTATGTCGGTGAAAAAGTTATGTCGGCGGAGGTGCTTACGTGTGGTGGTAGGTTGTTCCGGCTGTGGGGTTCTTTGCCCCATTCCCATGTCTCCGGCATCTTGGTCCGGGCTATGGCTTTGATGCGCCGCCGAATCTGGGCGTTATCCAGCTCGACGGTGCTGACTCGGGTCGGGTCCAGCGGGCCACTCATGTGGCAGATCTTGTGGACTCGGCGCTGGAGGGGCAGGACTCGGCGGCTGATGAAAGTTGCAAGTAGGTCATCTGCAGTTAATCCTTCATCTCGGAGCTGCTCGACGACCTGGTGGATATGGTTGACCACCAAATTCTTATCCGCCGGATTGTACCCCCAGTTGAGCTGTGCGGTTGGGGGGCCGATGGAGAATCTCGGCAGGTTGATCATGTCAACCTCGGTGGTGTTCTTCACGTAGAAGAAGGAGCGCTGCCATTTCCGGCATGACTCCAGCCCTTGGATCCGGGGGAAGATGGAGCCGCGCCGAGGTACGACGGTGGCGGCTCCACACTGAGTCATTTCCTTGGGTGCGCCCGGATGATCAGGATTCGGAATGACTTGCTTCCGGAAATGGAAGTACTTGGACCACGCCTCAACGGTGGGCCAGAGGCCGAGGTAACCTTCCATGAAGGAGACGAAAGTAGAGAGTGTGGTGAAGGCATTCGCCGGGAGTTGATGAGGTTGGAGACCGAATTTGTTGAGGAAACTGCGGAAGAAATCGCTGGAAGGAAGACCGAATCCTCGCTCGAAGTGTTCGAGGAAGACGACATACTCTCCCTCTTTGAGATCCGGAGAGGTCTCCGGACCCGGGAGCCGAGATTCCACCTCGGCTGGGATCCGCCGGGTCCGGATCAGCCAGTCTATGTCGGCTCTGCCGACATAAGAGCCTTCCCAGCTGGCCCGGGTGGTTTCCTCGGCCACTCCCTCTTCTACCTCGACCACCTCGAGGTTGGGGTTGTTCGACATGTTGGAGATGAGTTGCAAAGATCTGTGAAAGGGGTCACGGCATTAAGATCAAAGTCGTTGCAGAAAAAAGAAACAGAAAAGGAAAAATAGAAGAAGAACAAGAAGCAGAGGGCTCTAGTACGTGAAAAGAAAGGAAAGGGTAGAGAACTACGGCGGCTAGTCCACCGGCGGTAAAACCGTGTCTGGAACGCGAACTCACCGGCGACGACGCATCGGCGCCGCCGCGGTGAAGAACTCGAGGAGGAACAGATGCTAATGCGCAAAAGAAAAAAGAGAAAGGAAGAGGAGATCTTACCGCGGTGTCGCGGTGTACGGCGGTGATGCTGTGCGTCGGCGGCGGCGGCGGCGCTGCGCGTCGGAGGCGTTGGCGTCAGGTGGCTCGTCGGCGTGCGCGTTCCGTGCGTGCGGGCGGCGGCGATGCTTGTGCTCTGTGCGCTGGAGCGAGGAGAGCGAGGAGATGAGGGCAAGAGGAGAATGAATGCGGAGGGGAAGACGATGCTCTCCCCCTACTATTTATGGGCGGCAGAGGAGATCGTGGGTGCGGGATTTGCTGCGCGCGATCTCGTAACCGACGGGGAGTTATGGCCCCACGATCTCCGCCACGATTTCCTATGTGGCTTAACCGCCGCACGATCGGCCACACGATGGGTCGCAGAGAGCTAACGGTTACCACGCCGCACACTTGATCGGGCAGGACCCGAGGAGACGCGGGCGGTGCGGTCAAGGCTGCAATCAAGTGCTGTCGTATGCACAGTTGCCGAAGCGACCGGCGTGACGCATGTGGCGTGCGTGCCAGTGGCACGTCCATCCGGGCGCAAGTATCGAGGCGTTGGGCAGAGATGCTCTGCCACGTAGAGGAACCAATGACTCGGAAGAATTGTGGGTTCTTCCGGTGATTCGGAACGATCCGACATCAAAGTCGAATACCATGGTGGAAGGCAAAAGCTGCTTTCCGACATATAAATTGTTTACCGACGTATGTTATGTCGGTGATCACTTAAAAATACTGGTTTTTCGGGTAAACCTGCCGTGGCCCTCCATCCGAGGCTGCAGGACCGCGCCAGCTTCGGGGACTAATGTCGGGGGGAAGCCCCCGAGTGGGGTCAATAAGGTGAAAATAAGCAAAGACTCGGAGTTGACCGAGTCAATGAGAACCGACATATCATACAGGTTTTACCCGGGGTCAACCGGGTAATGGTTAACCGACATAGACTTATGTCGGATCATGATTATTATATGTCGGAGTCCCCTTTGTTGTTCTTATATGCAGGAAGGGTTAAACCGGGTCAAGAGCATGATGCATGCCTATGCCGGATGGGGTCATCTCGGACGGTGGTCCAAGCTCCTTGAGACACGGAGCGAAACAAGGGCGGCGGCGTGCTGCAAGTGGACGGCATGCCAAGCCTCGGCCACGCCTCTGACGCGTGCGGCGCGGCACAGTGGCGCTAGGCCTAGGCTTGGGCGTGCTGTCGGGTGCAGCGGCGACCGTGGCGACCAGCGCTGCCACGGTCTGGGTATGGCGCAGCGGCGCCCGTGCCGGCCGGAAACCAAGGAGTATGGCGCCAGTAGCAATGTTTTACACTGTAACCCTGGGTTTCCCTATATAAGGGGTACCAGGGGCTCCTCTTACAGGGACGATCCCCAGACGCTACACAGAGACGCTGAGCAAATACTTAGCAGTTCCTGGGAGCTGGAGGAGAGCCAGAGAGCTAGTCCCAGACTCGGTAGAGGCTTAGATCTTGCAGCTCTTTGCATACAGCTCAAGGAGCAAGCTTGTAACTAGTTGTAATCCACATATAAATCAAGCAGCAAGCAGGAGTAGGGGTGTTATCTCCTCACGAGAGCCCCGAACCTGGGTAAATCGCGTGAGTGTGTGTGTGAGTGTGTGTGTGTTTGTGTCTGTACGCCGTGCGTGCAAGCCCTCCCCGGTACCTCCAGCGTCCGGTCGGCCCCACATCAAGCCTATATGGCATCTGCCGTGACACCACCACGACAAGCTGCTAGTTGTTAAGCTAAACTCTCTTGTTCTTCACTTATATTTGTTGCAGAGTTGTTTTGGTTGCTTGGTTAATGTGTTAGATCGGAAAAATGCTATGCATGTGGCAGTGGTATGAAGTAGAAAAACCTGCATAGTCTTGTAGATCACTATGTGGATAATTTGATACCCTTCAATTGTTTTGAGGCACTAAAATAACTAATGGTTAAAATGCGTTGGTTAATGGTGTTAGAGCTGATTAGTGGAGAGGTGTTATTAAAGCGTGGAGCCATACTTTTCTGAACTAAACAACCTAAGTCAACAATGCTAATGTGTCATGAATTCTACTAAGTTGAAAATAAATTCCTAGTGGGTAGTTACTGCAACGGTCGGGGAAGCCAACGGGGCACTTGTGTCGCCGCCACGATCCCTCTCGGGGTGTCTCTAACCATTTGTGGAACATTGAAACTGCTAGTTGTTTGCAATATACGAAATGCATTGTTGAGTTTTGGTTTTTGGCACTTCCACTTCCATATTTTGCTAGCCTCTTCAGTGCTGCGCAATGCCCTCTCTCACATTGAGATTGGTGCATACTTCGTGAGCACATCCAACTCCGTGGGAGAACTTCATCCTGTTCTCCTACACATAAGCCAACTATCTTTCTCAAAACAGCCACCATACCTACCTATCACGGCATTTCCATAGCCGTTCCGAGATACATTGCCATGCAACATCCATCATTACATTACATGACTTTATGTCGTTCTTCATTATCATATAGTTTGCTTGATCATTGAGTTAGTGTGCAGCTTGGCTTGCCACATGTTCTACATTTTTCCACACTACGCTCGATCATGCATATCTTCTTTTATACATCATGTATTAGTCTTATGAGTTATGAGTACCAAAAGTGTGATGATCATCTTGTAAAGATAGAGTGTTGCCCCTACCTGTGAGCATATTGAAAAGAGTCCAAAGTGGCCACATAAAAGAGTCCAAAAGAGACCAATGAGATAAAATTTAAAAGAGCCACGGAGGCCACAATTAAAAAAAAAGAGAAATATAAAAGAGAGAGGGGGCAGCACTACTATCCTTTATTCCACACTTGTGCTAGTTAGCACCTACACTTCATTATAGAGAGTTTTCACGTTTCATTTGTATAACTATGTGGGGAATTAACGTTATAGAACTTGGCTTGTATATTCCAAGGATGAGCCTCCTCAAGTGAGCTCTAGGTCTTCATGAGCAAGCAAGTTGGATGCACCCCCACTAGTTCCATTGGAGAGCTTTCATACACTTATAGCTCTATGTGCATCCGTTGCATGGCAATCACTACTCCTCATACAGTGTCAACTACGGGACTTCCTTCTGTCTTGTGGTTACCTTCTCCACTGTTTGAGCCTTTCTTTTTGACCTTCCAAACCTCCATTATTGTTCTCTTTGCCATAACATTATGGTGCCAAAGCCACTGCTTACTTGCACTAGTTGAGTAGAATTCGAAACAGTTGATTTGTGAAGTATATGGATTAGGACACCTGACTTGAGCTTGGCTATTTTCATGAATGACTAATTAGATGCTTTGAAGAATGATTGATACTTTACATTGGAGACATACTTCACAATTCTTCTTTCTAAACCTTATGTATGGTTCCATGTCTCCAACGCACTTATTCATGAAAAGTTTCTAGCATTTGTTAGCTAGCGTTTGTTAATCATTGTTTGCTTAATGTCAACTATAGACAATTGTTTTGGATCACCTTATTCACTTCATGTGCTTTGCATTACTATCTTGATCAAGATTGTGTTGGTAGCATGTCTCATCATAAATTATTTGTTATCACTTACCTACTCGAGGACGAGTAGGAGTTAAGCTTGGGGATGCTGATACGTCTCAAATGTATCTATAATTTTTTAGTGATCCATGCTAGTTTTGTGATATTGTCACATGTTTTTACTGTTATTTATATCATTTTTATGCATTTTGTCGGACTAACCTATTGACAAGATGCCCAGTGCCAGTTCCCTGTTTTTGCTGTCTTTTTGTTTCAGAAATTTACTTCTGGAAATATTCTCGGAATTGGACGAAAATTTACGGGGATTATTTTTGCGCCAAGACGAAGACGGAGTCCGAAGGGCAGCCTCGGAGGCAACCCACAGGGCACACGCGGGTGCCAGCCGCGGCCTGGGGGGACCCGCGGGTGGGGCCTGCCCCTGCCCTGTGGGCACCTCCTCGGCCCCCTCCAACTCCTATAAAATCACAATTAACCTAAAAACGTCGAGACGACGATTATTTTCCAGAAACTCGACCCCGACGCGCCGTCACCGAAAACCCTAGTTTGGGGTCCAATCTGAAGTTGATCCCGGCACTCTGCCGGAGGGGAGATCGATCCCGGAGGGCTCTTCATCGACATGCCTTCCTCCGGGATGATTTGTGAGTAGTCTTACCTCGGACTACGGGTCCATGGCAGTAGCTAGTTGGTAGTCTCTCTCTCTCTCTTGTGCTTCATGTCTTATGATCTTGTGAGCTGCCTAACATGATCAAGATCGATTATTGTAATGCTATGTGATGTGTTTGCTGGGATCTGATGGATTATGAAGTTATGTTCAGATTGTGCATGATTCTTATATGAGTAATTTATGTTCTTGCATGCTCTCCGATGTGGGTGGTTACTTGGGCCAAGTGATTGTGTGTATCTCCAAGAGAGGGTATTTATGCTAGATAGTGGGTTCATGCCCCCTTTTGTTCCTGGGCACGAGTGACCGAAACGTCTAAGGGCGAGGGTGTGCTGTTGCTACTAAGGGTAAAACAGCGGTGCTAATGTCTATTTTGATATTAGTATTGCTTACTTCATGCACTTTACTTAATGCAAGTGTCTGTTGCTTGCAACTTAATACCGTTGGGTGACAGGCTGGATAGCGATCCCATGGTGGACTATTTAGACAAAGACGCAGTTGGACTCAACGGTCTTTGTTCCTTGTCGTGATGCCTCGATAAATATTATCATGTCCTTTTTGTCATAGCTAAATTGGTTTTGTGTCATGATCTTGTCAATTGCCTAGCTCTAATTCGTTTACCCATCACATGCATATTTTATTTACTTGAGAGACTCCACTAGTGAACCCATGGCCCCCGGTCCATCTTTTTACATTGTTTTCAACCTCATTTACTTGCTTTTAATCTTCATTACTCCTCTGGTCACTTTTCATATTTTACCTATTTGATCATACAATTAACCGCTTTGTGTTCTGCGAGACCGGAGAGATTGACAACCTCTTCGCCGTTGGGGGCAAAGTATTTTGGTTGAGTGTGTGCAGGTCCACGTCTGTTGAAGGTTAAGCACCAGAGATCTTCAACATTCACCTCGTTGTTGATTTCAAAGTCCTACTGGTTCGATAAACCTCGGTTCTTTAATTGAGGGAAAACTGCTACTAGCTACAATTCCGCCTTCGCTTGGGGCACCACCCAACTTATCAATATCCACCATCAGAGTCCTACTTTTTTTTTGAATTATCCTATTCACACCATGGAGAAGAAGCTTTTATATGTTGAAAAGTACATATGTGGTCTGAAATTATCTTGCACTAATAACCATTCCACCCACAACCATCATGTTTATGATGTTTCTTGCAATTATTTTGAGAGAGGAAAACATGCTAATATCTTACATGATAGTTTTAATAATCCTTTATATGTTCCTAAGTTTGCAAAGTTGCACCAATCTAATAGTTGCTTTATCAAATTTGGTTCCACTACTTGTAACTATTATGAGAGAGGAAGAAAGACTTATATTTATGTTTCTATGTTAATTAAAATGCAACCTACTGATCATTACATGCATTGGTTACCACAAAATTGCTGCTATTTATTCATATATAAAATTACAATGCATAGGAAGTGGGTTAGACTTAAATGTGTTTCATATTTTTCTCTTGATGCTCTCTTTTGCATTTCAATTCTTATTCCTATGTGAGCATCATTAAAACTATCATGCCTAGCTATATGGCTATAAAGAAAGCGCTTTACGGGAGGCAACCCGGTTGTTTTTATTTTTTGATTTTCTTTGTGTCCTCTTGCTGTAACAAGAGACTTAGTTTTTAGTTTTGTTTCTGGAATTTTTAATAAAGTGCCAAGTTTTACCTATTTTGGATTGAAAAGGTTGCTCTTTATATTCGGAGATTTTATTCCTGCACGAATCTGTGCATGGTATGATTTTTCATTTCTATTCTGTAACTCCGAATGAGCTGAGATTTGAACTGTGGTTGCAACTTTTCATCCTCTGTAAGAGTGAATTTTTTAAGATTTTTTAGACATATTTAAGTAGGGTAGAAAAATGCGTTTTGTTGCTGCTGTTTTTCTGGACAGATTCTGTCCCATTTTGTTTGATGCATTCTTTGAACTTTTAAATAGAATCTTTTTTATCCAATTGATTTTATAAGTAGTACAACATTAAACACTTTATCTACATTCATATGATTTTATACAGCAAGCAATTCATTTGTCTATCACTATTAATGTCACCCCATAGAAAAGAAATGGGAGAAACGGTGTTTTGAAGTTTTTTCACAGGGATTAGAGGAGATGCACCAAGAGTTATCCAAGGATGGTGAAGACCATAAGCTTGGGGATGTGAAGACAACCCCACTGGACCAACACACTCTCGGTTTGCGCACGTCTAACTTCTGTTTTTCGATCAATGCACTCTATCGCATAAACTTGGAGCGTGCTTTTATTATTCTTTTTATTTTTGTAAGACCATCACTATCATTTATTTAATGGGAGAGGTACTGGAATTTTTGGTTGAATTAAGTTGGATGCTATTAAAAATATTGGGATAGGGATGTTTGAGTTGATTCAAAAAGATACATATAGTTGCATGAATCATGTACTTTTTAATGAGTATTAATTTGCAAGTGTTTTATCAAGAGCTATCTTTTATTCATGTTTTGATGCTGAATGTTACTTTACTTTATTTAACATGGATTGGTTAGTTCTATGGACACTTATGAATGCATTTAGACGGTCAACTTTCTCCCTCTTTCTAGCCCAAAAATTCCAACAAGCAAAAACTTGTTGTCCAACACACTTCAACCAAAGTTTTTCCAGTGAGTCCACCATATCTTCCTATTAGCTTTATGCTATTCCGAGTATGTTTATCATGTTATTTTGTATTATCTATACCTCTGAATTAAAATGCTTATGTTATTGATTTTCATGGGAAAAGTTGGTTAAAAAGCTCTCACGAACTTGATGCACACTTTACTTTTATTGCACTTAATAAACATGAACCATTGTGATTAAAATTATGAAGTTGTGGGCTTGACAAGAGTCTTGGTTGGGAGTTAGCTCATATGTGTTGTCACATGGCAACCTTTCAACGTGCTCTTAATTATATATTTAGTTGATATCATGTACTTTTGTCTATGGATGCCTAACATTGAGCGAAATAAGTGTGGAAACTTGGTAAGTTTGAGGAGCAAGTATAAATGGCTAGAGAGACGCCTGGGCCGCTAATCTAAGCCATGCATCATTCATGGTGGAAATTTACTTACATGCTATGGTGAACCTTCAGTGATGCACCCCACAATAAAAAGCTATACCAATAGTAAATAAAAAGGGTGTGGAGATTGTTCATTTTGTTTGTTTGTCTTGTCATTTTGACATGGGCTTGTTCCATGTCCTGGGACAAGAGGTACCCCAGTTGACGCTCTTGATGACGCTTTTATTACTTGCAATGACTTTAAAACTCAAATTTGCTTTGTGACCCGAGTTGAGTAGCCAGTTGGTGTAGGTACTCGTATTCACGGGGCATGAGGCATTCAACCCATACTTTGTCAAGCACATTACTCATACTTGCTTTCACTTTAAACTTTAACCATTCAAGATGCTATGATAGGGGTAATGAGAGCTTGACACCAATGAATACCACATTGCAATCATTAACTTAAGTAGAAGCATTTGGAAATTAGATGAAACTTATTCATGTTTTACCTCTACTCATTTATATATCTTTTCAAAGTGTCCACCTTTTATATTCAGATTTCATAAGAGTACTCTATGACCATTATAGGATGTTTTTACTTTTCATTATGCATATATTTGGTCCATAGTACTTTCTTCTATGTTACACTTTGTGAATTATCATTGAACATCCTTACATTGAATATTTGATATCACTTCATAATCTATCTTATATATTGCTACTCCTTTGAAGAATGAATCATTTGACTCTATGTAGCAATAGTAATCATCTTTGATATCCATTGATAGTATTAAAATGCAAAGTCCATGTTAGTTTTCTCACCTTCATACTCGAGGATGAGTATTAGTTAAGCTTGGGGATGTTGATACATGTAAAATGCATACATGAACTTTACATTTTATTACTTGATATTTCAATCATATTTGCATCATATAAGGGTTATATCATTGATTTATATTGATTTTGGGAATATTTCATTGTTTCCCTATTTTTCTAGAATTAACCCTGCACTGGCAGAAAACCCTATTTTCTATATTTTGATGTTTCAGGGATCCAAACGACGTCCAAATGACCTGGAAATTTACGAGCATCAGTTTTTGGAAGGAACAAAGCGTGGGAGCGAAGGAAGCGAACAAACGGAGGCCCGAGGGCCAGAAGAGGGTGGCCCACATGGCCAGATTCCTTGGCCGCGTGGGACACACCATCTGGGGCCTCGAGGCTCCGTTGCCGTCGATCTTTTCTCTAGAACCTTCGTCTTGACCTAATGCCGACTATAAAAATAGTCCCCCGACGGCTTTCGGAAGGAGGCGGCGGAGAAACAAAAAACCACGAAACAGGAGACAGAAGGCTGCCGTCGGAGAAGATCGGAGGGGGGAAACGCCGCTGGAATCACCTCCGGAAGGCTCCTCCATCCCCCCTCCGGAGTCTCCATCAACACCACCGTCATGACCAGCACCATCTCCATCACCATCTTCGTGATCCACTTCATCCCCCTCATAGTTTGAGATAGTTCGAACCCTAGCTATTGTCTAAGTACTATTCTACATGTTTGTGAATTGCTACTTGTCATTGTTTTGTGGGGAGATTATATTTTCAGATTGTGTTGTATCACTTATACCATTTGAATCATATCATGTCTTCGCGTTGTGAGTAGTTCTCTCATGTTCCTGGGGGCATAGGATGGATTGGCAATAATTTTCACTTAACTTGTGTTGAGTATTTGGTCAAGTTTTTATCTTTTATGATTGTCTTGATGTACAATGTATGAAGTGCACCATATATTGAGTAATGCATGAAGGTGCTATCACACTAGTGTGATGGAATGGGTAGGACCTAGGAGGACACATAAACCTTGGTCTAATACATGAAGTTACATTAGGAGGGGATTTATATCGGGGACCTTAGAGTGTAATGCTATGGTGGGACTTTATGTCTTAATAATTCTTGTGCAGTAATTTACTTGGCCACATGATCCATCATAAGGGGTTTAGTTTATTTATTTAACTACACCTAATTATGGCTCCGTCCAAAGAAGATTAAAACTTGATAAAATGTTTACCTTGTTGTTCTAGAAATATTTATGCCATGAAATCCATGTAGCCCTTGGGAACGTTTTCCACCTATATGAAACACACCACTCAAGCTTGTCCTCTTGCTGCATAGAGGATTGGGCTTTCTCTCTTTGAGAGCTTTCACTTGTCATATTTTATTTTCAGTTTTTTACTTTATTGGAAATTCTACACCAAAAACCCAAAAACACTTGCATCATTTAATCATTTTAGTTTGTCTAGTGCATAGATAATAAGATAAGTGACACTCTTATTTGAGAGGATAAATACTTATACCTTCTACTCCTCGTGGGATCGATACTAATACTTACACATCGAAGATTTTAACGATCCCCTATACTTGTGGGTATCAGCACTCTCTCTCTCTCCTCCATTGTTGACCTTTTTGAGAGCTTTCTTCCTCTCCATCCCTCCATGATTCTTGCCTCCTTTTAGAGGGAAAGAGAGAGGAGATCTAGATCTACACTTTCACCAAACCATATCTCCTCTAAGTGAGGGGAACCCTTTAGATCTAGATATTGGAGTTGCTTTGTGTTCCTCTTTTGTTCTTCCTCTCAAATCCCTCCCTAGCATTAGTTGCTTTGGTTGGATTTCGGAGAGAAGGACTTGACCACTTAGTGTGTTCTTGCCATTGCATTTGGTGCATCGGTTTGAGTTCCCCACGGTGATACGTGGGATTGAAGTTCGAGAAGCTTGTTACTCTTGGGTGCATAGGGCTCCCAAGAGCTTGTGCCTCTTGGGTGCATTGTGTACCCTAGACGGTTGGTGGGTGCCGCAAAGATCCTCAAGTTGTGAAGCTTCGGGCACATTGTATGGGTTTGGTCAACGCCCTCAAGAAGACCTCATTGTACGGGTTTGGTCAACGCCCTCAAGACGACCTCATAGTGGATGAGCAAATCCCCCATCGGGTATTCCCCACGGGAGGAGCTCACGGAGAATAGGGTGAGCACGGACGTGCTTTTAGGAGGGCCAAGGAGCCTCCACACCTCTCCAACGTAGACGTACTTCCATTGGGAAGGAACTACGGGAAACAAACCTCCGTCTTCACTTGTGTCGGTTATCTCTATAACCAAACCCCTTTACTTATGCATTTTACCTTGTGATAGCCATCGAGCTTGAAGTACTATATATCTTGCTATCCTTGTTGTTAACTTGCCTAGCATAAGTTTTTGGTGCACATAGGTGAACCTAGTATATTAAGTTTTGTGCTTGATAAATTAAACGTTAGTTTTATTCCGCATTTATTCAAGCCCTAAGCGTAAAAGTTTTAAAGCGCCTATTCACCCCCCCCCCTCTAGGCGACATCTCGTTCTTTCAACTATGTCATGGGAAGGGATTCGATCACTTTCTGTGAGTTCGTGTCTCGGCTGCGTCATGTCAAAGTGGAACCCATAGCAGGAGAAGTTGTCAATGCAGAAGGTATATAGTTATATACAAGTTATAAATGTTTAAGTCCAAATTGCAATTGTGGCGGTTTTATAAGTATTTGATACTCATTCTGTTTTATGAAAACAGGGCCTGCTGCTTGAGATTTGCATGAAGGAACTAAGGAGACGTCACGTGATGGTGGCAATCAAGGAGTTGATGCTAGCGACGTTCTACTTCTACATTTATCGTTTTTGATTAGAGGATTTGAATGAGTTTTTGTAATCGAATTAAGTGTGATCTTTAAATTAGTGTGTCTTGCTCTTGTGAGAAGGTCATTCATGTAAAAGACAAGTGGTTGTTCTATTTTCATGAGTAATCCTTTTGGTGATCACGTTTCGACTATGAGGTTATTATTCTTATTTTAATCTAGACGATAATTAGTTAAACATTTATAAATATGAAACATACTAAAATATATCTAAAACTTAATAATGACAATTTTGTTTAGTCGTGCTAAAGTGTTGAGAAGAATATTTTGATATTTAACACTTGCGCCTCATTGAGGAGAATGACTAAAATGTCACTCTTTGGAAGTGTGTCATGAGTTGCTGAAAAACACAAGTGTTGGTTGAATTTCTTCAGCAAATATTAGATGTCATTATTTTGTGCGCTCAATCATAAATGATATGAGTAAATAAATGTATTTATTCGGGTTATGATGTTTGATAAGATCAAATAAATTTTGGAGCGAAAGATGATATTAAATTAACAAGAAAATTGAGTCTTTCGATTTGATCAAAAGAGACAAACATTTGAGTTATAATTTAGTATGCAGACTTGTGCAAAGTGTTTCACGAATTACAAATATTTAGAATATTTCAAATATGTTTGATATGTCCTATAATATTGTAATCACGCTTTATTAGATATTGTGTGGTCTTACAGATGGGATTTCTTATTAGGGTTTATTAAGAACATTTAGATTTATTTTAATAACACACTGTTTAAAATTAAGGGTCTATTTGTGATTCGCATTATCGATTCCATATGAGTTATGAGAAGTCGTGGTTTCAATAATTATGAGATAATTAGAAACTATTGCAAATAAGTATTTTTTGTAGTATTTTCATATGTGACTATGAAAAGAAATTCCACAATGTGAGACTAAAAGGGGCAAACCATTTTTGGTTGTGCTAAGTATTTTAGTGGTTTGTCATGAAAATGTTTCATTGATAAAAGAATTGCCAGAATAAATTGAGAAACTAAAACAAGGTGGTTGACCTTACTTTTAATGTATCAAGTGGCACGTTTGAAAAGTGCTATGTTGGTTTAAGCTTGACACATAAAAAGAGAAATTGATGATTTTGATCATTGAATTTTGAATTAAGTTTTTCTAAAGAAAGTAGGATTCAAGAATATAAATTTTGTCGAGTTGCAAAATAATATTCATGATTTACTTGTCATGTTTAAGAAACAAGACATACCTACGAACTACAAAAGAAAAAAAAGAAACCTTCGATACGAAAAATGACTTAAAGTCATGGTAATCCTATGTTAAGTTTGAACCATAAGTAATTGTTATTTGGTTTTGTGAAAATGGTGTTTCACATATTTATTCAGCAAAAGGGTTTGTAGAGAATAAATAAAACTTAAAGGACTTGAAAGCACAAATTGTCAAGAAGTAACATTCTTGAACATATTGTTGACTACAGAGTGTAGTGGTGCTTAAAGTCTGAGGGATTAAAGCTGGTAAAGTACTAGTGTTTCGTATATGAGTTCTCGACTTTAAAAGTTAATTAAGAATTTTTGAGGTGTCCAAAATGTCGAGAAAGTGCATAAGAAACTGTGTGGGATCTAATTGAAATATGTGGCGACATATATCAAGTAAGAGCAGAAACTAATTTCCATGATCAAATATGTGGAAACATGAGTTTAAGTGGGAGCTAGTGAATCATTGTTAATCAAATATAAGGATAACATATTTCTGAGTGGGAGCCAAAGTGGTTCCACAATTTTAATATGTATGGCGTATATTTGAGTGGGAGTTTACAACATATTGTTTACATGAAATAGAGATTTCTTAAATGTTGTAAATAGGTCAAGAACCAACGTATAACTTGTGAAGTTAAATTTGAATGTCAAATATCTATTGAGATAGATACGTACTTTGATAAACATTAAGTCGGGATGTTTAACCTAAATGAGATTTTGAAGGTGTTCGAAATGGAACAAGTGAAGAAGAGTTCATTACTTGTGAAGATAGATAGGTATAAAACATGGAGTTTGATCTCGGTACAAGAATAATGATTGAAGGATATGTTTTATTCTCTATGCCTTGGTCATAGGTTTAACATATAAGAACCATATCTTGTATTTTGACAAATTGTAACCCAAGTTCTTGGTTGGAAGAACATGTTCAAGGTGAGGAGTCACTGAGCATGGAGATAAGAGAATTATATCTAGAAATTGGTAGACTTGGTTGAAGTCATGACGCCAAACTAGATTAGAGATCTCGTAAGCGCAGAAGGGCAGCGAAAGCGTGATCGAAAAATATCGAAATGATATGTATTGCACTGTCGATTTGTGAGTCTACAACATATAGGAGTATATGGTTAATTCAAGGATTAAAAGATGTAATATTTTGGTTGAGAAATTTTGTTTCAAATTGAGTGAGTTCCGGTGCACATGCTATGTGAAAGTTAGTTTGACTGATCATATGCTATTTAGGAATGAAGGAAACGAAAATATCACTCTGCAACCAAATATATTAGTGTCCATCACGTGATGATGAAGTAATGTCAAAGCAGGTGACATTGACGTTTTCAAAAGGACATATAGAACTGTATAGTACAGAACTTAGAGGACAGAACCTCTTCCACGAGCAAACATGATCAGCACTGAGACTCCATGGGTGTTGGATCTACACAAATGTTAAACTAGATTATTGACTCTAGTGCAAGTGGGAGACTGTTGGGAATATGCCCAAGAGGCAATAATAAAGTTGTTTATTATCATATTTCATGTTTATGATAAATGTTTATTATCCATGCTATAATTGTATTAACCAGAAACATAATACATGTGTGGAATATAAACAACAAAGTGTCCCTAGTGAGCCTCTTACTGGCTAGTTTGTTAGTCAAGTGATGGTTAAGGTTTCCTGACCATGGACTTGTTATAGTCACTTGATAACAGAGTCATATCATTGGGAGAATGATGTGATGGACAAGACCCAATAATAAAGAGTTGCAATTGATCGTGTCACACAGTTTCATTGCTAGCGCTTATAGTATATGCCAAGCATAGTTTCCTTAGACCATGATATAATGTCACTCCCATTTACCGGAGGAATACTTTGTGGACATCAAACGTCGCTTCGTGACTGGGTGATTATAAAGGTGGCTTTCAGGTATCTCCGATGGTAGGTTGTTGGGTGACATAAATCAAGAGTGGGATTTGTCCCTCCATGTGACGGAGTAGATATCTCTGGGCCCTCTCAGTAATATAGCATCCGGAAGTTTGCAAACATGTGATTAAGTGGTAATCACGATGATCCTATATTATGGACGAGTAAAGAGAACTTGGCGGTAAAGAGATTAAACTAGATATGGTGATATCGACGATCAAATCTCGGGCAAGTGAAATATCATGAGACGAAGGGAATCGTATATGAGATTAATTGAATCTCCGGCATCGTGGTTCAAACCGATAAAGAACATCGTTGAATGTGCATGAGTCAATATGGACATCCCGGTCCCACTATTGATTATTGATCGGATCATGTCTGCATATTCTCGAACCCGTAGGGTCACACACTTAACGCTCCGATGTAGTTAGGGTTTGCGATGAGATTTTTGATGGTATGAACGAATGGAGATTCAGAGTCTCGGATGTGATCCTAGATGTCACGAGGAGTAGAAGGTTTCCAGAGGTGTCGGAAAGGTTCGGGAATTTTCCGGCAGGGTACCGGAAATTCCTAGATGGTTCCGGAAGGTTCCAGGGTGGGGCCCACCTATCATATGGGGCCCACATGGACCAAGGGGGCAGTGCGGCAGCCACATGGGCTGGCCGCACCAGCCCCATAGGCCCACATGGGGCCGAATTGAAAAAGGGGGCCGAACCCTAGGAGGACTCGGCTTGGGAGCCAAGCCTCCCTAGCCGCCGCCCCTTCTAGAAGGCAGGTGACTTGGGGGACAAGGCTCCCAAGCCGGCCGGCCCTAGGAGTGGGGCGCGCCCCCACCCCTTGCCCCTCCACCTATATAAAGGTGAGGGGTGCGGCCAAGGGAGGGCTGACCAAACCCTGGCCGCCGCCTCCTGCTAGCCGCCACCCCCTGCTAGCCCTAGCTGCACCACCTCCTCCTCCTCCTCTTGCTTGGCTTGGCGAAGTCCTGCTCGCGGGGAACTCCACCATCAACACCACCACACCGTCATGCTGCTGAGATCCATCTAGCCTCTTCCTCCTCGCTTGTGGGATCAAGGAGAGGAAGACTACATCGAGCCGAACATGTGGATTACAAGGAGGTGCTGCTCGTGCGACGCTTCATCGGATTGGACTTCGAGGATAATACATCTCCTCGCGACTAGACACGTTTAGTTGCGGGGATCGACTAGCCAACCCCTGCATCGACAAAACGTTTGCTCGTTCTTCAAGGGTAAAAGATTCGATCTACTTCTCACTACTTGCATCTAATAGATCTAGATCGTTGGGTTTCTTCCGCTTGTTTCGTAGGAATTTTTTTGTTTTCTATGCAACGAACCCCTTCAGCCGCCAACTTTCTTTGAAACTTTGTCCACTAGGCGCTAGGACATGAGTCACAGCCCCATAACTTAGGCAGACCCATTGGACTATTCGACATAAAAATGTTATCGAGCGGTTTTTTCTTTGGCGATGACTATGTGTTAAAATTTCTGGTATTTTTGCAGCACTGACACCTGCTATGTAGGCACCGGGCAGAGACCGGCCATTGCATGCTTTATGCTCTTCTGGAGGCAGGACGTCATCTCTCCTCGCTGCCAGCCATTGAGCTCTATTTTCTTTTTGAGTGGCACGCTTTGTGTTGTTGCCCTAACAAAATTTCTTTCTTGCTTGCACTTCGAACTATTGTACAAACATGGTTGATTGTCTTATTTATAAAATAGGACAAATGACAGTTTCAAGATTTTTCTAAAAAAAAAATCAGATTTATCAAAACAACCGAGCTTGGTTTCTTTAGAGCATCTATAGCAGATCCCGCAACCCTCCCACCCCCGGCCCTGAAAATTCCGGATAATATGCGGTTTTGACCTTTCTTACAGCCCGAACAGGCACTACATATCGACCCGACCCGGATTTTTTTTTAATCGGGGGCACCATATATGCACCCCTCCACCACTATATGAACGGTACCGGGGGATTTATGCTTAGCCCCCCTCAATCCCTCGACCACGAGCTTAGTTATCTCCTCCACCGCTAGGTTTAGCCAACTCCAGCGAGAAATTTCTCGCTCCTCTCATCTCCTTTTTCTCCTTCTCCGGCAGATCAATGGCCAGCGGATCTAGCCACGACCGTCATAGCCACGTCGGTGCGGGTGGAAGCCGTGGCGGTGCGCCTCCGAGCAAGCGCGCCCGCCACGACACAGAGGCCGAAAGCTCCAACCGCGTCCTGGTGACGATGTCGAGCTCCAGCTCCTGCGATGAGGACGAACAACATCACGAGATACGGACCAGGCAGCGGCGGGAGTGTGACCGCCAGTCACGGAGGCGCGACGGGGGCCGCGCCAACTAGGATGTGTTCCGCGTGCATGTCACGCCGCACATTGTCCGCACCCACTAGACCAAGGATGCCCTTCGCCGCTACGAAGAAGCGTAACCCTGCCGTGAAGCACTACATCGACATTGACGACATAGCCGCCGCGTAGGGTTTCGAGTTAACTATGTTTGTTTGAACCATCTGTTTGTCTCTGTTTGTGACAATGAAATACGTTTGTGATGATCACCTGAACAATTTCTTGCGCTGAAGTAGTTTTTTTTCGAAATTTTCAGTACATTTTGCGGTATATGTTCCAACAGACGATTTTGGAAACCATAAACCAGTTTCAGGGTACCCGTTTTTCAGTTTGGGGTATACGCCAGAGATGCTCTGATTTATGAAACGGGACGGAAGACAACACCGAGTGTTTCAAAAAAAGCAGAAGAGATTTGTCGAAATAACCGAGGTTGGTCGCATAGTAGAGAGCAGTAGCAGCACCGGCACGGCACACCGAATACGTGGACAAAATATAAAGTTGACACAACAGGCAGGCGCCGTACCGGCAGAGGCACTGCTGATCCTGCACACGGCAGCGCATGCAGCGGCAGCGGCATCGGCATCGGATCCCCACCCCGTCCTACGCTACGCTCCGGTTGACGTGCGGAGCGAGCGAGCCGGCCCGGGACTGAAACGGACGCGAAGAAAAAGGCGGAGTAACTCCTCCCTGGGCTACCTCCACCCGTTCTTCTTGGTCTCGCTGAAACGGCTACTGCATCCCAGCATGGGAAGGCGACGCAGCACACCCACATTGTCACGTACGCAGCAGGGTCACAGGCTATGCGTTAAATAAACAGAGGCCCGCTGCTGCTCGTTTCCAAGTCCAAGGATAATTAATAAACGCGCAACGCCCATTCCCTCTGCTTAGCACTGCTATATATACACACACACACACTGGCACGCCACACCCGTCCACCACGCAACACTAACTCCTTCCTTCCTTGCTCGACCTTCTCCACACTCTAGCTCTCTAGCGCAGGGGAGGAGTGGAAGCCAGAGGGAGAATGGGCGAGGAGGCCAATTGCTGCAACACCGTGATGGAGGCCGCGAAGGCCAAGGAGAACGGCCACGCCGTCAAGGCCAGGGCCGACGACGACGGCACCGCCGTGGTGGTGGCACCGGCGCCGGCGCCGGCGGCGGAGACGACCGACGATCCCCGGCTGCAGGGCATCTCCGACGCCATCCGCGTCGTCCCGCACTTCCCCAAGCCAGGCACGTACAAACAACTTGGGCCCTCTCTCGACTCTCGTCATCCATGAGTGAACGCGCGTGCGCGTGCCCTTGACTGATAATGTCGACGCGCATGCAGGCATCATGTTCAACGACATCACCACGCTGCTGCTGCGGCCCGGGGTGTTCAAGGACGCCGTCGACATCTTCGTCGAGCGCTACCGCGGCATGGCCGTCGCCGCCGTCGCCGGTAAGCTCGAAACACCAACCACTTCCTCTCATGCCGTTGCCCGCGCGAGGCGGCGGCGAGCCGAGAGGAGCTGTTTGGTTCGGTTGCAGTGTTTTGAGATTCCGTCATATCTTTGGGGGAGATCTCCCGTAGTCCTTTTGCTCCCCCACGCTTGTCGTCTTCGCCCGGGATGGGTGGGTCTGCTTCTGCGCCTTTTCGCATCCGTCGACTTTTCTCGGGAGGATGATGATTATCATGCATATCGGAGGGAGGGAGCCACAGTAATAATACCCCCCACGCCACTGTCCATCTCATCACTTATAGCAAACCTTGCCCTGTTCTTGCGGTGGCGTTTTCTAATGTACTAAAAACTCGTCGCATGATAATCCTGGGCCGCTACCGAAAGGGAAAGTCAGAGTGTTTGGTATGTGAGCATGTGGAGTGCCATGGCCTTTTACGCCAAGATATCATATTGGCATCCCCATACACCATGGCCATGCCCATGGTCGATCTCATCCCATCCATTTGTTTAGACGAGTATGCGTTGGCGCCTGGTCGACCCAGAATGTTTTGCCTCCTTCTTTTTCAACGAGCTCTGCGCTGCCCGCCCGTGGGGGCCGTGGCCGGAGGAATCTGCCGCATTCAATAGCGTATCCCGAAGCCCTGCCACGCCCAGATCTCGCTCGGGGCCGGGCGGGCGGGGACCTCCCGTGGTCCGACGGCCGTCTGCTTGGGGATCGGACGGTGGTGGTGGCGCGCACGCCGGGTACGGCTGTAGCACCGTCTCATTTCCTGGTCCTGGTGTCTAGTGTGTGTGTGTGGTATCTCTTCTGATGTCACGCATGTGGCCAATCTGCCGTCGTTTTCACGGGAAAGTACTGCTTCTCAGATTTTGCCTTTCTTCTTTGTTGGATCCTCTGTCTCCTTCTTCCGCCATCCTGGTTTTTCTTTCCATGCACTGTTTTCTTTAATAATATCTTATACATTCTCGACTAAATGGACTTATGTTGTGTGCGTCTGAGTCATCATGTTTGTAATAATAATGGTTACTTTACACGCTTCTATTTTATTGTATCATCCATGTTAGATTTTTTTTTTTTTGGTTTGAATCTTTGGATGCCAGAGTATGCTATTCAGTCAGTTGGATGTAGCAGGGTTCTGACTTGTTTGTTTTGATTCCTCAGGGATTGAGGCAAGAGGATTCATATTTGGCCCGGCGATTGCGTTAGCCATCGGTGCCAAGTTCATACCCTTGCGGAAGCCAAAGAAACTCCCAGGTGAGCTTCCCTTCCGCTGCATGCTCTGAAACCTGTTGCTGCTTGTCTTTCGAGTTTGCTGTTACAACCTAGCTTAGCATTCTCTTTCCCTTTTTTTTTGCGGCGATATGTTTTCTTAAGTAAAGCTGCTGCTGCTGCTGTGGTCCTTAATCTCTGACACCAAAAATATTGTCAATCCCTTCATGCAGCCTTTTGTACTACTATCTCTGCACTTTTCAATATATGTTCTATTATGACACTGAAAGATACCGTGTTGATTCAGTTTGACTTCATTGCCAACAAGAGTATGGTTGCAGCGAACGAATGCACTGACATCGATTCTTTTTTACGAACATGAAAGGTGAGGTGATCTCCGAGACTTATGTTCTTGAGTATGGAACTGATTGCTTGGAGATGCATGTTGGGGCTATCGAACCCGGTGAGCGTGTTCTGATCGTTGATGATTTGGTTGCGACTGGTGGGACGCTTTGTGCTGCTATAAATCTTATGGGTACGTATTGCCAACAATCCAAGTCTATGATTATGCATTCACATGAATCCCTGACCTGTATTACTGCATAATTTCTAAATCTTATGGGTAAGTATTTTTTTTTGTGTGTGGAGAGTATGCAATTAGTAGCTGTTGGAGCCTGGTACAGAATCTGGAAAGAAGATCTTGATAGTGATAGCTATTTCCTTGTGTGATTCGTATAATTGCCATTTTGTTTAGTTCCCTGTTACTTTTGCAACTTCACAGGTTATGCCCCTTTCCACTGGCATATTCACAGCACAATATTCAGTGACCGATATATGAGTTAAATCAGTCAATTGTCCCTTGTTAGCCTTTGGCATATTGCACGAGGCACCAGTGCATTGTAGATTGGCACTTGCTTCAGGATCAGATCACCAAGTATCTTACCAAGTGGATTGCGCCAGTCAATCAGTCACTTAGCTTGAAACTGTGCCACACCTTTGAACATCTTTTATCACCCTCAAATCCACTATCACAATGGCATCAGTACTGTCAGAAATGACTACAGCAATCCTAGAAAGTAATAGACTAATTGGATTTGCTTGTACGGATGGCAGGCATCCATACAACTTGGTGATAACTAACTTGTAATATGCACCTTGGGGCGCCCGCGAGGTAGCTTGGATGGTAGCACGAGTTGACATAATTTTCTTGTAGCCCTTTGTCCGTTGCACTAGCAGCTCAGCTTCTTTCCTTCTATAAATTCGATAGGCCTTTCCATGGCGTATTTTCGAAAATAACTAACGGGTAACATGCACCTAACATACATTATGTCCTGTCCTGTAATGAAGACGGCATCTTGCGAAGATCTCTGTGGAGAGAATCTTGTTTGAAGATATGTCCTAATACATGTGATCTGGAAACATGATTTGATGTTGACACTACATGTTTTGAGTACTTCTATCACAGAATCAAGTACTCTCACCGTGCTACGATCTTTTCAGCTACACCTTTCGTTGTC
Source organism: Puccinellia tenuiflora (assembly GCA_012064385.1). NCBI lineage: Eukaryota > Viridiplantae > Streptophyta > Magnoliopsida > Poales > Poaceae > Puccinellia > Puccinellia tenuiflora. Next base: position 411,576 of record QRDG01000309.1, on the reverse strand, counting down.
TGCACTCTGCAGCTTTTGGCGCTATCATGCTATTAAACATGCTGTCTTTTTGTAATAGTATTGTACAGAACCTGTTTCTAGAACACAACACTGATTTTTGGATACTTATCTGGAGGATTTTTTTAATCTTGCATGACTAATTAAACAAAAGATTATAAGCTTTTGGAATACTTTTCTTACTGAAATTTTTGTTTTACAGAACGTGCTGGAGCTGATGTCGTTGAGTGCGCTTGCCTCATTGGGCTCCCAAAATTTAAGGTATCCTCACCAGACATGTCTCACATATATAAAAACTGTCCATTGAGATTTCACAAACATATTGTTGATACTTAATTCTTAGCACTCGTATTTGTTAGCAATTCCTGTTTGTTTACTGCTCTCAAGCCTAGTAAACCACATTGTCGCTGGGTTTGACCACTTCTGTTGCATAGTTCTTGGCGTGTACAGCTTTACTAACTTTCAGATACTGTCTGCTCTGTGCCCTTCATATAGCCTGCCGATGCTATATAGCTTCAGACAGGGTAGTCAATGAATTAGTTTCAGCAAAAGTAACATGAACAAACAGGACCAATTGACCATGTCTACTCTGTTCCCCACACCTGAGATATACTCGTATCGGTGGTTATCCATAAGACTTTTTAATTGGGTATCTGTTTTTCCTGTCCCTTTTCAATAAAACCAAGAAGAAACACCTTTGAAAAAGAAAGGTGGGTCGTGTTGCTTGACACCGACCTAAGTAAGAACAGGGATAAACAGCTGAGATATGCTCTGTTCATGTTGCTTCTGCTGAAACTAAATCATTGACTCCCCTGTCTGAAGCTGTATAGCATCAGCAGGCTATAAGGTTAAACAGTTGATTGAAAACTTTTCGTATGAACGTTTTCGAATTGCCCTAGTACAGTACTTTGCAAGATCATGCACGTGCCATCGTTCTACTTGAATATGGTTTACTGAGACACTGACTCTTATGCAGGACTTCTACAAGCTCAACGGAAAGCCTGTGTATGTGCTGGTGGAGTCTCGTGAATATGAGGAGTGAGAAATTTGTGACCAGGGTGAGCCTCAAGTCCTCTGTTCTTACAAGACACAGATACTGAACCTGAAACCCAACTCAATGCCTTACTGGCGCACTAATCCGGATGCATCTCGATTTCTCAGGGATGCAAGGTGGCTTCATTCTGCAAGTGAACCGGTGACGGTGGGTGGATGTCGATCGCAAGTCTGCGGTACATTGTTAAGGGTAGCTGCTACGTAGTAGAGAGGGAGAGGGTGAGGGAGAGGCTAGTAGAGAGTGGTACTACGTGAATCCATGGTAGTCTTTGTAGGCTGATGAGTAGTAGTTTTTTTTTCAAGAGTCCTGAAGAGCTTCGTTGTTTGTTCTCGGGGAAAGATGATTGTATTAGCTGAGACGCGTTCCATCGTTATTGATGATTAATTGTGTGTGGTTTAATTTGTGGGCACGGGCAAAGGGGAGAATTCGTTGCATCCTTGCTGCATGCAGACAGGAATCACACTGAGCAGTATTCAGCATCGGACAGAGAGAGACGTGCACCGATGATGATGCAGCAGGTCTCGTCGTCGTCCTCCCTCCCTGGGCGCTGCTGTGATGGGGATGGGATCCCGTGCAGTTCCGGGCCAAGCTTCGTGCGTGTCGTGTCGTGCGCGCTAGTACTACCATGCTCTCATGCGTGCTCTGTGACCGTCTTCGCAGGCAGACGACGTGTTCTGTCTTGTCACATCAATCGGACAGGCAGGCCTCGCTTACGCCGGCCCCGGCCGGCCGGTCAGATGCTACAGCCTACAGTAGTCGTCCTCTAGCTCTTGCAGGCGAACGCCAAGCGGGCGGGCGTCGCAGCGGTGGTATCTGCAGGGACGATGGCTTTTCTACCGCGAACTGGACCAAAGAGTTACCGGTCCTTGAGAGCTCCACTATTTTTTAGGCCTTGAGGTCAAGAAGACATCAGTTGGTCTGCTGCTTACTCAGGAAAAATATGCTCATGACATCTTAGCCAGAGTCGGTATGCTTGATTGTAAGAGCATGTCTAACAGAACCCTCAAATTGGTCAAACCCTCAAAATAACTGCCAGTTTGAGGGTTGAGGCAAAAAAACGGCGCAGATCAGAGCCCTCAAAACTGTAAACCTTCAAAAAAAATTGCAGGCCGAACCCTCAACTTGGACCCCAACCTGCAGCAGCGAGGGTTCGTAGCAAATTTCCAGGTCGAGCCCTCACTCGGTCAAACCCCACGCGCGCGAGGGATTTTTCCCAACTGTTCCCGCCCCCGCCCCCTTCCGTCCGCGCCGCCGGTGCCCGCCGCCGGCCATGGAGGCCGGCCAGTCCCCGGCGACCCTCTCCGCGCCGCCCGCCGCCGTCCCCGCCCCCGGCCCCGCCCCCAACGCGCCCACGCTCGCCCCAGCCCCGCCCCGTGCCTCGACCGATGCCGCGGTGGCGGCGATGGCAGCCGCGACCCACGTCGGGCAAAAACGGAGGCGGGCGGGCACCCACCTCCTGCCGGTGACCCCCTCCGCGCCGCCCGCCCCCGTCTCCGCCCCCAAGAAGGCCAAACCGGCCGGGAAGCCGGCGAAACCGGCCGCGCCCGCCCCCGCCCCCAAGCCGGCTCCCGCGCGCAAGGAGAAGCAGCTCGCAAGGAGGAAGAAGGGGGCGGACCGGCCACCTCCACCGCCACCGGCGAGCACGCCCGCTCCAACGCCGCCAACCGCCACCGCCACCGACGTGCTCGATGAAATGTCCGCCCCAACCGTGTCATTTAGTGCATTGCTCAACGACGCGGAGGTGAACATCGGGGATCCTCCACTTGATTCCTTCGACTACCATGTTGAGGAGCCGGCGGTTGAGGAGGCCGGTGTGGAGGAGGAGGAGGAGGAGGAGGAGGAGGAGGAGGAAGAGGAGGAGGAAGATGAAGATGAAGATGAAGATGTCACCGAGATCGGAGAGGAAATGTTTGAAGCGGGAGGTGGTGCTCGAAGGCCAATTCGCACGGCGAACTACACGGAGGTTGAGGATGTCCTTTTGGTGAAGGCTTGGTCGCAAGTGGGCTTGGATGCGGTCACCGGCACCGATCAAACCGGGAAACGTTATTGGCAACGCATTGAGGACAGGTATTGCAAGCTCAAACCCAAGACTGCCACATTGAGAGCTCGTTCTTACCGATCGCTTCAAGGCCGGTGGGACTTGATGAAGCCCGCTTGTGCTCGTTGGAGTGCGGCTATGGATCAAGTGAGGGATCAACCCCCAAGTGGTTGTGTTGAGAGTGATTATGTGAGTACAAATATCATGCTTTATTTACTTGTTGGTTCATGCTATATTTACTTGTTGGTTCATGTCTTAGGAGAAATATGCCGACTTGAGGTACAAGGACATGGCCGGTTCCAAGGGCAAATCCTTCCCATTCAAGCATTGTTGGGCATTGCTGAAAGAACAAACAATGCCCGGATGTCGCCTAGAGGGGGGGGGGGGGGTGAATAGGCGATTAAAACTTTTTCTATTTAGAGGCTTGATAATTGCGGAATAAAACTAGGTGTTTAAATTAACAAGCCAACAACCTAATTACTAGGCTCACCTATGTGCACCAACAACTTATGCTAAGCAATACAAACAACAAGGTGATAGCAAGATATGAACTTCAAGCACGAAGGCTATCACAATGTAAATTGCATAAGTAAAGCTCGGGTATAGAAATAACCGAGGCACGCGGAGACGAGGATGTATTCCCGAGTTCCTCCTTGTTAAGGGAGTACGTCTCGTTGGAGGGGTGTGAGCTCGCCACAAAAGGCCTACTCAAGATGCCACAAAGGCCTCACCCTATTCTCCGATGAACCTCACCCAAGGGATTGGTTCACCTTCCACTATCGGAAACCTTCGGGGCGGATTCCGGAGCCCTTTACAACTTCTTCTTGGGGCACACACCCACAACTCAATTGGGGGCTCCCAAACTCGTGCCGAAGCTTCACAAGCGAAGTCTTCGCGGCACCTCCAACCGTCTAGGGTACACAATGCACCCAAGAGGCAACAAGCTCTTGGGAACACAATGCACCCAAGAGTAACAAGCTTCTCAACTTCGATCTTCACGTATCACGTAGGGAGAGCAACCCGATGCAACAAAAGCAAGAGGCAAGAACACACGAAGTGGTCAAGTCCTTCACTCTCAAATTCCAACCAAGCAACAAATGCTTTGGGGGGAATAAGAGAGGAAGAACAAAGGGGATGAGCACAAAGCAACCCCAAAATCTAGATCCACAAGTTTCCCTCACTTAGAGGGGATTTTGATTGGTGGAATGGTAGATCTAGATCTCCTCTCTTGGAACCCTAAATTTGGGCAAGAATCATTGGAGGGGAAGAGAGGAATCAAGCTCACAAGGATTAGAGCAAAGGGAAAGAGCAAGAACAAGTGAGCAAAAGTAGCAACCAGGTTTTGGGGGGGAAGGAGGCTTTTTATAGCCTCCCCCAAAAACTAGCCGTTGGAGCCTGTCCAGGCCGGAGACTCCGGAGTAAGTGGCCGGAGACTCCGGCCTGCTGGGTCATCGGGGAGGCCGGAGATTCCGGTCCTTGGGGCCGGAGACTCCGGCCAGGCCGGAGACTCCGGGCACCCTCCGGGGGTGCTCCGGACCCCTATCCAGAGGCGCACCACACAAATGCAAAGGCTGAAGAAAAAGGGGGGGCCGGAGATTCCGGGTCCTCGGGCCGGAGACTCCGGTGGGCCGGAGACTCCGGTCCTTCTCCGGGGGAACTCCGGACCCCTGTCCAGAAGCGCACCACAGCAGACAAACGGCAGCGAAAATCACAGGCCGGAGACTCCGGGTCCTTGGGGGCGGAGACTCCGGTGTGACCGGAGACTCCGGACCCTCTCCGGGGTAGATCCAAACAGAGAAAACCAGAACTGCCATAACTTTTGCAAATGAAGTCCGAATTGAGTGAATCCAATTTTGTTGGAAAGAGGACGACAAGAGCTTACCCTACAAAAACTGAAAATATGAAAACAAGCAAAGGAGATTGTGCGGAGGGATGGAATGGTGAGACCTTTCCAAGCGGATGAACCGGCAAAATCTCCAACACCGAAAACGCACAAGCTTTTCATCAAGACTCCGTTTTCAATGATCTTGGGCTTGTTTCGAAGATAATCACAAGCCCTACAAGATCATGCATATACACATCATAGTCTATCATGTGAGGAGGAAATCATAAGGAGAGAGTTTGACCTCTCGTAGAAGAGACAAACCGGAAAAACCTCCGAATCAAAAACACAAGAAGATATTCACGAGATCCGTTTTTGATGAACTAGAGCTTGGTATGGAGATGAACACAAGCTCTAAATTCTCACATGGATAAAAGCCAAATAAGAACCAATAAAGATGATTGCATGGATGCAAAGGTTTGAGCTCTCCACGAACGATACGATCACGATACTCGGTCGAGAGCCCCTCTTGATAGTACGGCTATCTATCCTATAATCCGGTCTCTCACTAATCAACATGAGACCGGTAAAATAAAAGCCCTACCAAGATCATACCTTTGCCTTGCGCATTAATCCACTTGAGGTCGATGGAGACGATCTTCATCTCCTCAAGGCGAACCATCTTCTTGATTGCGCTTCGCTTGGTGAAGAATCACATGACGCTCCCCCATACACCAAGATGGGGAAAGCACTCTTCGGCATATCTTCACTTGGACTTGAGTGTCGATCAACCCGCACTTAGCCTTGATCAACACAAATCTTTTCTTCCCTTGAGCTTGACTCCAACAAATGGAGACAAGCAAGCTTGGCCTTGATCCACAAATGATCTTGACACAAGCTAAAGGACAACCTACACATAGAGCTCAATGCAAATATTAGTCCATAGAGATTGTCATTAATTACCAAAACCATGCATGGGATCAACCATGCACTTTCAATCTCCCCCATTTTGGTAATTGATGACAATCCCGTTTAAGAGGGTTTATATAAAGAATAAAGCAACCTTGCACGACAAACAAGCAAGGAAGCAAAGCACATTAAAGGCACATGCAACAAAAGCATAAAACCCAAATTCCCTTAAACCCTCTAAACTTCTCCCCCATTGGCATCGATTGCCGAAATGGGAAGAAAAATTTAGAGAGCCAATATAATAAGAGTTCCTCCATAAAGATGTGCATTTCTCAAGATATGAGTGAAATCAAATGCACTTATTCATTGACGAATAATTAGAGGAAATCAAACTATATTGAGGATCCGAAGATTGCAACAAAAAATGAAACCATTTTAAACATCTCCACAAAGGAGAAAGGCAATCAAAAGGATCCAAAGCAAGAGTTCCAAATAAAAATGGAGAAGCTCCCCAATGTTTATGCACAAAATGAAGAGTGCACAAATATGGTATCCTCACTCCCCCAAAATCATCTAGAACACGCAACTAGTGCAAGAGTGCATAATGCAAAAGCAAATCATAGCACTTGCACCAAAGATGTGGTTGAGCCATAAAGGAGATATCAATTTTCAAAAATTCATCATAAGATAGGCCCAACCGAGAAAAGAGATCTTTTAAAGAGATATGTTCACAAGCTTAGGGATACCAATTGGAAACTAAAACCAATTGAAAATGCCAAAAGCAAGTGAGAACATTTAGCCAATAAAATCAACATGCTCACCATGATAAGCATGAGGTAAAAGATCTTCAAAAATACATGAGTGTGTAAAGATACCAATAAACAATAAGACAAGCACTCATGAGACAAATTTGGAACCACCAAAGAATTATAGATGAAAAACAAGGTGGCTCAAAAGAAATAGGATACCGACTAAAAGGTGACCTCTCTCATATGTATAGGTTTCTAATTAGACAAACCACAAAGATATACATCCGCAAAGAGACATGTACATACGAAATGGTCCGGGAAAAAGAGAACAAGGTATCCAAAAGGAAGTCATAAATATACAAACGAGATTGTTGCTTGGAAGCATAGCACATAGCTCAAATTTATCTCATTGTATATAAATGAACTTCAAATATATCAAATGCATCACACATATCACTAAGGGAACAAGAGATAGTGAAGATGCTTTGATCTAGGCAACAAGTATCACAAACAAATAATATCAATTGAAGAAAGGTTTTTGCAAATTCAACACACATATCACAAAGATATATTAAGTGAAGGAAAAAGCCAAAACCACAACAATTGCATATAAGAGCTTCATGCCAAGAGGTAACCTACACAAGGTTGGAATTAGAAAAGTATGCAAGGGATGGATACTTGTTACCGAGATGCATTGACGATGAAGATGATGAGAGTTGGTTTGTCATCAAAGCTTGACTCCGAGAATCACACGGTGAGAACACCTTCCTTATGAATGAGACAAGCATCCAATGCATCTCCATTGTACCTAAAACACAATTAGAGTACAAAATGGTTCCCAAACTCATTGGGTCCCATAGTAGTTAGATCAACTACAATATATAGGAAACACTCCACATAAATATGTGCATATAAATATGAAATTGAATTTCATGCACATCTTAGCCGATTTAGGATTCGGTGGAGTATCCCCTATATATTGGAACTAGAAAGACTAGCATGCTAAATAATATATATATACTAGTAAAAAGCATGCATAGACTTACAAGAACCAAAAGAGATACAAATTGGACAAAAACACCAAGTAAACCAATAAAGCACACCAAGGTGTGACAAGAAAAGGTTGTCCAAATTATATCAAAATCCAAATCAACACATGATTGAGGAAAAAAATCAAATCAACTAATGATTGATTCCATAACACATCAACACATGAGGTGTGATATCAAAAGGAATCAAATCAACACAACAAATGATCGATAAGACACCAATTGAAAATAAGATACCAATTAAAACAACAAATGTCAATTTAGGAGAAAAGATACCAAGAAGAGGGTGATACTTGACCGAAATCAAGTAAAGTGAAATAAGGCAAGAAGGTATCAAGACTCCCACAATAAATATTAATTGGGACAAATATCTAAGGAGGAGATATTAAATTCCAATTAATACCAATTGAAGGTACCAACACAAGATAAAGAATCAAATGCCAATTGAAAGGATCAAAAATTGATAGATAGGTTAGTGTTCTAAATAAAAAGGAATGCTCCCCCAAGATTCATGCATTATCTTAGATATTTGCATTTGAATACAAAATGCATACACAAGGGATCATTACTCTCCATATTTTATTTACAACACTAAACACTACCAATTAAAAAAAAGATCCATTCAAAAGGCAAGGAAGGCAATAGATAAAGCAAATTAACGCAAGAGCCAATGTGAAGATGGTCTACAAAATCCACCACAATTACTAGTATCACTTGTCATGGACAAGGAGTATATAGAGATATTTCTCGGTGGTATAAAGGAATGATGTACAAGACCAACTTCACCATAAACTAGCAAATGGCAAAAGATAGGAATTAAAACACCAAATTTTTTAAAAGAGGTTTGTTGGTAGTTTCAATTATTCGAACCAACCGGCAAAGCCATGGTTAGAATAAAAGGAAACAAATGGTTTCTCCAAAAATATATAGGAATGCATATTAGAGAAAAACCACACCAAGCAAACACACCCAAACAAGAGCCAAAAGATAACCAAAAGGGAATTGGAATTGTTCGAGCAAACATGCCACATAGGAAAGATAATTTATAATATCAACACTAAGTGGCAAACCTCAAATGTTCACATTTTTATGGGATTGTAATATGCACATAGCTTATTACTCCCCCATAATGTGATGATTCATTTTATTTTTAAACAAGAGGCAAATAAGACCAACTAGAGAATTTAATGGACATTGTAGAATTTGAATTTCTCATGAATATGACATACCACATAGTAGCTAGATAATATTGAACTATCAATACTAGGTGGTGTGCCTCATGTATACACATTTTTAGGTTTGTGATGTGCACAAAGCACATCACTCCCCCAAAATGGGATAGTCCATTAATATCTCAAAGAGCCAAATGAAATCCACACAAGATTCAATAAAGCTCAACACACAAATTACACATACATGATACACAACTAACATACACCACCTTGAATAACAAGATAAGTAAGAAAGGAGCATATCTCATACAAGCACATATTAGGAACAAGACTAACACATGCAAGGGAGCAAGCAACTTTCAATGAATATTTGAGTTAAATACAAGTTACCGCAAGGAGGAAGCATTGGATATGAGATAGATATGTGATAATCCAATTGACTTGGCTTGAGAAATAAACCCATGAAGATCCCTTAATTCTTCAAAAATAGCCAAGTCACCAATGTCCTCCACAATCACCTATTGATCAAGTTTGAGCTTGTTGGTCCCCAACCGAGTTGGGTCCTAAGAGGTTAGTCACAATAGGTTTGGGAACCCAAATGGTGTTTTTCTTGCCACCACTTTGAGCTCCCACATACTTGGCAAACACATTGCCACTTCTATCCTTCCCAAGAGAATAAACATCATCAATTATGATAGGGTTGGATGGGGTACCGTCAGTGCAAGAAGAAGCAAAATGACCTTTGCCACGGCAAAGGTAGCAACACCGACTCTTCTTCTTAATAGGCCCCTCAACTTGAGGAGCAATAACTTGAGTCTTCTTAGGAGGTGGCCTTTGTTCAACTCGTGGTTGAGCACGAGATTGAACAAGAGGCCGCTTCCCTAGTTGCTTCTCACTAAGAGGCTTCTTCTTCTTCATAGGGCAATCACGAACATGGTGCCCTTCTAGCTTGCACTTGAAGCAAGTGATCTTGGCCGGATTCTTGACTTGAACTTGGCCCTTCTTCTTCTTCTCAACCTTGGACTTGTTCTTGATGTTGGAGTTGAATCCAAGTCCACTCTTGTCATTTGGGGATTGTTGCACACTCAACATGTTGTCAAGTGCACGCTTCCCTTCATGACGCTTTTCCAAGCCTTTCTTCAAAGAAGTGGCTTGGGCCTTGAGCTCTCCTCTTTTCTCTACATGGTTAGTGACAACACAAGTACTAGAGGAGGTAGATGCATCATTGTTAGAGCAACAAGGCAAAGCAAGTAATTCATCACATGATGTACCAACATTTTTAGTGGATGAACTATTAGGACTAGCACATGGCATTTTAGCATTTTTAGTTATGGTTGTGCTATTATCCACATGAGGCTCACAAGATGTTACCTTTGTAGTGACGGCCTCATGAGCTAACTTTAGACAAGCATAGGAAGCTAGAAGATCATCATTAGAGCTAGATAGCTTTTTATGACTTTCTTCCAACTCCCTATACTTGCTAGTTAGCAACTCAAGTTGAGCCCTTAGCTCAACATTCTCCTTCAAACTAGATGCTTCACAAGAAGTGGAGTTAGTAGCACAAGCATCATTAGCATTAGGAATAGAAGAAGAAAACTTGGCAAGCTCATCATTTAATCTAGCATTTTCATTTTTCGTGACTTTATATTTAGCATGAGCATGGTCACGTTCTTTAATGATTTTAGCAAATATATCATTATGAGACTCCTCGATAGAATTTAGTTTCTCCTCAAGAGAAGCACGAGTCTCTTGCTCTTCCTCAAGAGCATCTTCTAATGATGCTTTCTCCATAGCATCATCTCTTTCGACCTTACCCTTTTCTTCAAGGCTTGCTTCCAAGGTCTCAATAGCTTCCCCACGCTCAATAAGAGTGCTCATGATTTCAAAGAGGTTAGCTTGAGCACTTTTATTAGTAGGGATTGCTTTAAGAATCATTAGACCTTTATTTTGAAGCCTAGCATTAATTTTTTCAATATCGTCTTCTTCATCATCATTATCATCATTATTATTCTCATTGCTAGAAGAAGATTTAGCCATAAGGCAATAAGTGATGGATGAAGAAGAGCAATTAATTTTTGAACCACTCAAGTTCATATCTTGTTGCATAGCAAATTTGGTTTCCTCTACATTATTATCAATGCAAGATTTAGAGGGAACACAAACATTTTTATCATGGCAACAAGATAAAGCAAGCATATCATCATTAGATTTATCTAAGCAATTTTTGGATGATATACAAGGACTATCAACACTAGCATGTAAATCATTTATAGTGCTACGAGTGTTTAGGTCCAAAGATAAAGCATTGCAACAAGATAGAGATAAATGATCATCAATAATGAGCTCACTATCAAGGTTGCAAAACCTATCACTACTCACCATTGCATTGGATTGTGGCTTACCACATTTTGGTGAAGTAGATGAAGACGAGAGCTCGTCACGGCCGGAGGTGGAGGGAGAACAATCATCCTCAATAATGTTGGACACTCCATATTTGTCTTGAAGCTTGGTCCAAAGATCATGAGCATCCCGGAGAGGCATGATTGACTCGAAAACTACAACACTCACAAATTTGCAAAACTCATTAGATGCTAGAGCATCTAGATATAAGTTTTTCTCATCCTCTAAAGTCGTACTTTCGTAGTCCTTTGGAGGAGAAAAACCTATATCTAAGATCCGCTCAATATTGGGGTCCAAGACCCGTAAGTGACTAAGCATATGAGTTTTCCAAACATTAAAATTTGTGCCATTAAATCTAAACAAGGAATTGTGCACTAAATCCCTAGACGACATCTTTACTCTCTAGGCGGTAAAGCCAAACAAGAGAGACGAGGCTCTGATACCAATTGAAAGAACAAACAATGCCCGGATGTCGCCTAGAGGGGGGGGGTGAATAGGCGATTAAAACTTTTTCTATTTAGAGGCTTGATAATTGCGGAATAAAACTAGGTGTTTAAATTAACAAGCCAACAACCTAATTACTAGGCTCACCTATGTGCACCAACAACTTATGCTAAGCAATACAAACAACAAGGTGATAGCAAGATATGAACTTCAAGCACGAAGGCTATCACAATGTAAATTGCATAAGTAAAGCTCGGGTATAGAAATAACCGAGGCACGCGGAGACGAGGATGTATTCCCGAGTTCCTCCTTGTTAAGGGAGTACGTCTCGTTGGAGGGGTGTGAGCTCGCCACAAAAGGCCTACTCAAGATGCCACAAAGGCCTCACCCTATTCTCCGATGAACCTCACCCAAGGGATTGGTTCACCTTCCACTATCGGAAACCTTCGGGGCGGATTCCGGAGCCCTTTACAACTTCTTCTTGGGGCACACACCCACAACTCAATTGGGGGCTCCCAAACTCGTGCCGAAGCTTCACAAGCGAAGTCTTCGCGGCACCTCCAACCGTCTAGGGTACACAATGCACCCAAGAGGCAACAAGCTCTTGGGAACACAATGCACCCAAGAGTAACAAGCTTCTCAACTTCGATCTTCACGTATCACGTAGGGAGAGCAACCCGATGCAACAAAAGCAAGAGGCAAGAACACACGAAGTGGTCAAGTCCTTCACTCTCAAATTCCAACCAAGCAACAAATGCTTTGGGGGGAATAAGAGAGGAAGAACAAAGGGGATGAGCACAAAGCAACCCCAAAATCTAGATCCACAAGTTTCCCTCACTTAGAGGGGATTTTGATTGGTGGAATGGTAGATCTAGATCTCCTCTCTTGGAACCCTAAATTTGGGCAAGAATCATTGGAGGGGAAGAGAGGAATCAAGCTCACAAGGATTAGAGCAAAGGGAAAGAGCAAGAACAAGTGAGCAAAAGTAGCAACCAGGTTTTGGGGGGGAAGGAGGCTTTTTATAGCCTCCCCCAAAAACTAGCCGTTGGAGCCTGTCCAGGCCGGAGACTCCGGAGTAAGTGGCCGGAGACTCCGGCCTGCTGGGTCATCGGGGAGGCCGGAGATTCCGGTCCTTGGGGCCGGAGACTCCGGCCAGGCCGGAGACTCCGGGCACCCTCCGGGGGTGCTCCGGACCCCTATCCAGAGGCGCACCACACAAATGCAAAGGCTGAAGAAAAAGGGGGGGCCGGAGATTCCGGGTCCTCGGGCCGGAGACTCCGGTGGGCCGGAGACTCCGGTCCTTCTCCGGGGGAACTCCGGACCCCTGTCCAGAAGCGCACCACAGCAGACAAACGGCAGCGAAAATCACAGGCCGGAGACTCCGGGTCCTTGGGGGCGGAGACTCCGGTGTGACCGGAGACTCCGGACCCTCTCCGGGGTAGATCCAAACAGAGAAAACCAGAACTGCCATAACTTTTGCAAATGAAGTCCGAATTGAGTGAATCCAATTTTGTTGGAAAGAGGACGACAAGAGCTTACCCTACAAAAACTGAAAATATGAAAACAAGCAAAGGAGATTGTGCGGAGGGATGGAATGGTGAGACCTTTCCAAGCGGATGAACCGGCAAAATCTCCAACACCGAAAACGCACAAGCTTTTCATCAAGACTCCGTTTTCAATGATCTTGGGCTTGTTTCGAAGATAATCACAAGCCCTACAAGATCATGCATATACACATCATAGTCTATCATGTGAGGAGGAAATCATAAGGAGAGAGTTTGACCTCTCGTAGAAGAGACAAACCGGAAAAACCTCCGAATCAAAAACACAAGAAGATATTCACGAGATCCGTTTTTGATGAACTAGAGCTTGGTATGGAGATGAACACAAGCTCTAAATTCTCACATGGATAAAAGCCAAATAAGAACCAATAAAGATGATTGCATGGATGCAAAGGTTTGAGCTCTCCACGAACGATACGATCACGATACTCGGTCGAGAGCCCCTCTTGATAGTACGGCTATCTATCCTATAATCCGGTCTCTCACTAATCAACATGAGACCGGTAAAATAAAAGCCCTACCAAGATCATACCTTTGCCTTGCGCATTAATCCACTTGAGGTCGATGGAGACGATCTTCATCTCCTCAAGGCGAACCATCTTCTTGATTGCGCTTCGCTTGGTGAAGAATCACATGACGCTCCCCCATACACCAAGATGGGGAAAGCACTCTTCGGCATATCTTCACTTGGACTTGAGTGTCGATCAACCCGCACTTAGCCTTGATCAACACAAATCTTTTCTTCCCTTGAGCTTGACTCCAACAAATGGAGACAAGCAAGCTTGGTCTTGATCAACAAATGATCTTGACACAAGCTAAAGGACAACCTACACATAGAGCTCAATGCAAATATTAGTCCATAGAGATTGTCATTAATTACCAAAACCATGCAAGGGATCAACCATGCACTTTCAATTGCTCCAACATCTTGACAAATGGAAATTGAGGGATCAAGAGAGTGCACCGAAGAAATCGGATATGCTCAAAATGGATGATAGTGATGAAGAAGGAAGAAACCGTGACAAGCCCGAGGGAACCAAGAAGGCAAAAGAGAGGATGAAGTTGGAAGCGGAGGCATCAAGCTTGAAGGAAAAGATTGATCAAATGATCAAGTCAAAGGAGGCATTGGCGGCGAAGGCATTGGAGGCAAAGCTTATTAACACCGAGAGAAAGAAAGAGGTGAAACTTGCACAATTAGAAGCAAGGAGAGAAGATGCCAAGCGCAAGGCCGACGTGGAGGAGAGGATGATCAAGCTCAAGGAAGCAAAAGCATGGAAGGATCTCATGGCCGAGGAGAAGGAGCACATGATGATGTCTAAAAAGGACATGGATGAAGAGCAATTGGAGTGGTGGAAGGAGTACAAGGAGAACATCGTCGAGAGGAAGAGGCTACTGCGTGGTGCGTCGTCTACTCTCCGAGGTGAGTCTCCGATGAGTGGTGGAGGTGATGGAGATGTGGACAACTTCACCGATGCTTGAAGTTGTTCGTATGTTTTATGTTTGGCAAATGATGTCTCCGATGACTATGTAATGATGATCATTTGCACGTTGTATATTTTGCTACGATTTGCATGGGATTTTACTATGTGATGATGATGATTTGCAAGTTTGTTTCATGTTTGTGATGATGATTATTTGCAAATTTGAAGTGATTATGTTGCTGTCCAGTTTTGAGGGTTTGAAGGTCGGGGCGCAGATCAGAGCCCTCAAACCAACCCTCAAAACAGAATATTCTGTTTTGAGGGTTGGTTTGAGGGCTCTGATCTGCGCCGGCTGTTTTGGGCCTTCAAAATCACAATTTCTCGGACCTCAAACTGGTTTTGAGGGTTGCAAGTTTGAAGGCTTTGTTAGACATGCTCTAAGCCGGCTCCTACACCATTGTCCTCCTCCGAGCCATTGTCTCTTCATGAAGGTACACCTCTTGGTCCTACTGATAGTACACAGTACAGAAGCATAGTTGGGGCACTCCAGTATCTCACTCTTACTAGACCAGATCTGTCATTTTCTGTGAACAAAGTCTGTCAGTATTTACATGCTCCTACCACTGCTCATTGGACAGCTGCTAAGAGAATTCTCAGATATGTCAGGGATACCACTCAGCTTGGTATTACTTTTCAGAAATCTTCATCTACACTCCTTAGTGCCTTTTCTGATGCAGATTGGGCTGGATGTCTTGAGGATCGCCGTTCTACTGGTGGTTTTGCTATTTTTGTTGGTCCTAACTTGGTCTCATGGAGTGCCAGGAAACAGGCCACAGTGTCACGCTCCAGTACTGAAGCTGAATACAAAGCCTTAGCCAATGCTACTACTGAGTTGATATGGGTTGAAGCTCTTCTTACTGAGCTTGGTGTTAAGTTAACTGAGAAGCCCTGCTTATGGTGTGACAACTTGGGTGCCACCTACTTGTCAGCTAATCCAGTCTTTCATGCTCGCACCAAGCACATTGAGATCGATTATCATTTCGTTCGAGAAAGAGTTGCAAGCAACAGTCTTGATATCAAATTTATTTCCACCAAAGATCAGATAGCAGATGGTTTCACTAAGGCTCTTCCCGTTAAGAGTCTAGATGAGTTCAATTCAAGCGTAATCTAAACCTCTCTCGTGGTTTAGATTAAGGGGGGATGTTAGAGTATGTAATGTGTCTGTAATATCGTATGTGTATGTGTACGGAGTAGTACTCCGACGTACACGTACAATCCTTGTAAGCCATGTATGGGGGCTGTTCCCTACTCTATATAACAGGCAACCGATGCCCCCGGAGGGGTACGCATCGTTCCCACAAGTTTAACAGTTACACGTAGTTAAGTGTCTACCGTGAACCATGATGATCTTGGTGGTTGGATTGGACGATGACGGCGCTTAATTATGCACTGTTTTTTTTCAGGAGACGGAGTCGTTGTTGGAGAAACATTTCACAATTTAGGTGTTGACAATGGTGACGATTCTTTTCTGCTCCCGTGAGTCACGATCATATTGGTGGGGCTCTTTTTCTCTCACCGTTTTTGATGTCTCGATGTTATGTTGTTACTGATGTAGATATAGTTGGTATCATCTTGATAGTTATTCACTTATATAATTGAAAAAAGTATTCGACATCATGTAGTTGTAACAACAAAGTTTTTTTTTTACTCACAAGTGAACGTTTTCATTCCGTCCGATCCGGAAGGTGCTCAAAAAATTGAAACAAAACTAAAGGACACCGGGCTGGGTTAGAAAAATTCAGAGTCCGGTGCTGAACTCTAAGGACTTCTTTGGATCATAGGGTTAAAAATCATAGTAATAGGGAAAACATAGCAATCTCACAGTAAAATAGAGGATTGTAAAACACACGAAAACTACATAAATAGCCGTATGGAGGAAATGCGGGAAAAAACAAAGGAAAAGTGTCTCGATCCTACATCTTGAGTCTAAAAAAGAGGTTAGAGTGAATATTCATAGTCTTGTGGAATTGAGTAATAAGAATCCAGTCCATAGGAATTTGGGTAGCACCATTCCTTTGATCCAAAGACAATCTATAGAAGAAAATCGTAAGAATTTGAATCCTACTAAAATCCTACTGTAAAAGCTACCTACAATCCAAAGATACCCTAAAATAGGACCTAGCAGACTCTGGCCTCAGTATGGTCTTAGGAGCATATTATAATTCGCAACAAGTCTGACTTAAAACGGGATGGCATCCGAGAGTGAATATAGTGAACATGGGGGCATATGCGCCATTCTATTTGAAATGCCAAAAAATATCAAAACATGTACAAAAAATTCTATACAAAATTTCCATGCATAAGTAATGCAAAACCTGTGCCCTGCACATGAGTTTCGCGACGAAATTACTATTTACTTTGACTCCTTAAAAAAGAGAAAATACCAGTGCTATATAGGAGTATATATGTGAAGTATTTTTGTCTTTTTTACATAGGCAACGAAACAGCTCTAGGATTTTCAATATAGGAAATTATAGGATTTTCAATCCAACGAAATTATAGGAGAATCTATAGGATTTTCAATCCAACGAAACAGCTCTAGGGAAGAAAAATAATATAGGAATAGAATCTTCCAAACTTTATACTTTCTGAAATTTCTCTGAACATGGATACTAGTTCAGTTCAACAAAAGGCACCTGAGTACTCCGTTGCCTCACTGCCTCCCGGTCGCCGTCGCGGAGGAGTACCTCGCCCACGAATGCCATCGCCGTCGCCTCCACACTCCTCACTATGCTGCCGCCGCCGCATGTGCTTCTTCCTGACCATCCTCTTCCTGTTCTCCTCCGCACGCAGGTGTGTCTCTTTCCCTTCCGCCATGCTCGTTATGTGCGCTAACAACTCCACCGTGTGTCCCCCCTGCAGCAGCCTGGAGGAGGTGGAGGAGGCGAAGGCCCTTAGAGTCGGGGATGAGCTGGTGGGAGACTATGCCGCTTCGCCGCGGCTGGAGGCTCTACAGGCTTGCCGGCCTGTGGCCGGCCGCGTGGTACGAAATCAAGATCTCCTACCCGACCACCGTACGACCCGACCCTTCTCACTGACTGAAAAGACGAGGAACCTTTGCTTCATCAAACAATTGCAGCCTCTGGTTCTTGAAGGATTTGCTTGCGTTTGTAGATACCATCCAGCTTTTCGATTCGGCTCGTGAACGATCCTGATGCTGTGGAGGGTTGGGGGAGTAAGAACAGGAGGTTGCTCACCACGGAGAAGATAATTTTCAAGGCTGAGAGCACCAAGCAGGTTGGTATTCAGTAACTCTTCAACTGGATTTGTTGTTTGGATGCAACTGTAATTTACAATGGCTGTTTGTGATCAAATTCAGGTTTATGTTCTTGTGACTGTGGAGCCCGAGGGCGTGGTTGCAAAGCCAAATGTGCCACAGAGAGAGCTTGCCCTGTTCAATATTGGTATGCTACTGCAGTTTCCTTACACTTCATTTTCCCTTTAGTGATACTCAGAACTGATTAGCCATTGATTTGGTATTAGTGTACGTTTCCTTCTTCTGCTGATATTCTTATCAGATTAGTCTAACTAGGACAGAAATTTTAGTTAATTGTAATGACCATGCTGAGCAAGCATGCCCTTAGGCTGATCTGGTCTGTAGTTTGGTCATTTTTGTGCAATCACATAGAATGAATCTTTGTTAACAGCAACATCACGTACTTGAAATCTTGGCTGCTCACTGATCAGTCTTCACTAATTTTTTATTCCCAGTTTGACTAGGAAGAAAAGGTCAATTCCTAATATGGTTGATGCATTGCTTGAAATTTGGATAACATCCTACAACATTATTTTTGTATCAATTTGTACTAGCTAGCCCAAAATACTAAATGTGTGCTTAATTGTATGGATGAAGAAGATAATCTGCAAGCAGAAAATTTAAATGGTATAGACATAGGCCACCTAAGGTGACTACTGTCAATGAAAATAAAGCATTATTCACTAACCTAGTAGGCTAGCAGTTGTTGTCAGATCCTTTGATATTAACTTTTTCCTTGATATGAAATCTATGTATCCTTTATCGTTTGCATGACTAGTAGTACTACTGTTCTTTTGTAGCGTAAGTGGTAGTGAGCTGTGTGATGTTCTAAGTTCAGTATAAGGCTTCGCTATTCCCTTTTAAGAAAACAGAGCGACGTTCTGTTGTATCTTCTATTCATAAAATATAAGAACGTCTTATTCCAGTTGCTGCTACCTGATATCTGATGAAGCTTACTACATGTATCTTTCTTGCATTCGTACAGATATGATCATACACATTTCTGCTTCATGGATAAGCAATCATAACTACTGATTTACTCCATTTTTTGTAAGAAAGAAAGAAGATAGCTGAACCTGTGTTCATGTGCAGAATGATATTTCATTGGCTAATAGATAACAAATCGAGGATGATCTTGAGAAAGTTGGGCCTAGTAGAGATCTTGGGTTTCTCAATATAATTTCCATAGATGCAGTACTGAATCTTAAGTATCTAAAACAGGTTCTTGCACATTGGTACTATACACAGACCTTAGATTTAGCTTCGTAACTTCTGGCCAATATTTATATGCAGGTAAGCTCGATTACTCCAAGGCCGTGTGAATTACCATGACTGAGTAGGTGCAGTGGTACTGTACAGTGTACACATAAGCATCCAAAACTATTAGTGAACTTTCATATTTGGAAAGCAGAAAGGGGAAGCTTTGTTACTCTGACCATGTGATTAGCATGAATAAGCATGCCCAAATCTTTCTGGTAAGCCGTCGGTTGCACATAGTCAGTGGTTCCTATTACAAATCATTTACCGTGGTCATTATAGAGGAGTGCAGAAATTGATAGCATGAGCTTCATTTACATTAGTGTCATTCGCACTCTTTATGGGTGCCAAATTATTTAGGTCCAGTTTTCCCTTTCTTTTCCGTTGGCTATCATTGCGAATATCTAAACAGTGCATCTAATCCAAAGTCTGCTTTGTGATTTCCATTGCTGTGCAGTTTGCGACGAACTTTTGTTCGGGATCCCGCATTTTGCCTGGTGGGTTGGAATTGCAGCACTAATTTGCATTGTGTTGGCATCAGTAGCACCATATTTCCTTCCGCTGGAGAGTCTACTTAACTACGAACCTGCAGAGGTGAGCGATGTTGATGCAGCTAAGCTTTCGTGATAGACTGAAACATGATGCGTAAATGTTCAGTTTCACATAGCAGGCTAGTAGTGTACATCAACATGTATCTTATTCTTTCTTGTTTCTATCTTTTTGCCTTCTATTAGTCGCAGTTGTACAAGCATCTGATGGCGATTGTGACTGTAACGTAGATATAGCATTTCATTGTTGTACGGTTACCTCGTCATGAAATTACTTTTGGCCAAGTTAGATATTTACCACTCCCAGGTGTGGCGTTCGGAATTTTGTCACTTCATGCAGCAAAACCACAAATTTGTCATGAATCTTAGATACCATTTTCCCCATGTCGATGTTATTCTTGTAACATTGATAATCACGACACCATCTTGACTGAAGTTCTCTTTGGAGAGAATCTTGTTTGAAGACATATACGTTCAGAAACGATAAGCGGCAAGTAATTGCAGAGGAGTTTGTTGTCTGCACTCTAAAGCTTCTAGCATTATGAAAATTAGACTATTGTTTTCGTATTATGCAGTGATACGAAGAACAATGATTTATTTTGATTGTCTATTTGAAAATTGTTGGACAGAGTACTGAGACCCGATTATAATTTGTTGTTGGATTTTAATCCCTATCTATCAGTTTTCCCTGTGATGAGGGAATACACGGTAGGCCCAGACCCACGAGTCGGACCACAAGATTCTGGAGAACCAAACCCACTCGGTGGATCCCTTCTAGATGATGGGCTCCCGGTGGGCCGGCTCAGCGGGTGGCCGGGTTCAACAACTCGGCGACAGCTACAAAGATTATGCTCCAATCAGATAGTAGTAGCTAATCATTATTTAGTTGTTCCCCGAACTGAATCAGATATCTTGTAACCCTAGCCGGCTACCTATATAAAGTCGACTACGGGGAGTTAGAAGGGACAATCTCTTTTCCCACAACTAGCTACCTTGCATCGGAGCTCATCGACGCTCTTGTGCATCTCGCCATTGGCACACCTTGTATATGGACCTGGGCATGGGCAGCCTTGCCCGGACGGCCCGACCCGACCCAAAAATCCCGTGCCAGGTCGGGCCGGGCTTGCACATCGGGCCAGGCTCGAGCCTGTATTTCGGTCCCGATTTTCAGGCCGAGCTGCGCTCGGGCTTACGAAAAAAGAATTTTGGCCGTGGTCGGGCCAGGCCGGTCGAGCCTAGTTGGGATTTTTTGGGCTTGGGCCAAGATTATAGTTTTTTGGTCGGGTTGGGCCGGGCTCGGGCCTAGATTTTACCCGTCGAGCTTTTTCAGGCCCAACCCGAAAAATGCCACGTCTACTTGTATACCCCTATAAATCAATCCAATCTAGGCAGGAGTAGGTCTTTACCTTACTAAGAGGGGCCGGTCCTGGGTAACTCGTCTATGTCCACCCCTTCGTGGATCCAATGTCACCTTGCCCTCCACTCAAGTTAAGCCACCCTATGGCATCTGTCCTAAGAAAACCCCGACACCCTGTCTGGTGTCATCTTTAAATTTGATCAAACTTAATTTGATGAGTATATACATACAGAACATACATTCAGTTCATGCTGCAACAAACACGTTAGTATATATGTAGGTTAATTAGTTCACATCCTCATCATAACTTTTATACAAAAGGGGTAAAAACTTCAAGCAGGTTACAAAGGTCCAGACAGACAAACACTTTGTCGCGGTCCATAGGGAACATGACGCTTGTATAAAACCAAGTGAAGATGCACTTCTCGTGGTACTCATGATTGCATCCTTGGAGAAGCACCATTGTGCATTTCGATAACGCATGTATGCATACTAGTTGAATTTGGCGTGGCGTCACGCCACGCCTTTGGTGATTTTTTTGTAGAATATATATTTTTTGTTCAACAAAATGTTCGCTAAATTGTAATGTTCAAACATTTTTTTTATGAATAGGTAGCATTTTTTGTGAGCATTTTTGATAAATTTTCTGTAATGTTCAAATATTTAGTAGGGTGAAATGGTTGAACATGTTTGTATTTCGGCGGGAGTATTTAATTTATTTTAGGGAAGATGTATTAGAATTACTTCCAAATAGTGATAACATTTGAATTCAAATTAGGGAAGGTGCGTTTGAATTAATTGCAAATAGTGACAACATTTGAATATTCCAAAAAAAAAATTCTTTAGCATATGCCGCACCCGCTGTATTTTAAAATGACCTAATTTGTCGAGATTTGTCGTCTATTTTATCGAAAATTTCACTAAATTGCTTCTTTAAATTTTGACTAATCGGGAAATGTTAAAATTCGTTGGAATTTGTTGTCTATTTTCTCTAATTTTTTCACTAATTTGGAAGAGTTCATTTTTTTTAAATTTTCTGCCATAAGTAGGTTGCATATTTTATGTACTTTGGAAATCTTGAATTTTGTTGGAAATTGGTGTCGATTTTTATCCAAATTTCCAACAATTTAGAATATCTTTTATTTTTATTTTTTTATTCAAGTCCACACAATTGTCTACATAGTTGGAGTGAGTGCATTCTTTTTTTTTCAATTTATTTGGTGAAATAAAATGTTTACATATGTTTGTGTTTTGTCATAATGAATTAGCAATTTTTTGTGTGATTATTTTTTGAGTTGTTGCTCATATTGTTCTGATGGGAAATTTTGGTTTTTTTGAATTTGAAACATTTCTCCTTTTTTTGCAATTTGGATAAATTAGGTGGGTTGCAATTTGGATAAATTAGGTGGGGTCCACTTTTGTTTGTTGGCTATCAATGGGTTGTATTTTTGTTTATAAGAATTCTGATGCAATTTCCATTTATATTTTTCGTTTTGTAGATTTGAAGGTGTTGATATTAGGACATTTATTATTTTTTCTGGATATTGTTTAGGGAAATTGGATCGGCATTTGAAATTTTTAAATTTTCAAATTTGAGTTGCGATGATATGCCATAAATAGTTGCGATGAAATGTTTAACTTGAGTCTAAAATATTTATTTTTATTATTTTTAAAGTAAGTCTATAATGAGTGGAAAATCCTACATCTAGTCAACTGAATTTTACATTTTTTTTAGCATTTTGTATGTAGTTTAGTGAATGTCCAAATATTTATCAAACTAAATACTTAAATATGTTTGTTTGTTGGCATGAAATTTAATTTGTAAATAGGGGAATTTTATTTCAAAAAAATTCCAAATATTTGAAAGTACCGAAATTAAAAAGGAGAAGTTTATATTTACGAATTATTTAAATTTCAAAGTTGTTGAAAGTTGCTTGTATGTGGATTGTTTTTTCTCGTGTTTTTTTTAATAGTCAGATCTGGA
Organism: Puccinellia tenuiflora; assembly: GCA_012064385.1. Classification (NCBI taxonomy): domain Eukaryota; kingdom Viridiplantae; phylum Streptophyta; class Magnoliopsida; order Poales; family Poaceae; genus Puccinellia; species Puccinellia tenuiflora. The sequence continues at coordinate 388,497 of QRDG01000309.1, read as the reverse complement.
AGGGATTGAAAATTTTAGAAATGTAAGTTGGTTTGAACTGATTTTTAGGTATATTTTAAAAGTTCCAAAAGTGTTGGAAAAAATTTGATTTGGAATATTGCATAAACAGTACTTCCTTTTTTATCCTTTTTTTTGTTTGAACAAAACTCGGAATTTTTCATATTTCTTTTATCTTTTGTAGATCATAGAAAAAATATTCGTTGAAATTAAATATAAACAAACCTTATATTCCATCATTCAGTAGGCCCCATCCGGGACGTTGTGTTTTGAAATGTTAAAATTCGTCGTAATTTGTCGTCCGAAGTAACTTCATTTTTTGGACTCTATTTGTCTTGTTTTTTGTGGTGTGGTAAATAATTGTCAGTGCATGAGGGTCAGTAATTGTCAGTGCACGCCGCGCCCGTGGCCTTTTGTGTGATTTTTTTTCAAACCACTGCTTAAACTCATCACATGTTTTAGCATGTATCAGTTTAAGGTCAAGGATAACAACAGTAAAAAGGATACCATGTTCACCGTCCAAGCTCATTCTTCACCATGAAGAATTTCTCACTTAGGCTATATTCAGAACAGTGCATCCATGATGTCTAAATTGATGAAAACGACATGAGTTCATCAGTACCTTGTGTCGTTGTCCTGTTCATCAGATGAGAGGACGATTACAGTCTCCCTTGTGGGCGTTGGTGCAGCGAGGACTGGTGACAGCGGTGTTCTTAGCTTCAGCAGAGTTTCTTGATGCTGGAAGGGCGTGCACATACCCTCTCAAAACAAAATCTCCTAATTCATTTCTTCAAAGGGATATCACAATGCTACAACAGAATTACTTCAAAAAATGTAGTTTTATCTTTCGAAATTTTGAAGACACTGACACATGGCATGCAACATTCTTCATATATGCAGTAGGATGAAAAAATGACTGAAACCAGTGGAGCCACTTTTTTTTTGCCATCAAAGCATTTCGGCATGTAAGTCCAAATGGGGAAGTCCAAATGTGGTATATATGAGTAAGCTACCAGTTTAGTTACTCACTGATGCAGAGGGAGACGTTTGCGTGGGCGAGCTTGCAGGCAGCGGGCTGTGCGAGGAGGCGGTCGATCGTCGATGAGCCCGTCCCGACCGCACGCGGCGATGACCGTGCTGGCGGTGAATCCGTCAGGCTCGACCCCCGCGGCCCTCATCTCCTCTAGCAGCACGACGATCCGCGGCCAGGAGCGGCTCATCTTGCCGTACACGTCGAGCACGACGTTGTAGGTGACGCGCGTGGGCTCGACCTCCTCGCGCCGGAGCTCGTCGAAGAGCCGGAGCGCGCGCTCGTAGCGGCCCTCGCGGGAGAGTGCGTGCAGCACGGTGGTGTACGCGCGGACGTCGAGCGGCGGCGACCCGGGGGAGAGCGGAATTTCGTCGAGCAGGTCGCAGACGGCGTCGTGGCGGCCCTCACGGCCGAGCGCGCGGACGACCATCTGGAGGGCCGCGGCGTCGACGGCGCCGCCCTCGGCGGCGCGCGCCCAGCGGAGGAGCGCGAGCGCCCACTCCCAGTGGCCGGAGAGCTCGAGCGCCTTGAGCAGGGACGGCAGGTCGGCGGCGCGGAGGAGCTCGTCGCGGCGGGAGGAGAGGAAGGCCGGGAGGGACGGGAGCGGCGTGGAGGAGACTTCGAGCACGAGGGCTGCGCGGCCGGGCAGAGGAAGGAGCGGGACGGGGTCGGGGTGGAGTGGTGGTTCTGGTTCTGCTGCTGCTGGTGGTGGTGGTTGTGAGAGGAAGGAGCGGGACGGGGTCGGGGTGGAGTGGTGGTTCTGGTTCTGCTGGTGGTGGTGGTGGTTGTGCCGGCGCGGGACGGGGGCGGAGGGTTGAGCCGGCGTGGCGGTGAGGTGGAGGAGGAAAGAGTCGAGCGGGAGCGAGGAGGGGGATTGCGGACGGGGGCCGCGGCGCGGACGATTCCGGCGCCACCGCGGCGTCCCGGCGAGCGATATTCAGCGAGCAGAGAGAGGACGCGACAGCGCACGTCGTCGTGGGTGGCGATCTGAGCGGGGAAGGCCGGAGCGGCGGCAGCGAGCGCGGCGGCCGGCGGCGACTTCCGGCGTCGCGGGAGAAGAAGGAGGGGAAGGGGGAGCTCTGTGGACGTTTTACAGAAAAGTCCGCGTATTTTTCGTAATTCACGTTCCGGTCCCTCGCCGCGCGTTTCCGTGGATTGCGGGTTCTATTGACGGGTTTTTGGGAAGGGCGTTTCTGCAAAAGCGTCACGGACGCGTCCTCCAGGCCGTCGGATCGCCGTTGGACGGCCGGGATCGCCGACACTGTAGCCACTGTAGATCTACAGTAGCTACTGTTCCTAGCTACAGTCGCGAGCGCTGCGAGGCCGGCAAAGGTTCCGACTTTAATATATAGATAGATAGATAGATGATGAAGTGGCCATCCTCTGGCATATGCAGTTGCCAACTGTCTTGAAGTGCCTAGTTCATGATGATCCGTCAGTCCACCTTAGGGTGAGGTCGAAGTGGAGCCCATCAACCCCAAAAAATGCACCATGTCAGAGTCGATGCAGAACGTCGTAAGGCATGAATCATGATGATGCCCCACTACTCGTCCATGAGATGTATATTTTTTAGCGCATACACACATGACAAAAAATCTTCTGCATAGTTCTCTCGGCCTTGATCCATCTGCCCAACTTTTAGAGATATGTTATGATTAAACACCTCCTCTCCGCGGGATGTAGTCGCGTCGTCCTCCTCCAGTGGGGTTGGGAGGGAATTTGGTATCCTCTCGAGCTCGTACGTCCTTGAGAATACGATCTTTAATGTCATAGTGTATGACAACGTCTGGTCCATGATCGGGGGCTCGCTGCTCGAGATGTTGGTTGTGGTTGTCGACACACGACATGCAAGAAATAGATGTGAGGCTAGACTCGATTATGCGCTCATGTGAGGAGCGCTTCAGTACCGGCGGCGCCACCATTAGGGTTTTTTAAGAGGATGCTCGATGGTGAGGGGGTTAATTTGGGTTCTCTGGTGCACGTCTGATGAGACGGGAGAGGACAAAGAAAGTGGGCCAAGTGCTTGAAGGCGAGGCCGTGTTTAGAACTGCTTCCACCTTTTCCCATTATATAACTGGTGGACGAGTTCAATAGGGACCGTTGATACGTCACGTTAAATTGGTTCCATAGCTATCTCACTTTTAGTTCAAAATCTAGTGGATATTGGCGGGTTCCTCTGAACTTTCCCCCGAATATCGAGCATCTCGCCCCGCTCATTGCTCCACATATGCTACCTACCTACCCACACGGTGTCTCTCACGCGCTCACCACTTCAGTATCACTCTCTCACTCAAGTATCATCCTGTATCCTAGATTTCCCCTAGATTCTCGAATATATCATCCCACCCACCTCGCCACCAAGATCCTCACCAGCCATCCTACTAGATCTTCTTCCCCGACTCGACGACACCAGATCTGCTTCCCCTACTCCCCCTTTCCACTGCATCACAGAGATGGGTAGACGACAACACCCCCCTCCCATCCCAAGGTTTTTGTACCCATTACATGCCCACTTTCATTGTGCATTTGATTTTTGAAAGTAGTTCATCGGATCATTTCATTGCCATCTCATTAGGATTTTTTTAATGCATGTAAGATAATGAACTACGAAATTAGTGCGACGAGAATCAGAGGCAAACTATCCTACAGAATAACATATTTGTAGCCACGATCGGCCTAACGCAAATGACATCTCCCACTCGTACAAAATCAACCCCCCGCAAATGGAAAATACAAGATTATAGATCAGAATTTGATCATGTTGATAAACAAGAGTTTGAGGGAGACCTGACTCAAGAAGCAGCCCTAGTCTATTACCCCCTCCCCGAGGGGCTTACTATGTCTTGTAGTTGAGATATTTCCTGATATGTCATATGTTGAGACAATCTCACCATATATAGGCCTTATTTACATTGAACTATCGTTTGTGTGTTCAACGAAACTTTTTATGTATGTAATCTGATCTGCTACACTACTGAAATTTGAGACTCGTTATTCGATGATCGATTTACTTCATTGCAATTTGCAAAAGCAATTGACTGCTAATGTCCCGGCCGAGGAGGGTTTCTGGAAGAGATATTGAGAGTGATCGTGATGCAAACACGGCTAGAAACAAAGTAGAATTTGATAAATTATTCTGATTAGCGATCTATCTTCGCGGATGAGTTTGTATCGACGAAGACTTGAAAATTAGATCACATATTTCTTTGTTTCGCCGAAATTTTTTCTTCACACCAGTTTCCATTTTATATATTGTGGTTACCACATTAACAAAAACAATTATCATAATAAAACTGCATAGTTGTGAGATAATTTACACATATTTTTAGGCATTGCAATGCTATGCACAATGAGAGAGTGAGTATTCTAATGTTTGCAATAACTAAGATATATTATTTTATCCAAAGTAGTATCATGCAACTTTGGATTGATGTAGAATAGGAACGTACTTTAATCTGGCAACTAAGTTATTACAATTTTGAACTAAATAGTGAGTAATCTAGCAACTAAGTGATAACAATTTGGCAATTGCAAATGATTTTTTTGTATCAAAACATGTCAACATGTGATTTTTCTTTCGAAGATCTCGTTGCCACTAAGACAACAATGACAATGGAACATCGATTAGATTAGCGGTTGAAGATAGAAGTACTCTTTTGATTCATAGGATAGGGAAAGTATGTTGAAATGAGAAACATATAGGATTGGAATGATACGTCTAATTGAATCGTATGGGAAGAGGGATTCCCTCTGATTGTGGTCAAGGAATTTTCTGTGAGGTTAAACCTCATGTTATTTTCCAATGGAATTTACGCTACAAGATTCATATGGGATTCTTTCCTATGGGATATGATCCTATGAATCAAACGCTTTCCAAAGATTTTCTTTCATAAGATTTTAATTCTTTCACAAATCCTTTGGAAATCCTATGATTCAAAGGAGTCCTGAAATATTTCAATTCTTTTATGATGTCATAAATGCATATGGTAGTGTGTTTTAATTCATGCAAGTAGGAAAAAAATGTTGTATGCACGTAGAAAATCAAGAGAGACTTCCTATACTACTATTTTCATGGGGCGGCTGAAGTGTAGGCGCACTTCTGGCTCATGTTTATGGAAGAAAAAGACTTATGCATTCCGGTGGATATAAGCAATGGTGTGAAGAAACTATCAAAAACTGTTTACCCTATTCTTTTGAGCTTAGGGAATGGGGGCTTATATTCTCTCTAGCAATCTGTCGGGCGGAGGACAGGCAGCAAAACGGGCGGCGAGGGAGTTTGACTCAGGGGGGAGAGAGGTAGGGCTGGACATAAAGCTCAAAGTTCGTTAAGCTTATTGAACACTCGGTAGCTCGACTCGTTTGAACTCGACTCGTTTTGTTAATGAACCGAGCTGAGCAACAATTTTAGCTCGCTAACACTAACGAGCTAAACAATCAAGCTAACGAGTTTCGTGAGCAACTCGTTAAGCTCGCTAATTTTCTCTACATAGCTGCCCCAGCCCATCCCATCTAACATTAATAAGGAAATAAAGGCGACCAGAAAATATTCTCGACAAAAATCCTGCGATCTGTTCGATTTGTCATTTTTGAAGTACTTCTATATATGTTATATTGCACTCATGTCCGGCTGCTTGATGCATTTTAAGTAGCTGATTATTTTGATACATCTCCTTAACGAGTATTAACGATCTGTTCGCGAGCGATCGCGAACAGATAACGAACCGAGCCGATCTTTGATTTTAGCTCATTATCCTTAGTGAGCTTAACGATCCGAGCCTTAACGATCACGAACCATAACGAGCCGAGTCTTAACGATCCGAGCAGCTCGTTAGTCCAGCCCTAGAGAGAGGAGGCTGCCGGGCGGAGCATATCCAACCGGTGCGAGGGCAATCACTCCCGTCGACAGACCGTGGAGGCCAGGACTTGCCGCGACAGTACCCTATCGCGAGTGAAACGAAGGGAATCACGAGTGAGTTTGTAGACCCTGAGGCAGAGTGGTGGCATCCTGATCGTAATTTAGACGAAGAATCGGTACAATTTCAAATGCCGGTTCAATTTAAATTGTAGAGCTCAGAATACACCTCCGAGACAGCTCTTGAAATTGCACTACACGGCTGTTTCACGATGAAAATAAGCTGGGTTGAAACCAATCACTTGATTTGGACTTCAACGGTCGGTCCACGACCTCGAAGCCGGACAGAAAGCGAAAAAGAAGTATCCGAGGTGGTAGTGGGATGTCTAGCTCCCGCGACGCGCTAGGCGACACGGGCGACCCAGCGGCGGGCGCCGCTCCGGTGCTCTCCGGCCACCACTCAGCCAACCTCAGCCTCATCACCACCACCACCAGCCCCACCTCCACCTCCAGTGCCGATGCTACTCCGACAAGCTGCGGCGGCGATCCTGAGGCTACGGCTACTCGCGGCACGGACCGAGGGCGGACCTCGATTGCGGCGGGCACTCCCGGTGAGAAATTCCAGTCCCATATTCTCCAGCATTTCCACTCCATCGTTTCTTTCGCCAAGCTTGATCCTCTCTGTGACTCCTCCCCCGGCGATCTGTGGATCACGCACCCCTTCCTCTCCCCGTGTTTCACCGTTGACTGCGTTCAAAAACTGTTGAATTTCTTTCTCTGTGCTCCTCCCGAGCGACTTCGCGTCGCTCTTGAGGCCCCAAATGTCTTCAAAACCAGTTTCGCTAGCGTTCAGGTTGCGCGTTACGTTGCTGTGTGGGGTTCTTGGCAGATGCAAGGTTTTGATTTTGGGCTGCACCTTCAGCGATCAGTTGCCTTGGAAGCTGGCCTCCGTGTTCCTGCCAGAGACCCGTTGCCGATCAGGGAAAAGAAACAGAGTAACTCCCCCCCAACCACCGGATCTGCTGTCACCCATTGGAAAATCCCTGCAATAACTTCTGCTACTGGGCTGCTTACTCTCCCTGTCTACTCGTTTGTTGCCTCACTTGTCCAGGGGGTGGAAGAGCCAAATGCAGTAACTCTAGGTCTAGGCCTCTCCGTCGAGGCTACGGGCGGGGAAGACGCGGGGCGTGAGGCGCCGGCCAGCCATACCGCATTCACTTCTCCAGCGGCTGCCATGAAGAAATCGTACTTGCAAGTGCTCCAGTCTCCAAGTGCTCCCCTACAAAAATCGCCTGCTAAAACCTCTCCTTTGCGCTCCCTGGAGGTAAACTGCTTCCGCTGCCTCACACCCATCAGAAATCACAAAGTCGCCGATTGCCGGGATCCCATTTGCTGCCGTGGCTGCGGGGCGTCCGGTCACCGGCTTCCAGACTGTACCATGCCTCGCCCGTCGCCCACCTTCTGCCCCTCCTCGGCTCCTCCCACCACCACCACCTCCCCAGCCACCCCTGCCCAACCACACCCTTCCCCTCTACCTTGGGCTCGCCTCGCCTTCGCCATTCCTTCGCTCCGCCTACCACCATGCATGTGCAACCCCTCTCCCCACATTCTGTTCGACGGGGGTTGGGATCCAACGCCAGCCCGACTGAGGTCCGTGAGGAGGATCTCCCTCCCATCCGCACCATCGAGGCTCTCCCTCCTTGCGTCCGTCCGCCGCACCGCGCCTGGTCGCGCGCTTCCTCCGAGGCCCCCGCCGCCTCCCCCGCCGCTCTGTCGTCTGTCGTCTCCGAGGGCAACAACTCAGGCTCCGATGTTGAGTCCGGGTCAGCGCAGAGTGTGCTGTCCGTTGCGGCTTCGTCCGAGCGTCCTGACTCCATGGAAGTGTTCATGCCGGCCGGGGACATCGACGCGGCGCGCCGCCTTGCTGTGGTGTGGCTGGAGCCGCCCAACGGCTTCAACGATCCTGGTCAGTCCATCACGGCTGCCCTGCTCCGCGCCTTCCCCCACCTGCAGTTCGAGCTGGTCCCCTCTGGAATCGGGGCCACGTACGTCAGGTTCCGCTCCCACGCGACGCGGGAGATGGCCATGGCGGTGCCGTTTGTCATGCACGACAAAGTGCGCATCACCTTGGAGCGTGAGGAGGAGGCAGGAAGAACCCCTGTCCATGCTGATGTTTGCGCCCTCGTGCATGCCTCTCCGCTGGCCGCTGAACATGTGAATCCAGAAGGGATCACTGCCCTGTTTGCCAGATTTGGCCGGGTCCTTGAAATCGACCCGATCTGCCTCCTTGGAAGCGACATGTCCACCGTCAAGGTGGCCTTGCTAGTGAGGAATGCTAGAGATATCCCCAATGATATTTGGCCCACGCGCGGACCGTGGGGGTCCAGAGTTGTGCAGGTTGAGATCATGAGGATCTGGCCGCTGGAACAAGCTATTTCGCCCCCCCCCCCCCGCCACCTCTCCCGTTTCAACACATCCGCCGTCCCGAGCTGCTTGGCAGGCCAATCTTGCGGGAGGTTGGAAACGACGTGTCGCGCGGTGCGCGCGGGGAAGATCTCCTGCCGGGAGGTCACGATGGAGCGGGGCACGGAGTTCAGCAACTACCGCTGTCGGCTCCCACCGCTCCCACAAACCCCCCGGGGTGCGCTGCGCCACCTCCGTCGCTGCGCTCCTCTGTTTGCTCGACTGTCAGCTCAGCATGGACTGCCTCTTGATACGTCCATTTTGCATCACTATTTTACATCATAATTTATCTTTATTCATTGATATATTTCATATTATGATGCAATACTTATGTTATTTTATCCCATTTTGCATGTTTGGCAATTATTGGAGATGCATCCGCCGGAGCCTGTAATCAGCTGGAAAAGTACCTGTCAAGACACCTGACTTCGGAAGCCCCAAAAATTACAGGAAAATTCAGAGCACAATATTTCGGAAAATAAGTCACGGAGCCAGAAGGGGGCGAAGAGGCGAGCAACAGGGGGCAGGGGCGACCCCCTGCCGCGGGTCCACCCTAGGCCGCGGGTGGGGCCGGTCCCTGTGGCCCCTCTCCGGATCCCCTTCGGCGTATTATTCACCCTTGACCTAAAAACATCGGGGGCATAGACGAGGAATATTTCCGCCGCCTCCACGAGGTGGAAACCAGGCAGAGAGAAGAAGAGCTCCGGCAGGGAGAAATCTGCCAGGGAATTTCCCTCCCGGAGGGGGGAATCGCCGCCATCGACATCGTCATCACGCCAAGCATCATCGGGATCATCATCAACATCATCTCCACCACATCAACACCATCATCACCGCCGTCATCCCATCTGATCTCGCTGTAACAATTATCATTGTGTTGCTATTAGTTCATCGGAATTGTATCCCGGGCGTTGATTACCACTTGTAGTTGATGTTTGAGAGTTTTATCGGTGAATTATCATTACAATAAGATTGTTGCCCTTATTCGTATCACCTCTGATCATGATCTATATGATGTCTTGTGAGTAGTTTGTTTGGTTCTTGAGGACATGGGGAAAGCCTAGTTGCTAGTAATTGCATAATGTTGAGTAATATTTAATGGTTTGATTTATGTTGTGGTGTTATTCCTCTAGTGGTATCGTGTGAACGTCGACTACATGATACTTCAACTTTCAAAGGGCCTAGGGGAATGCATAGTGTATTTAGTTTGCTTATAGTAGGGTTGCAAGAGTGACAGAAACCTAAACCCCAATTTGTGAACTAGTGCACTAGGGAGCTTAGGGTCTCAGAGTTTAAGGCCGTGGTTAGGTTTTTATCTTACTTACTTTCTTGTAGTTGCGGATGCTTGCAAGGGGTTTAATCACAAGTATATATTTGTCCAAGTAAGGACGGTGCATTAGCATAGGTCCACCCACACAACACTTTATCAAAACATTGAAGGTTAATCACCGGCGTGCAATGAAACTGGTTAGGCAGAAACTCCCATGTGTCCTCGAGAACATTTTAATCTTCATAAGCAACACAATCGGCATGTCCTTTGAGCTTAAAAGGATTGGGCTATTTGCTGCAATTATTGTAGCACTCTTTTATTTACTTGTTCTTTATTCGTTATTTAAATTAAAAATCTAAAAACATTTCTCTTTTAGTGCTTGTAGTGAAACCTTGTTGAGAACTACTTGTCAACACCTTCTGCTCCTCGTTGGGTTCGACACTCTTACTTATCGAAACGACTATGATAGATCCCCTATAATTGTGGGTCATCAAGACTCTTTTCTGGCGCCGTTGCCGGGGAGTGTAGCGCTATTGGTAAGTGGAATTGGTAAGGAACTCTTTTATTGTAAGTGCTGTTTTTATTTTTGCTTGTTACTTTGCTTCGTTATGGAGCACTCTTCACTTAATTAGATGTTAGGGAGTGACTCTGCCACCACACATGTGGTGGATAAGAGTCCTCCACTCTCTGAAATTGATCCATTTAAAATACCCATGGGAATTATTGATCATGTTATGAGTAACCGTTATGCAGGGGATGGAACCATCCATCCAGGTTATCATTTGCTTTATATTAAAGATCTGTGTGAGCTATTTAAGATTGCAGGTATGTCAAAAGAGGTAATTATGAGGAAATTATTCTCAATATCACTAAAGGATAAAGCTATGGATTGGTATATGCTTCTGGATAATTCTCACTTGATGGATTGGAAAGAGCTTATGTCTCTCTTTTATTTTAAATTTTATCCTCTTCATGGAATTCATCAAGATAGAAATTATATTTATAACTTTTGGCCACATGAAGGAGAAAGCATCGCTCAAGCTTGGGGGAGGTTGAAATCTCTAATGCTTAAATGCCCCAATCATAAGCTTCCTAATGATATAATTGCTAACAATTTTTATGCGAGGCTGCCTCGCTATGATAAGGATATGCTTGATGCTTCTTCTGTCGGATCCTTTACAAACAAAGAAGTTAATGCTAAATGGGATTTAATTGAAAGGATTTATCGCAATGCGGAAGATTGGGAGATCGACAAAGGTAAAGAATCAGGTATAAATTATGAGTATGACTGCATTAAATCTTTCATGGAAACTGAACGTTTTATTATGCTTAGTACTAAGTTTGGGCTCGATTCTCAAATTGTTGTTGATCTTTGTAAATCCTTTGCTGACCATATTAATATTCCAAAAGAAAAGTGGGATAAGTATCATGAACCATTTAAAGATGTTTGTAAATCGGATGTGCTTGCTAGTGATGATGTGCCTGTTCAAACAGTTGAATCTGTTTTACCTGCTGTTTACTTTGAAAAACCACTCTTTCCTATAAAAATTAAAGATCACTCAATCGTGGCTAGTGTGGTTAATAAAGTGAAAGGAAAGCTTATGAACCTGATGAACCACTTGAAATTGCTAGACATCGTTATGATAAAGAATTACCTAATGAGGATCTTATTATTGAAAGAATTGCTTCTATTGCCGTGCCTCCTAATGATCCTTTGCAGGAATATATGGAGGAGCACGAGAATGATATGTTTATGCAGGAAAGAGAGGAAATTGATGAAGTCTTCTTTAGGCAGCCGGCTATTCTAAAGCATGATCTACCTGTGGAGTCTCTGGGGACACAGACACCTCCAAAGGGAGATCCTGTTTTTGAATTAAAAGTTCTCCCAGATACTCTCAAATATACATATTTGGATGAGAAGAAAATATATCCTGTTATTATCAATTCTAACCTTTCAGCGAAAGAGGAGGAGCGATTATTGGAGGTTCTTAGGAAACATAGAGCTGCATTGGGATATACTCTAGATGGTCTTCAAGGGATTTCTCCATCCATTTGTCAACATACAATTAATCTTGAGCCTGATGCGAAGCCCGTTGTTGATCATCAACGAAGATTAAATCCAAAGATGAAGGATGTGGTAAGAAATGAGATACTCAAGCTTCTCGATGCAGGTATAATATATCCTATTGCTTATAGTAGATGGGTTAGTCCTGTTCATTGTGTTCCCAAAAAGGGAGGTATGACTATTGTTGCTAATGATAATAATGAACTCATTCCTCAAAGAACAGTTGTAGGGTATAGAATGTGCATTGATTATAGGAAACTTAATAAGGCTACTCGAAAAGATCATTATCCTTTGCCTTTTATTGATCAAATGCTTGAAAGACTGTCTAAGAATTCTCACTTTTGTTTTCTTGATGGTTATTCTGGTTTCTCTCAAATTTCTGTTAAATTTGAAGATCAAGAAAAAACTACTTTTACTTGTCCTTATGGAACTTACGCCTATAGACGTATGCCTTTTGGTTTGTGTAATGCACCTGCTACTTTTCAAAGATGCATGTCTGCTATTTTTCATGGTTTTTGTGAGGAAATTGTGGAAGTCTTCATGGACGATTTCTCCGTCTATGGAACTTCTTTCGACAATTGCCTCTACAATCTTAACAAAGTTTTGCAGAGATGTGAGGAGACCAATCTTGTTCTCAATTGGAAGAAGTGTCATTTCATGGTAAATGAAGGCATAGTGCTTGGACATAAAATTTCTGAAAGAGGGATTGAAGTTGATAAAGCCAAAATTGAAGCAATTGAGAAGATGCCCTATCCAAGGGACATCAAAGGTATTCGTAGTTTCCTCGGTCATACTAGTTTTTATAGGAGGTTTATTAAAGATTTTTCTAAGATGTCGCGGCCTCTTACTAATCTTCTTCAAAAGGATGTTCCATATGTTTTTGATGAAGATTGTTAGGAAGCCTTTGAGGTACTAAAAAGGGCTTTAATCACCGCTCCTATAGTTCAACCGCCTGATTAGAATTTACCCTTTGAAATTCTGTGTGATGCTAGTGATTATGCTGTAGGGGCTGTCCTTGGCCAAAGAATTGATAAGAAGTTGAATGTAATTCATTATGCTAGTAAAACTTTGGATAGTGCACAGAAAAATTATGCAACCATTGAAAAGGTATTTTTAGCGGTCGTTTTTGCTTGTGATAAATTTAGACAATATATTGTGGACTCTAAAGTGACTATTCATACTGACCATGCTGCAATTAAGTACCTTATGGAGAAGAAAGATGCTAAGCCTAGACTTATTAGATGGGTGCTTTTGCTGCAAGAGTTTGATTTGCATATTTTTGATAGAAAAGGTGCAGAAAATCCTGTAGCTGATAATTTTTCTAGAATGGAAAATATTCCTCATGATCCCATCCCTGTAAATGATAGTTTTCCTGACGAACAACTTGCCGTCGTTAAGGTAACCTCTCATGATGCTCCTTGGTATGCTGATTGTGCTAATTTTATTGTCTCGAAATTTTTGCCTCCAAGTTTTACTTATCAACAGAAAAGGAAATTCTTATATGACTTGAGGCATTACTTTTGGGATGACCCACATTTATACAAGGAGGGTGCTGATGGAATATTGATGAGATGTATTCCTGAGCATGAACAGGAGGAGGTATTGAGGAAGTGCCATAATAGTGATTATGGAGGACATCACGCAGGTGAGAGGACTGCACATAAGGTTCTTCAATCAGGTTTTTATTGGCCTACTTTATTAAAGATGCTAAAAGGTTTGTTTCATCTTGTGATGAGTGTCAAAGGGTTGGTAACATTAGTAGACGTAATGAAATGCCTATGAATTACTCTCTTGTTATTGAAACTTTTGATTGTTGGGGGTTTGACTTTATGGGTCCTTTTCCCACTTCTCATGGCAATACTCATATTCTTGTTGTTGTAGATTATGTTACTAAGTGGGTAGAAGCTATACCAACTAAAAGTGTTGATCATAAGACCTCCCTAAAAATGCTTAAAAAAGTTATTTTTCGTAGGTTTGGTGTGCCTAGATATCATATGACTGATGGAGGATCTCATTTTATTCATGGAGCTTTTAGAAAGGTTTTAGCTAAGTACGATGTTAATCATAGAGTCTCCTCTCCGTATCATCCTCAAACTAGTAGGCAAGTTGAATTAACTAATAGAGAAATTAAACTGATCTTGCAAAAGACCATTAACAAGTCTAGGAATAATTGGTCTAAAAAACTTAATGATGCTTTATGGGCCTATAGAACTGCCTATAAAAATCCTATGGGTATGTCTCCTTATAAAATGGTTTATGGGAAGGCATGTCATTTGCCTCTTGAATTAGAACATAAAGCTTTTTGGGCTGTTAGGCAACTTAATTCGGATCCTAATCTTGCCTGTAAAACTAGGTTGCTTAAATTGAATTCCTTGGATGAGTGGAGAAACGAGGCTTATGAAAGTGCTCGTTTGTTTAAGGAAAAAGTAAAGAGATGGCATGATAAGAGAATTTTGAAAAGAGAATTTAATGTTGCTGATAAAGTGCTTTTGTATAGGTCTCGTCTCAGATTTTTAGCAGGAAAAGTGCTATCAAAATGGGAGGGACCATTCATCATTGAGGAAGTCTATCGCTCCGGAGCTATAAAGATTAATAATATTGACAGAGACAAACCTCAGGTGGTGAATGGTCAGCGACTTAAGCACTACATCTCTGGTAATCCCTTGGAAAAGGATGCTGATGTTATTCAAGTGGTCTCTCCGGAAGAACTCATCGAAACCCAATACCGGAAGACTCTAGAATCAGAAAACGAATAGGTAACTGTTTCGGTAAGTAAAGTGTCTCGGAAAATTCCAGAAATTTTTTATTATTTATTTCTCGAAAATTAGGAAAATTAGGAGACTAGACGGAGTACAAGACGGGGTCCAGGAGGCAGAGGCGGCCCTCTGCCATGGCCCCACCCCAGGCCGCGGTGGGGACTGCCCCTGGCCTCTGGACACCGCCTCCGACTCCACCTAGTCCCGTCGCCTTCCTTTTATTGCAAAACTTTTCGCTATATATTTTCCCGAATTTTTCGAGAAGCGTATCCTGTGTTTTCATCATGTTTTCTTTTTGAGACTTTTCTGGCAGATTGCTTTCGCTCAAACCCCAGTCGAGATGACTTCTCCAAGCTCTTTCAATGACGATTTCGTCAAGAACGTCATAAACCCCTACCTAGCTGAGGTCAAGATGCATCCTCAAGTTCTCCAGCTCAAGGATGGAGTGCTTCATAAACAAGATCTTCAAGGCCCCAAGAAGGAAGGAGACACGAAGACAAGGTTGGAAGAGGTTGAGCAGGAGGTTTTCAAGTGCAAGGAGATGATTGAGCGTGGAGTGAGCGTCAATCACCGCATCGTTGCTGAACTTATCACTCTTCACAAGAAGGAAACCAATGAATTAATGGAGAAGATCTTTCTATTGGAGACTGAGACTGATAATCTGCAAGCACAGATCTACGATCTTCACAATTGTGTGAGTATGAACTTAGATTTAAGCGTATAAACTCTGCTGCAAGTTTTAGGTCCGAAGAGACTCGGTCGTCTTTCGTTGACGGGAAGCACCTCCCGTGGAAATTTGGCGACAAGTGATGGAGAAGGAAGTCCTTCTAATAAATTCGAGCACTATGGGTAATGGCACTCCCTTGGCTTGTTCCAAGCTTGGGGGAGTGCCCCGGTATCTTTATCTTATGTCTTTTATTTTTCGCAGTCTTGTGAGTCGTATCATGAGTAGAGAAGTTATCTTGTAGTATGGTTTTGCATTGTGTCTTGTCACTCCTTGTGAGTCCTTTGTATCCGTTGGTGTGTGGTTTTCTATAATGGAATATAAATGAGAAGTATCTTTTATTCTTCTGCACTTTATATTTTATTATGGCAATCTCTCTCATCTGCTGATCTTGTGGTAAGTAATGATTTGACATTGGGTGCATGAGTAGAAGTTTATTCGGTATTGATAAGCATGGCTTCGTTTAAATTGCAATAATTGCTTTGGTGCTTGAGTAGAGAAGAAGAATTTAATTGCAAATACACTATCATGTATGTCTTACATGCTTGTGAATCTTCTAGCTCATACACCTTTGTATTAGATTTATTTCTGACAGTGATGATAAGCTTTATGGTGCATGCTTGACATATTGTTTTTTATAGCATAGTTGATTTACATCTGTCAACACTGTTTGTTTGCTTTAAAGCCTTTCTAGCCTAAAGCCCTGTACTAAGTGTATGGTTCACTCGTGCATCCAATTCCCAAAGCCAAACTTTCTTGCCAGCTGTGTCCACCATATCTACCTATGCATGGTATTTCTTGCCATTCCAAGTAAATTTGTCATGTGCTACCTTTAAAAATTCAAAAGACTTCTTCTTTGTGGCTCTGTTTAAGCTCATGAGGGAGCAGTAGAGAGCTAGATATAACTTGTGACGAGCAAGGTCATTTCCCCCCTTTCACCCGGTGTTGATGGATTACGTCTTCACTTGAATCAACCCGAGAGCAGCTTAAGCAAAATATAAATATAACTCACAATTCTCCTCCGCGCAATGCAAATCTGAGAAATCAGCCCAAACATTGGACAGTGGTGAAACCAAGGAGAAAGAAGAGCGTACTCGCTCTTCTAAGAACCAGCTGCTCTCACAAGTCTAAAAACCTTGCTCGTCATGGGGGACTAGATAGCTTCTCTGTTGTGAAGTCGTTGACGAAAGCATGCATACCTCAAAATCATTTTACTTCTGTTTTAAAAACCAAAAAGCTCTATCACATGATCAATCCCTGCTTCCCTCTGCGAAGCGCCTCTCTTTTACTTATTGTTGAGTCAGTTCACCCACTTCCTCTACCTTCTACAAGCAAACCCACAGTGTTGAATTTTGATGTTAAGCAAGTATGATATCTACGTTATGTCTTTTATGTCTCATGATAGTTATTCATTTTTCTTATGTCTGTCCTAACTCTTTTATAAGGATATAGCTTTGACGATTTGCAACTCGTGGGAAGATGACCGGATGGTTGAAGCATTTAAATGAATCTTTCTTGAAATATGGGCTGATGAGTATAATTGTTTCTTAAGCGGAGTCTCATTTTGTCTTTGCTTAATAAATTCCTGTCTTCTTTCACCTTAACATGTTGTAGTTACATTACTTGTCTTCGAGAAGCTTTATGAGAGAAAGGTTGTTGTTTAAGATATATCAGTGTTTGATGAGTAAATACCGATGCTTTATGTTCGTATTCTTTATTTATCGACACTTCACTCTATAAACCTGTGGTCATGTTTACCGAGTTCAGTTTTCGCTTGGGGACAAGCGGAGTCTAAGCTTGGGGGAGTTGATATGTCCATTTTGCATCACTATTTTACATCATAATTTATCTTTATTCATTGATATATTTCATATTATGATGCAATTCTTACGTTATTTTATCCCATTTTGCATATTTGGTAATTATTGGAGATGCATCCGCCGGAGCCTGGAATCAGCTGGAAAAGTACCTGTCAAGACACCTGACTTTGGAAGCCACAAAAATTCCAGGAAAATTCAGAGCATAATATTTCGGGAAATAAGTCACGGAGCCAGAAGGGGGCGAAGAGGCGAGCAATGAAACTGGCTAGGCAGAAACTCCCATGTGTCCTCGAGAACGTTTTAATCTTCATAAGCAACACAACCGGCCTGTCCTTTGAGCTTAAAAGGATTGGGCTATTTGCTGCAATTATTGTAGCACTCTTTTATTTACTTGTTCTTCATTCGTTATTTAAATTAAAAATCTAAAAACATTTCTCTTTTAGTGCTTGCAGTGAAATCTTGTTGAGAACTACTTGTCAACACCTTCTGCTACTCGTTGTGTTCGACACTCTTACTTATCGAAAGGACTACGATAGATCCCCTATACTTGTGGGTCATCACCTCTCAGACTGAATCCGGATCAAGCTTTGCAGGGTCTCCCAACACCGCCCGTAGCTGCGTTTCCATCATTGATATCACTGATGTTGTGCCCGCCGTCGACATTCCTGTGTCTGCACCTGCACTCCTGGACTCGTCAGCTGCGGCTGGCGAGGAAGCGATGGCGGCTGCGGCCGCTGCCACCGAAGAGGAGGATAGCTGGACGCTGGTGCTTGGCTCAGCACACCGCCGAGGTAAAGCGCGCGGTCAGCAGAAATGTCAGAAGGACGTCGTGGTCGCAAGGAAGAGCGCCCGTCTGGCGGGCAAGGAACCAGAGATGCACGTCGACATGACGACCAGGGTTGTTAAACTGCGTGAGCTCAAGAATAACCTAAAAGGCTACTCTGCTCGTCTACAAGCCCATGTAAACAAGAACAAGCTGATCAACCTCCTGCCTCAGATGGGAATGAAATCTGTGTCCGAGCTGAAAGCGGCTGCGTTCGGCGAGTCTATTCTGGTGCCCTCCGGTGCCGATGATTAGCAAGCCAAAACCCCACACTTGCAACGTAACGCGTCTGTTCCCTACACGTCTGCACCCCTCCGCGTCTAGTGTTCATAGTGTCGTCCTTGTTAATCAAATGGAGCAGCGATGTTCGCTGCCTCCCCACTGTCATGTTTATCTGTTTGGTGTCTCTTGTTGTAATGGATAGTGCCGCCTTTCATGTTTTATCTCTTTTCTCCTGGAACTTGCGGGGTCTGGGGGATGAAGACAAGTGCCATGTTGCGCGAAATGCGCTCTCTCTCGCTAACCCCTCTGTGTGCTGCATTCAGGAAACTAAGTTATCTTCCACCTCCGCCGCCAAAGCACGCTCCTTCCTCCCCGTTAACCTCTCCAGCTTCAATGCTGTCGATGCTGACGGCAGCCGGGGGGGCATCCTAACTACGTGGGACGAGCGGCTCCTCACCCTCACCGCCTCGATCAGCCTAACCTACAGCCTCACCACTACCCTTTCCTCTACCACCTCCGACCTCTCCATCACTATCACCAACGTCTACGCCCCCTCAGACCATAGCTTCACCGCGGACTTTGTTGTAGAGATGCTCTCCTTGTCCTCCATGGTTGCTGGCTTGTGGCTTGTGCTCGGCGACTTCAACTTAATCCGCTACCCTTCCGAGAAAAACAACAGCAACTTTGACAGGGGGCTCGCGGCGGCTTTCAACTCGCTCATCCGTGACATGGGGTGGCTCGAGCTGCCCCTTAGCGATCGCCTCTTCACCTAGACAAACGGGCAAACTGAACCCGTCATGGCTCGGCTAGACCGCGCTTTCTTCAACGTCGAGTGGGATGCGGCTCTCCCAAACTCCTCGCTCGCTTCCCTCTCCCGCCCCACGTCTGATCACCACCCCATTGTAGTCACCGCCTCCACCACCATCCCAAAAAATCTCTCTTCCGTTTCGAAAACTCGTGGCTCCTTGATCCCCTCTTCCTCCCCACCACCCTCCCTCACTGGAACTCTCGTGCCCCCGCTCACGATGTCGCTCTTGACCTTGCCACGAGCATCAAGAGCTTTCGGACTGCTGCCAAGGTTTGGAAGAAACAGCATCGATACACTCATTACCTTGAAAACAATTGCCGTTTCGTCATTAATCTACTCGATTTCCTTGAGGAGTCTCGTGTCCTTTCAGGTGGAGAACGGGAGCTGCATGCCGCCGCTCGTGATCAGCTTGCCCAGCTGGTTTGCCGCGCTGCAACTCACTGGAAGCAGCGGGGGAAATTCCGTGCTGTCAAAGAGGGGGACGAGAACACCCGGTTCTTTCACGCCCGAGCCTCCCACCGGCGCCGGCGAAACCAGGTCCGTGAGCTCACCGTCGATGGATCGGTCATGACTAACCATGCCCGCAAGGAGAAAGCCCTCCATGGGTTTTACAAGGATCTGCTGGGCCGCTCCAGGCCGACGAGCTCGGGGTTCGACCTGGCTCTCCTGTACCAGGGTGCTCCCCGGGTGGACGGGCCGGCGCTCACGGTCCCGTTTGAACCAAAGGAGATAAAGGCTGCCGTCGATGGTATGGACAGAACCAGCGCCCTCGGTCCAGATGGGTTGGGCCCGTCTTTCTACCGGGCCGCCTGGCCCACCATCCAGCCCCCGATGCTGCGCCTGTTCGACGCGGTCCACGCGCGGCATGCTCAGCTCGGCGCGATCAATCGAGCCCACGTCGTTCTCCTACCCAAGGCAGAGGGCGTCCTGTCGCCAAGTTCTTTCCGGCCGGTGTCACTGCAGAACTGCTCTGTCAAAACTGTCTGCAAAACCCTCACCTCCAGGCTTCAGGCGCAGATCGTATCGCTGGTGGATGAAAACCAATCTGGCTTCCTCTCGGGGAGGAGCATCTCAGAGACCTTTGTGTTCGCCACGGAACTGGTTCAATGCTGCTTCAAGAGGAAAACCCCAACCCTGGTTCTGAAGCTTGATTTCTCCAAGGCCTTTGATTCTATCGACTGGCTGAGCCTTCAGGCGATCATGCGTGCCCGTGGTTTTCCCGGGCAGTGGTGCGACTGGGTGGACATGATCCTCACCACCTCCAGGTCTGCGATCCTCCTGAATGGGATGCCGGGGCCGTGGATTGACTACAAGCGGGGACTGCGTCAAGGTGATCCGCTGTCCCCCTACCTCTTCTTGATCGTGGCCGATGTTCTGCAGAGGCTGATCCGTCATGATCCGCTGCTTGAGCACCCCCTTGTCAACGGCGAACCTTGCCCCGTGATCCAGTACGTGGACGACACGTTGATCATTATGCGGGCTGACCGTGCTGCTGCTCGCCGTCTGAAGGAGCTGCTGGACGCGTTCGCTGCTGCTACGGGGCTCACGGTCAATTTCAGCAAGAGTACCTTGGTCCCCATGCATGTGGATGCGGCGGCGCTGGAGGAGATCCGCTCCGAGCTTGGGTGCCGCGTCTAGGGATTCCCCCAGACCTACCTTGGGTTACCCCTTACTGCGGAGAAGCTGAATTTGGCTCACTTCAGCCCTCTGATTGCCAAAATTGACAAGTATCTGTCGGGCTGGACCGCCATCCTTCTCTCCTCCGGCGGGAGGATTGTCCTGCTAAACGCTTTGCTCGATGCCCTACCCACCTTTGCCATGGGCGCCGTGGAACTGCCACCAGCTCTGCTACGCGCTATCGAGGGGATGCGCCGCTCGTTCCTCTAGAACGTCAAGGATCGCCCCAGCGGCGCGAAGTGCCTGGTGGCTTGGGATGTCGTTTGCCGGCCGAAGGACGAGGGAGGGCTGGGAATCAAAAGCCTCTCCGGTAAAAACGAGTGCTTGCAACTCAAACTGGTCCATTGCCTCTACAGCAATGTCTCTGCTCCGTGGCCGCGCTGGGTCTGGGCGGCGCGGGACGAGCACCTCCACCTCGGCCCTCACTGGAAGCGTCTGGACGCGCTGTTGCCGCTCTACAGGGCGATCTCGTCGTCCACCGTTGGCAACGGGCGCCGGACCTCGTTCTGGCTTGACTGCTGGCTGCCGGGAGGGCCGCTCTGCCGGCAGCTGCCGGCCTTATTCTCCCATGCCCTCGACTCGGAAGCCACGGTCGTGTCAGTGCTCGGCCGGGTCGTTCGACATTCTCTGGTTCCCCGCCTGAATAGCTCAGGCGATCGTCAGATGGCCACTCTCTCCGCGCTGCTCGGCGAGGTGGTGCTGTCGGAAAGGGACGATGTGCGAATTCTGACCAGATGCAGGAAGAAAAACGGGGCGCTGGATGCTGCGGCCTTCTTCAAGCTCCGGAATTGGGGAGGGATTCTATCCCCTGCTTATGATTTTGTCTGGCTCAACCATGCGCCTTCGAAAGTGCAGTTCTTCACCTGGCTTCTGTCGAAAGCTCGGATCTAGTCCCGTGGGAATCTAATAAAGAAGCACATCATCGCGGCCGATGAAGTTGCGTGTCCGGTGTGTGGCGACATGGAGGAAACTGCAAATCACATTTTCTTCGAATGCGAATTCGCGCGTCGGTTCTGGCGGGCGGTGGGTTTCCAAATGCCCGACGACGCTGATGTGCGGCGCCTGTACTCATACAGTCCTCCGGCTGCCGTTCCTTCGGAGACGGCGTCCACGTTCCTCCCGCTCTGCTGCTGGAACCTCTGGCTGCATCGGAACGCCGTTGCCTTCAGGGAACAACGCCCCAGTCTGCCGCTCCTTCTCAAGATGTGTCGGGATGCTGCTTGCCTGTGGAATGCCAGGCTCCCAGCCAGGCGTAGTGATGACGCTGCCCAATGGCTCTTGTGCCTTGGCAATGTCGGTTCTTAGCTGTGCCCCCTCTCTCTAATCCCCTCCCCTCTTCTCCTGTAAACACATACGACCAAAAGGGTCTCTCTTCATATACATAAATGAAAAATTCAGGTGGGGATTCCCCCCGGTGACCACTCAAAAAAAAAAGTCCAACCAAATCGCTCCCATCAAAACAGGCAAACACTTAAATAGTTCAAAATATATAGACGTATTTGACACCTTGCCTTATAAAGATTTCCTTACCTAAGCAACACTTGAATGTGCGATCAAAAGAATGAAGGAAATCAATAAAAAAGACGCATCCTCCCAAAGATCTGCCTCTTGTTTAATTTACACCAAACATTCCCCGGCCCCGCCGTAGAATAGACGCAGCTGGGAACAAAGATTCAGTTCGCGGAACCGGACCAGGCCTAGGAGCGACTAGTAACACGAATCCCTTGTTTCCTCTTTTGAAGACACGTAACGTGCGCCACCATATCCGGCTCGTGGATTTCTCCATTGTTTATAATCGATCGCTGGTGGTGGCTGGTGTGGTGATGCCATCGCACACTTGAGAAATCGAGATAAGTCTCCGTCCACCGAGCCCCTGTCGCGCCCATGTTCGAAGGAACTGTGTGTACTCTTTGGGTGGGCTGGTGATGCGATGCGATCGATGTCATCTAGACCTAGACGTGACCAGCAACGCAACACAAGCAAGGCAACTACGCTATAGATGGCAACTTATTAAAGCTAATTAAATTTCGAAAAAATCTCAAATTTTTTCTTTAAAAAAAAAGCTAATTAGCGGGCAGCTCCGCCTATAAAAGGGCGGCCGCCGCGCTGGCCAGAGCCGCTGACAGGCAGTCGTCGCCGGCGCGGTCGGGCAGAAGTTTCCCCCGTCCACGCCGCGGACCGAGTCGCCGAGAGAGACTCAGGCCAAAGCCGGCCGTCCGATCTTCTCTGCCAAACAAGTCTCTTTCCCAAACGGCCATTTTTTTTCCGCACATCGGCACGAGGTGGGGCGCCCCAGAGAAATATCCTCCTCCTGTCCTGCCTGCCTCGGCGCGGTCGCGGCTAGCGGGCGGAGATCCTGGAAGGGAAGATGATGGCCAAGGGCGGCGAGGGACGGGCGCTGCTGCCCGTGTCGGCGGAGGCGGCGGGGAAGGGCGACGGCGAGGCCGCCGAGGTCTTCAAGGGCTCCGCCATGACCCGCCGCGGCGTGCTCGCCGCGCTCTCCTACATGTCCTGCTCCGGTACGTGCCCTTCGATCCGCGCCTCCTCTGGACGGTTTTCTGTACGCGGTTGCGGAGTTGAGCGTAATTGGCGCGTTCACGGCGGCTCTGCGTGAGCGTGGGAACGGGTAGCACGCGGTCGGGCCTGGTGATTTGGTGCTAAACATCGCCAACTCGTTGCTTTCGTTGGGCGTTACATCAGTTATTATTCAGTTACTTGGGGCTGGGGTTGGACAGAAGTGCCCAAGTTTTTGCATGATATTGTACCATCTTAGTGCTGCTAGTTCAGTTGCCACAAGTTACACACAAAGTACATACCGAGTACTTCACAAAATTTGTCCTGATAGTTATGCATCAGTAAAAACTGGTTTTTGCTACATATTTGATATTTGAGTGCTAAAAGTGCTATCGGTGAAGTCAAACAGTTGGTTTGGAGTAGAGACCACAATGCCGGATCTGTCAAATGCCATCGTAATGTAAGGTGATGAAGTTAATTCGAGAGTTAAATGATGATGAACTGTGCTCTGTCTTGTGGCTTCTACCGGAGTATATTGTTTTTTCTTGGCATGTTCTGGTTGTGTTGGGTTGCCTTTTTCCGAATCCGGAGAGAGCAGGTGGCCTGGTCTCTGTGATTTAGCACTAATTGCGGGTTGTTTCCATTAGGTGTTATATACTCGGGCACTTGGGGATTGGGTTAAGAGCTGGTCTGTTGATTCGTATTTAACTACCTAGCAGAGTTTTAGTTAGGAATCATTTTGATAGCGGTATTCTGGATTTCTTTTGTATTGAGGAAGAATTTGAATACCCCGTTTGAATTTAGACTTCAGTGAGATTAACTTTTGAATGCAACACATACATCTTCCAACGAACTGGATTTTGGGTCTGAAAAGACTTCCAAATCGTTTCAGTGACATGGCAGGAAAGAGCAAATTCAAGTGGGCACACTGACAACACACACGCACACACAAGAAAAAAACAGAATCTGGCAAATCCCTGCCCATTTAGACAGAATGAGCAGGCAGATACAGATTATTCGTTGCAAAATGATAACTGGGAATGAAAATTTCTCGATGGTTGCCTAGTTTTCTTTTATCTTCAGAACCATCACAAACCAGTTTCCACACAGAAACATCCTGATGACATTTTTGTTTCTCTTCTATGTTGTAGAAGTCTTGAATTCCCTTACTGATGCTGTTTACTTTGCAATGTGCAGTTTTGCTGGTGATGTTTAACAAGGCAGCTCTATCTTCTTATAATTTCCCTTGCGCAAACGTCATTACACTCCTTCAGGTACTTAATTCTGTTTGGCCGTATTCTGGGAAAGATTGTAGTGTTAATGCCCTCTTTTCATTGTAAATTCACTCAACAGAGCATAGTGATGTATGCCCGCTATCTGTCTTATCAATAGTAAAAAAGCACCAATGTTAGCAAGTACATCTTATACGAAAGGAAAAGATATTCCAACTTCTCTGTAATGTACAAATCTTTGTTAGACTGTCCATAATGGTACATTTCTAAAAGCAACATATTCCGGTTCTGATTTATTTAGTTGAAAAATGGTCCCATTCTTATTCGAGGAGCTGTGGAGTGTGGACAATGGACTCTGTTTTATTTACAGCCTCTTAATGGTGTATCATGTCTTAAACAGTAACTTTCTTTAACTATAGGCCCTGTTTGTTGAACTTATTATCATATGATTTGCTTTCTCCTATCTTCCTTTCTGACACCTAATCAACATGTGCAGATGGCTTGCTCAACATGCCTTCTTTATGTTCTGAGACGGCTAAAGATCATTTCCTTCACAAATAGTGAACCATCAGTACCTTCTGATTCACTATTCTTTGTGCCGTTCAGAATATTGTTGCGTACTTCACCTCTGTCACTGTCTTATTTACTCTACATGGTATGTTTATTCCCTCACATACAATTACAGTGCTGATCTACATATACGAAAACGTATTACATTTTGCTTTGAATTCAGAATGATGTTTACGTTCCATGATGATTTGCTAAAAGCTAGCTTCAATGGAATCTGTGCGTGGAGTAAATGTTCCTATGTATACAACTCTGAGGCGCACAACAGTAGCATTTACAATGACAATGGAGTATTTCCTGGCAAAGCAGAAGCACACCCCACCTATAATCGGCAGGTGAATGTCCAGACATGTTATTTTCTTTTACTTTGTACTGTTTCAGCATATTTATTCCCTAGCAGACAAACTCAGAATTGAATACCTGTCCTAGCTAGCTAGTATGAGCCTCTTTTGTGCAACAAATTCTTCTCCCAGCCAGTGTCCGCATGTACTTTAATCCATTGCTTTTTTTTATTGCCTCTTGTATTTTTTATTCATCAATAGTAATACTCCTTCCGATCCATAAAAAGTGTCGCTCATTTTGTACTAAGTGGGCGACACTTTTTATGGATCGGAGGGAGTAAATCTTACTGATGCTCTTAATGTTACTGCACCCTGCTTCTGTAGCCTGGAATAAGATATCTATACTGTTGGACCTTGCAATATGATGATCCTCGTGTTCCGTTATGCTGAATATTTTTCAGAACATAGTTGTCTTTTGAATGTTGTGTCATATTCCACTTTCTGCTTGCTAACTAACTGTTAATCAGTGTGGCCTTGATTGTATTCGGAGCATTTATCGCTGGATCTCGAGACTTATCATTTGATGCTCGTGGGTATGCCATTGTCTTCGTCGCCAATATAACTACAGCTGTTTATCTTGCTACGATAAATCGTATTGGTAATGCACCTTTTTACCACCTATATTTCCCATCTAATCTAACTTGCATAATTTTCTAATTTGCACTTGTTTTGTTGTTTTAGGAAAATCTAGTGGCCTGAATAGCTTTGGCCTGATGTGGTGCAATGGTATTATCTTAATTACCTGTACAAATTAAGATTCAGCGTCATACTTCACACGGCATAAAATTTACATAACTGTTTATCTGGATTTCAGGACTTGTTTGTGGACCTGCAGTACTGTTCTTGACATATATTCAGGGTGACCTCAAGCGAACCATTGAATTTCCTTACCTTTATTCACCAGGATTTCAGGTAC
This sequence comes from Puccinellia tenuiflora, assembly GCA_012064385.1. Classification (NCBI taxonomy): domain Eukaryota; kingdom Viridiplantae; phylum Streptophyta; class Magnoliopsida; order Poales; family Poaceae; genus Puccinellia; species Puccinellia tenuiflora. Next base: position 362,420 of record QRDG01000309.1, on the reverse strand, counting down.
ATGTTTATGCTAATTGCAGAACTTGTTTGTATATTGCCCTCCTGCAGCACTTGTGGATGCAAATAACATTTTTTATTATTAATCATGTTTGCTTGTTAACCACCTCATTGTTGATGCTTGCATGACTGTTAATCTGTGGACTAACCAGTTAGTGTTAAGGGTTGATCTTTGGCTGTCACATTAGCTTGCAAGGCATCATTCCATACCTTACTATCATGTCGGCGATCTTATCTAATAAAAAATCGACTCAGTCTCAGAAATTAGTTTGGTTGCACACATACTGTTGCAGTTTAGCCAGTCACACACACTTACGGTAGCTCAGGTGCTACGTCCGCTATGTTCACATAGTACCCACCTTCTAAGCCTCTATGCTTAATTTCTTATTTACCATGTTATTGCTAAATGTTTATGATTGTAATAGGGTTGCGCTTCTTGCACAACATCTGAAATCTTGTGGGTTAGAATTATGTATTGACTTTTGAGGATCCTTTTAGTTACTCTTGTAACCAGGAAAGTCAGATGTATGTTATAGGCTTATAGCTGTCACAATGGCCTTGAGATTGCTGTTATGTGTTTATATTGTATGCTATTTTGTAAAGCGTCCTACTTTACACTTTTCTCGGGATAGCTAGGGCCTATGGTATCAATCATTATGACATAATTCCGTTTGTAGGTGGTGTTGCTATTTTCATGTATGCTAGCATTTCTGCTAAACTACACCATCTTCTGGAACACAATTCTGAACTCTGCACTCACACAATCAATGTGTGGCAATTTAAAGGTATGATCTCCATCCAGTTCTTCCACGCTACTCAACACACATGCAGTACATTGAAATCTTCATGAATCTGTTTCTGCAGGATTTCTTCACTGTTGGACTTGGCTGGGTGCTCTTTGGTGGGCTTCCTTTTGATCTGGTGAGTTTAAGCTTCTTGCTCATGCACCGTTAGTCTTTCCGTCTCCTTTCCTGAACAATAACCCAACTGTTTTCTTATGGCAGCTTAATGTCATTGGCCAAGGGCTTGGCTTTGTCGGCTCTGGCATGTATGCCTACTGCAAGATCAGAGGAAAGTAGATTTTGATGTCCAAAGCCCAAGGGATCAAAGGGAAGGAAGTAGATACTGATGGTGACAGTATGGCTTAACCGAAGTAGCGTTCATCATGCTGTTTGCTACCTGCAAATGGGATAGAAAATTTTGTAGGTTTTCGTGTGTATCCATTGATGAACTACAGTTGTCCTGGGTAGAACATGAATGAACAGCCATTAATTGGCCAAGCAAATAGAATACAACAAGTTTTCAGCATGTCCGTACCATTGTTACTGTAATTGGGTATGAAGGTCATTAATTGAGTCCCTTTACTGCTGCACGTAAGTGTAAGCTCCCTCCCTCCAGAACATAGGTATCCTGAAATGTCAATCTTATCCGTAGGTGCTCTAATAATTCTCTCCAGTTTTCTTCCTAGAGAGAAGCATTGGGAATGAGTAATAAACTGTAAAAGGATTTGTCGACAGAATGGTTTTCCATCTCAAAAAGGAAGAATGAGATAAGTGCCATCTCTGTACGGGGGAAGATCTGGGCAGTAGAGAGAACCACCTTTAATAGGAAAAGTGAGGAACATAAGTTAGGTTCGGCACAAGCCAGTGTTTCTTTACAACATACATTCTCTGATCTCACAGCTACACTGTGTCCCCATAGCATCACAAAGAGGTGGTTCTCAAGGATTTTATCATCTCATCACTGGTGAAAAATATTTTGTCAGAATGAAGGAAAAGTTTAACCAATGTGTTATTCTGGCTGCAGTTTCATATGGAAAAACAACAGGTGCCAAGTCTTGACTATTAGACTATATTCCAAAATAGCTTACAATGCTCTTTTGGCACGCTGGAGTATCAGATCATCATTGGTAACATGACTCTTCAACATGCAACAGCTTATTGTATAGTACAGTTAAAGTACCTTGCCCGACGAATACACACGCATTCAGACTGAAACCAGTGGAACAAAACTTTCATAGCTTCAGAAAAGCTCGAAGGTCCTTACAGAACAAACTTATGTCTAGAGCCTATATAAGCCGACAAAACTAACATTTCCGAACTTAGCTCAACCCCACAACACATTCTATGGAAGATGCGGCTTCTATCTACCACAACCCACCTCATCCAAAATTACTCTGTTGGCTTGTCTGGGTCATCTTCCTCAGGATCTTCCTTGTCAGGATCATCCTCCTGTGGCTCTTCTTGAGGTTGTGCTTCTTCCTCTTCTTCTTCCTCATCGTCATCAAGTGGATCGTCAGCTGGTAGTGGATGTGGCAATGGTGTTTTCATGGGGCTGAACTTTGGGAAGATGTCAGGTCTCCTCCCAGGCTTAGGTTTCTCCCATTCCTACAAATATTTAATAGATGGTGGACATCAGATTCAATGATAGCACAAAAGAAGAATGTTGATGGAACACATTGTTCGAAAGATTTTTGCTAAATCGCACGTGAATATAGATGGTGGCAATCTTGATATAACAAAACATTATTAAAAAAATAGTAGGTTATAACCATGATGATTGTCGCAGCGTAGCTCAGCAAGTTAGTGTAACAATAAAACAGAGGCAAGAGTGTCACGACTCACAGTAAGAACACAATTGCAAGCAAAAATAGAAGACAACCTGAACATAATCTGACCTCACCTTAGGCCAAATCGTAAGTGCCCCCTAGTCCTAACATTATCAACTTACCATGAACATGATCTTCCATTAAATGAAAAGGACTAGTGCATTTACAGTACCCTAGGGTCACACAAGATATGTATTTGTGTTTGAAACAAGCAAGATAGCAACAAGGTCTTTGGCAAATAGGCCTTATGCTTCAGAACTTGTTTGTAAGAAATTTTACTAGCATCATGACATCAAGACAACAGCTGAAAAATGGAAAGTGTTCTGCATATAGTGATCTAATAGAACACCTGACCCACAATAACTGTGATTTGACTGATTGTTTAAACACTGTATAAGTAGAAGCAACACGACTGTATAAGTGGAATATTTACTGCATGTGGGTATTTATGTTGGGACGATTTTGATATTTGAACTTCAGTTGGCACCACAAGTAACTAATCTGCTCAATAACCTACTAAGCTAGGTGAAACTTCCACTCCCTAGCTGCATATTAGTGTTTAAAATATATGAACTCACTTCCACACCTAAAAATGCAAGAAGGATGAGACAGTAATGTCACTACAACACAAATCCATTCTCAAGGCAATCTGTTAAGTATAACATATGTTTTCTCCTTGTGACATCTTCTTCAAACAGAATATCTAAGCCAACACTCCTAAAAGAAATGCAAGAAGAGTGGAACAATGACATCACTATATCGCTGCTTCATTTGCAAGGCAATTTGTTAAGTATAACCTATGTTTGCCCATACAGATATCTTCAAATAGAACTCCAAGTTAACACTCCTAAAATACACAAGAACGATGAAACAGCGATGTCACTAGCTCACTATCTACTAAGAACCTTTGCAATATCCACAAGCACAAACCAACGTGCATCAGAAATTGTCCTGCCCAATCACAACAACCTGTTCGACACGATCTAGAGCGTCCATGTTGACTTCATTTCAACCCAAAATCCCTAAACCCCCGTAAATCCGAGTGTCATAAGCTAAAATGACCACCAACGGAGAATTCAGTTCAGTATGGGGGTGGGGCTAACAAAATAACTAGGGAGGGGAACGGGCGGGGAGGAATTACGATGGGGAAATCCAGGGGCGAGCGCCGCGTAATCTTCTCCTCGTCGGGGGCCATACAGACCACAAGCGCGTCCCACCTGCGCCGCCTCCTCGACGGGAACGCCGCCCGCGCGACGAAGACGCCTCCGGATGCGGAGGCTGAGACGCCGAGGGCGCCGGGCGCCGCCACCGGTGCGGCGGCCGGGGCCAAGAGGCACCACGCGGACGCCATGGGGAGAGCTTAAGGGTAAGACGCTTCCCCTGGGTGGAGAAGTTGGGATGGAATTTGGATTTCGCCTTTCGTGTGGCCGGCGGGTCGGACCGGGTTCTCCGAGACCTTCTCCTTCGCTTGATAAAGAGTACACCCGTGTACTGTCTACACAGCCAGTAATACTATACTTACGGACGGACAAGTTACGGAAGAGGCTTACGGACGGACGTAAAATATTGTCCGTAAAATATTGTCCGTAGGTCTAGCATTACTCCTGAGAGCATCTCCACTCGGGCGTCCCGTATCTCGTCCGGATCCGCGCCGGAACAAGATCTATGGGCTGTTCGGGCAAGATAGGGGACGCCTCTTCCCGCTCGTGATTTTTTTTTTTAAAAAAAAAATGAAATTTGAAAAGAAACACGGTTTCATTCAAATATTTAGGAAATTTTACAATATTCAAACGAAATTTAACTAAAAATAAAAAATCTAAATCTAACGGCCGAGGAAGACGTCATAGTCCTCCTCCATGACGGTGTAGCCCCCGCCGCCGCCGGTGTCGCTGGGCCCTGCCTCATCTTCGTTGACGCCGCCGGAGAAGCCGTCGTCGTCGTCGGTGAGGGCGAGCGCCAGGACGATTGTCGGGACTATGGGAACCAGGGTCCCCTGTCCCAGCTGTCAGCGGCGTCAGCCGCACCACGTCACCACCAGTAGAGGCGTGTATTGCTGGCACGCGCCTCGCGAGGGACGTCGCTCCTTCGCGGGCCAAGACCTCAAGGGCCTCGTTCGGTGCGCTTCGCAAGGCCCTCCGATGAAGACTCCTCCGCGCCCTCTCCGCGGAGGGCAAGATGACGCCAAAAGTGCCCATTTCGGTGATTAAAGACATGGACGGTGCAAGACCAGGCGAAGGACAGGAGGACCTTTCCTCTTTGGTGTTAAAGCGCCCACTGACGAACCCGCTCTGCAAGACAACGTCAGCAAGCCATGTACCGTTATTTGTCTTCTCTTGACCAGCTGTGGTTGCCCTTCCCGCTGTGCGGAAGAGGCCCGGGTCGATATAAAAGGCAGACCACTGCCTTCGTTGTAAGGGGAGCACACTCCAACCACCTCCACAAGCAATACAACCAGACAAGCAGGAGTAGGGTGTTACACCTCCAAGGTGGCCCGAACCTGGGTAAATCTCGCGCGTGTTCTTTACCTCGTTCGCTCCGGCCCGCGCAAGGACTTCGTCGATAGACTAGTTTTCAGCCATGTGGAAGAACACGGGTACGACGGGACCGGCGAATCTGACATTTGGCGCGCCAGGTAGGGGCTGACGCTCGTCTTCCTCGACAAGATCTCCATCGCCATGGACAGTACGCACAAGTCCATGGACAGGCGCGCGTCGTGCCTCCCCAACTACCTGCTCCGCTCCCGTCACTGCGCCCGCCGCGCCGCGCCTCCACGTCCGCAAGGAAGAAATCTCGCAGGGCCGCCTCTCCGCCACGCCGCTTTCGCCGCTCCAGCTTCCGCCGAAGGATCGCGTCGGCCAAGTCGTCGCACGTCCGCGGCAACCAAGAACTCTGCAAGAGCCCTCCCACGTCGGCTCGGGGGCTCCGTGCCAAGGACACGCCTCAGGCTGACTCCCAGGATGAGAGGCCTGCAGGGGCGCCTCGCGGGGGCACCCGTCAAGCCTCAGCCATCTCGCGCACACAGAGCCGTGTTGCAAGTGCTCATTGGATCGGGGGCTACCTCCGTCGCTGCACGCACGGCTCGGGGGCTTGAAGACGCCGCCGTCATCAACAACAGACCGAAGCAGTAAAATAAGCAAGAGAACAAGTTCATGAAGCACGAAGCAAAGAGCCTTTTCATTAAATTCAATCACATTACAAAACGCCTCTGGCGCAAAGTTACAGCGGGGAGAAGTACAGGGACGCCGCTACGAGACCCTGAGCTCAGCCACGGCCTCCACGGCGGAGTCGGCCCCCGTTCCTTCTTCTCGACAAGCGAGGGCCTGGCGGAGGATGCCGAAGACAAAGACCCGCACCTCCAGGCTTGCAGGTCTCGGCCCTTCACTCCTGCGGCATGGAAGTCTCGCCGAGCCAAGACCGTAGGCAATGGCTTCGCGACCTCTTCAGGAGCAAGGTGAACCGGCCCGAGGGAGAGCACAGCGCTCACGTCGGCAACCTCTCCGACGCACCTGGCCGAGCAACTCGCCTGGGAAGCCAAGGTGCTTTCCATCAGCTCCGTGGCCGCGCCGCCGGTGCGCGAACGGGTGCAGCGGCACCCCCTACACCCCGACGTCGGGTCAAGAGGAGGGGAAGCGCGCTTCCCTCACCTGCGGTACCCTTCCAGCGGCGCCGGAAGGGCCGCGCCACCGACCTTGTCGACAACTATGGAAGACAAGGCAGCGGCGCCCCGCTTTGGATTGTGGGCAGCTCCGGTTGCCTAGCAGTCCGTCGAAGGACCCTCGTCACCACCACCTTCATCGGCGGCGATGGCCTCGTCACCGCCGCCACACCCGCCGTTCGGCGCGCTCACTGCCATGGGCTGCATCCTTCTACGACAACGAAGCTACCAAGGTGAAGAAGCAGGGCTGGGGATGAAGAGGAGGTGCTCTGGTGCCTCCTCCGTCCTCCATCGCTCCCCTTTTTATACTGCCGGGGCGGTAGAGGGGGAGTCAATGAAGAGGGAGCTCCGTCGCCCGCTCGTCTCCAAACCAGCGGCGCCGTAAATGCGGCAGGACCCACGCGTCGCTCGGGATTCGCCTGCGCCGCGATGTGCCTCGTCGTATCCAGTCGTCGCAGCCTCTTCACCAGCATGGCACGCAAGGGAGTAAAGGCCGGCCGCCGGATTCCCGCTGACAAAGCTGAAACCGAGCAGACGGCCCGCCCAGCCGTGCACGACTTTTCATGCAGTTTTTGCTTCGCGCGTTTTCTCCCGCTAACGCACCACCGGTGGCTTCACGTCCTCTACAGTTTCTCCTGCGCACCACGCGAGCGGGGGCTAGGACACGGTGCCTATGCCGGGCCAGACCCGCAAGCATAAGCCCAAGTACGACAATGAGCTCTGTCTCGCGGGCCAGCTCCCGTGCACGTCAACTCCCCGTGAAACTTGGCACTTGTCTCTCCTCGCGTGGCACCCAGGCTCAAACTAACGAGTCGTGCATGCCCAACTGGTGTGTGAAAACCAGTTTCCTATGTCTTGTCGCAATGCAGGGTCACCAAGCGAAGCCAGGAAACGACGCTCTAGGCAGACGCCTCGCGAGGCCTCGCGCGGACAAGCCTCCCGAGGGGGCAGCGAGCAGCCCGCCGCACGACCTCGGGAATTCCCAGCCGCTGAAAACAGCTAAGTCAAAATGGCTCCTCGATACCTCGCTACCCGCCGATTTTCCCTTTCAATCTCTGGAACGCCACGGGGGCCTTTTTCTTGAGAATTCCGTAAACCAGCGCGTCAAAGGGGAGCAACCGAGTATCTCACTCGAGGATCTTACTAACCTACTGTCACAATGATGCATGTAAAATGCATACGTGAACTTTACATTATAATACTCATATTTCAATCATATTTGCATCATATAAGGGTTATATCATTGTTTTATAAAGATTTTGGGAAGATTTCACAGTTTTCTCATTTTTCTGGAATTAACCCTGCACTAGCAGAAAATCCTATTTTCTATATTTTGTTGTTTCAGGGACCCAAACGATGTCCAAATGACCTAATATTTTGCGGGGATCATTTTTTGGAAGGAACGAAGCGTAGGAGCGAAGGAAGCGAACAAACGGAGACCCGAGGGCCGAAAGAGGTGGGCCCATGCGGCCAGATTCCTTGGCCGCGTGGGGCCCCCTATCCTGGGCCTCGAGCCTCCGATGCCGTCGATCTTCGTCCCCGTGCCTTCGTCTTGACCTAAAACCGACTATAAAAATAGTCCCCCGACGGCTTTCGGAAGGAGGCGGCGGAGAAACACAAAACCAAGAAACAGGAGACAGAAGGCTGCCGCCGGAGAAGATCGGAGGGGGGAAATGCCGCCGGAATCACCTCCGGAAGGCTCCTCCATCCTCCCTCCGGAGTCTCCATCAACACCACCGTCAAGACCAGCACCATCTCCATCACCATCTTCGTGATCCACTTCATCCCCCTCATAGTTTGAGATAGTTCGAACCCTAGCTATTGTCTAAGTACTATTCTACATGTTTGTGAATTTCTACTGGTCATTGTTTTGTGGGGAGATTATATTTTCAGATTGTGTTGTATCACTTATACCATTGAATCATATCATGTGTTCGCGTCGTGAGTAGTTCTCTTATGTTCCTGTGGGCATAGGATGGATTGGCAATAATTTTCACTTAACTTGTGTTGAGTATTTGGTCAAGTTTTTATCTTTTATGATTGTCTTGATGTACAATGTATGAAGTGCACCATATATTGAGTAATGCATGAAGGTGCTATCACACTAGTGTGATGGAATGGGTAGGACTTAGGAGGACACGTAAACCTTGGTCTAATACATGAAGTTACATTAGGAGGGGATTTATATCGGGGACCTTAGAGTGTAATGCTATGGTGGGACTTTATGTCTTAATAATTCTTGTGCAGTCATTTACTTGGCCACATGATCCATCATAAAGGGTTTAGTTTATTTATTTAACTACACCTAATTATGGATCCGTCCAAAGAAGATTAAAACTTGACAAAATGTTTACCTTGTTGTTCTAGAAGTATTTATGCCATGAAATCCATGTAGCCCTTGGGAACGTTTTCCACCTATAAGAAACACACCACTCAAGCTTGTCCTCTTGCTGCATAGAGGATTGGGCTTTCTCTTTTTTAGAGCTTTCACTTGTCATATTTTATTTTTAGTGTTTTACTTTATTGCAAACTCTATACAAAAAACCCAAAAACACTTGCATCATTTAATCATTTTAGTTTGTCTAGTGCATAGATAATAAGAGAAGTGACACTCTTATTTGAGAGGATAAATACTTATACCTTCTACTCCTCGTGGAATCGATACTAATACTTACACATCGAAGATTTCAATGATCCCATATACTTGTGGGTATCACACAACACCCGCCATCTTCCGTGCCAGCCACGAGCGGTGACTGGTGTCTGTGGACTACGGGTTGGGACCTAAGACGCAGAACGATCGCACGGTGTACGGAGAAAGAAAGAAAAGCCCTCGCGGGGAACTGGAAGATCACAAAATATCACAATACGCAAAATACGCGCTTACACTTGTGGACGACAAGTACTTCATTACAACAAAATAACATTGCAGATACAAAGGGACATCTCTAGGAGTCTACTCCGTCGGGGCATCACGGGCCTCATCGTCAGCGCCTCCCCTTGAGGCGTCCCCGTCGACTCCTCCGGAAGGCCCCGTGCCCTCGTCAGCTCCAGCAGCGCGCGTGAAGCTGTCGCAGAGGGTGTCCACGAGGTCGTCCACCTCGTCCTTCAAGGCCTCCGTGTCCTCCCCGCTGACGGCCTGCGCCTCCTCCAAGACCACACCAAGGCGGAGGTCCGCTTGGTTAAGCGCTCCGGAGTTGCGGAGCAGGCAGAGGTTGGTGAAGATCAGCCTGCCCGCCTGGGCGAGTAGGTCGCGGCACTCGCTCTCCACGACCGCGTCCACCTGGCCGACTACCTTCTCCAGGTGCTCCACCAGGGTGAGGTAGAAGAAGACATAGCTCGTGGCGACCTCGGGCTGGAATGCGTCGTGGGCGCCGAGGTTCTCCCCGCTGAGGCGCGAGTAAACCCGCTGGGCGCACCGGATGAGCTCCCGCATCATGGCCTGCCGCTCCTTCCCCAGCGCATCGGAGGTCTCCCTCTCCAGCTTAAGCTCCTCCACTTGCTTCAGAAGGGGCTCGACCTGCTGCAGCGTATCGTCACGCTCCCCGCGCGCCCGCTTCAGCTCTGCCCGGGCCAGGTTGCGCTCCTCCCGCAGGGTGTCAGCCTCCCCGCGGGCGGAGTTGCGCTCCTCGCGGAGCCGTTTGGCCTCTTGCCGTGCGAGGTCCAGCTCCTCCTTCATCTTGCGGACTTTGTCCGCGTGGCACACCTCCTGCGCCCGGATCTTCTGGTTATAGGCGTCGCACTCCTCGGCGCGGATGTCCTTGGCCTTCTGGGTGAACTCCTCCTCCAGTGCGTCCCGCTTCTTGACAAGGTGGGTATCCGCGTCGGCGTGGAGCTTGCTCTCCCTTTGGTCAAGAGCCTCCTGGTGGGAGACGAGGACTTCCTCGAGTTTCTCCAGGCGTGCCCTCTCCGTTTGTTGCTCCGCAACGGTGCGCGCAAGCTCGCGCTCACGTAGCGCGAGTTCCCTCTCCGCATCCACAGCAGCTAGGAGGCGCGCGTCCGCTTCTGCCTCCTTCGCCGCCGCGGCTGCCAGGGCGGCCTCCGTCGCCGCGGGCTGCCGCCCCTCCTCGCCTGCCGAGCGCGCCTCCTGGGCATCGCGCCGCGACTCCGCAAGGCATCGACATTTGGCCTCGTGCGTGGCACGCTCCGCCGCGAGCCGCTGGCGCTCGGACTCAAGTTCGGCGAGCCCCGCCGCAAGACTCCCGCCGAGCCTGTCGATAGCATGGTGGGCACGCGCCAGCAGGCTACCGTGCGGGTGGCTTGCCGCCAGGGCGCTCCCGGAGACTACGATATCCCAGCCCGTTGCCACGGGCTGGTCGGAAAGCTCCTCCATCGCCGGGGCCCCCTCCGTGCCAGGAGAGAGGCGTCCTCCCCTGCAGAGCCTCCTCCGGGTGCCGTCCCTGACGCGCCTTCCTCAAGCGCTGCCTCGGGAGGGGCATCGACCTGGGCCTCGGCAGCCAGCACCAGGTTCGTCCCCTCCGCAACCACGCCTGCCGCAGACTCGCCCGCCGCAGAGGTCTCTCCCGCGGCAGTCTCCGGCACTGTCGCCGCCGCCTCGGCCGAGGCTCCTGCCGGCTCCGCCGCCGCACCCTCGTCCGTGACCACCCTGGCCTCCGGCGCTGGCCCCTGGTGGTGGACGGTGCAGTGGTGACCGCGTCGTTCCGTGGCACCTTCACCGGCGTGCCCCTGCGAGCAACTTTGGCGTCAGGACAAGTATCAGCGTGGAGAAGCAAAAGGAAAACTGCGGTTCCCCCGTGCAGAACTTACGAAGTGACGAACAGCCACAACCTCTTCTTCACCCCAGCGCACGGGGTCGTCCTGGCCTGGGCGGAGGTACTTGCCTCCGCCGTGTGCACCAGGGGTCTCGGTCCCTGCCGAGGGCTGCCCACGGTCGCCTCCTCCGGCCGGCTCGTTCGCGAGGATGTCTCCTCGCTGTCGGAATACACCGTCCGCCTCCTCCACCGCGCCTCCAGGGGCGCCGTCTCCTCGTCGGCATCGGAATCTTCGAGCGGGCCCCACACGACGAGTGGCTCCGCGGAGGGCGCCCTCCCGCTGTCGTCGCCATCAAGGACAATCACCTCGCGGGCGGCCTCCGCCTGGGATGCCTCGTCCCCAACCCCGTCGTCCCCGGCGGTCGCGTCCGCCTCGACCTCCTCTTGAGGCAGCGTGACGCCCTCCAGGCCTCGCGCGTTGAAGGCCGGCATCTCTTGCCGGATCTGGTCCCGTAAGCTCTGCTTCCTCTTGTACAACGGGTGGACCTCTCCCGAGGGCTTCTCAACGCCCTCCGCTCCAAAGAGCGCGTGGGTGGCGGCGTCAACCGCCGCAGCATCAAGACCACGGTTCGACAACCGGATGTCGTCGGCCGTGCTGACCAGCGTCCACATCGGCCTCGAGTGCTCCTGCAGCGGCGCCACACACTGCCGCAGGTACTCCGCCGCCACCATCGCCCCCGTGAGGCCCTTCTGCTTCAGGAGGGCGATGCGCTCCATGAGGGGCCGTACCGCCTCGCCCCCGTGCAGGCGCGAGCTGCCCCACTCCTTCGGAAGCTTCACCGGTCGCTCGGTGGGGAGCTCGAGCAGCACCTCATCGTCGCGGTCGATGTCCACGAGCACCCAGTCGCGGCGGAAGTCCTCCAGCTTCCTGGTCACCGCCATGGAGATCAAGCTCCCCGACACCTTGGGCTACAAGCGAAAGGAGACGCAGCTGGTGATGTCTGGTGAGCTTAGCCGCAGGCTATAGAAGTGGCGGAAGAAGGCCACGGATGGCTCCATGCCGAGGAATGCCTCGCAAAGGTAGGAGAAGGTGGCGAGGATGGTGATCGAGGTCGGATGGAGGTGAAGGAGGTGTATCCGATAGTGCCACAAAATCTCCAGGAAGAAGGCGGAGAAAGGCGGGACCAGCCCCGCCATCAGCGCATGGGTGAAGACCGGCTGCAACTTCCCGCTGCGCTACTGCGCCTCGGCGGAGCCGGCCCTGACCCCCGTCGCGCCGTGCTTGTTGAAGGCGTCGGCGACCGTGCCGCGGACTTTAGCGAGGGCCTCCTCGCTACAGAAGCGTGAAGCCCCGAGCACCACGGGCGTGTACGCCTCCGCCTCCTCCACTACGTCCTTGCCCCGGCCTGTGGAGGACCTAGTGGGAGACATGGCGGCAGGGCGGAGCTTTGAAGAAAGGATCTGAGGGCGCAAGGAAGAAGAGGGTTTTCTGATGCTCGGAGGAAGGCGGCGAAGCAGAAGGTGATGACCGACGCGGCTCTCCCTTCTTTATAGGCAAAGAGGGGACAGTTGCAGTGCCACGATGATGGTGGATATTGATAAGTTGGGTGGTGCCCCAAGCAAAGGCGGAATTGTAGCTTGTAGCAGTTTTCCCTCAATTAAAGAACCGAGGTTTATCGAACCAGTAGGACTTTGAAATCAACAACTAGGTGAATGTTGAAGATCTCTGGCGCTTAACCTTCAACAGACGTGGACCTGCACACACTCAACCAAAATAGTTTGCCCCCAACGGCGGAGAGGTTGTCAATCTCTCCAGTCTCGCAGAACACAAAGCGGTTAATTGTATGATGAAATAGATAAAATATGAAAAGTGACCAAAGGAGTAATGATGATTAAAAGCAAGTAAATGAGGTTGAAAACAATGTAAAAAGATGGACCGGGGGCCATGGGTTCACTAGTGGAGTCTCTCAAGTAAATAAAATATGCGTGTGATGGGTGAACGAATTACAACTAGGCAATTGACAAGATCATGACACAAACCCAATTTAGCTATGACAAAAAGGACATGATAATATTTATGGAGGCATCACGACAAGGAACAAAGACCGTTGAGTCCAACTGCGTCTTTGTCTAAATAGTCCACCGTGGGATCGCTATCCAGCATGTCACCCAACGGTATTAAGTTGCAAACAACAGACAATTCCATTAAGTAAAGTGCATGAAGTAAGCAATAATAATATCAAAATAGACATTAACACTGCTGTTTTACCCTTAGTAGCAACAGCACACCCTCGCCCTTAGACGTTTCTGTCACTCGTGCCCAGGAACAAAAGGGGGCATGAACCCACTATCTAGCATAAATACCCTCTCTTGGAGATACACACAATCACTTGGCAAAAGTAACTACGCACATCAGAGAGCATGCAATAAGAACATAAATTAGTCATATAAGAATCATGCACAATCTGAACATAACTTCAAAATCCATTGGATCCTAGCAAAAACATCACATAGCATTACAATAATCGATCTTGATCATGTTAGGCAGCTCACAAGATGATAAGACATGAAGCAGAAGAGAGAGAGACTACCATCTAGCTACTGCTATGGACCTGTAGTCCAAGGTGAGACTACTCACAAATCATCCCGGAGGAAGGCATGTCGATGAAGAGCCCTCCGGGATCGATCTCCCCTCCGACAGAGTGCCGGGATCAGCTTCAGATTGGACCCTGAACTAGGGTTTTTGGTGACGGCGCGTCGGGGTCAAGTTTCTAGAAAATAATCGCCGCCTCAATGTTTTTAGGTTAATTGTGATTTTATAGGAGTCGGAGGGGGCCGAGGAGGTGCCCATAGGGCAGGGGCGGGCCCCACCCGCGGGTCCCTCCAGGCCGCGGCAGCTGCCCGCGTGCGCCCTGTGGGACGCCTCCAAGGCTGCCCTTCGGACTCCATCTTTGTCTTGGCGTAAAAATAATCCCCGTAAATTTTCGTCCAATTCCGAGAATATTTCCAGAAGTAAATTTCTGAAACAAAAAGACAGCGAAAATAGGGAACTGGCACTAGGCATCTTGTCAATAGGTTAGTCCGACAAAATGCATAAAAATGATATAAATGACAGTAAAAACATGTGACAATATCACAAAACTAGCTCAAAAATTATAGATACGTTTGAAACGTATCAGCATCCCCAAGCTTAACTCCTACTCGTCCTCGAGTAGGTAAGTGATAACAAATAATTTTTGATGAGACATGCTACCAACACAATCTTGATCAAGATAGTAATGCAAAGCACATGAAGTGAATAAGGTGATCCAAAACAATTGTCTATAGTTGACATTAAGCAAACAATGATTAACAAACGCTAGCAAACAATTGCGAATTATGTCTCCAATGTAAAGTATCAATCATTTTTCAAAGCATCTAATTAGTCATTCATGAAAATAGCCAAGCTCAAGTCAGGTGTCCTAATCCATCTACTTCATAAATCAACTGTTTCGAAGTCTACTCAACTAGTGTAAGTAAGAAGTGGCTTTGGCACCATGATGTTATGGCAAAGAGAACAATAATGGAGGTTTGGAAGGTCAAAAAGAAAGGCTCAAACAACGGAGAAGTTAACCACAAGACAGAAGGAAGTCCCGTAGTTGACACAGTATGAGGAGTAGTGATTGCCATGCAACGGATGCACATAGAGCTATAAGTGTATGAAAGCTCTCCAATGGAACTAGTGGGGGTGCATCCAACTTGCTTGCTCATGAAGACCTAGAGCTCACTTGAGGAGGCTCATCCTTGGAATATACAAGCCAAGTTCTATAACGTTAATTCCCCACATAGTTATACAAATGAAACATGAAAACTCTCTATAATGAAGTGTAGGTGCTACTAGCACAAGTGTGGAATAAAGAATAGTAGTGCTGCCCCCTCTCTCTTTTATATTTCTCTTCTTTTTATTTTTTTTAATTGTGGCCTCCGTGGATTTTTTAAATTTTCTCTCATTGGTCTCTTTTGGACTCTTTTATGTGGCCACTTTGGACTCTTTTAAATATGCTCACAGGTAGGGGCAACACTCTATTTTTACAATATGATCATCACACTTTTGGTACTCATAACTCATAAGACTAATACATGATGTATAAAAGAAGATATGCATGATCGAGCGTAGTGTGGAAAAATGTAGAACATGTGGCAAGCCACGCTGCACACTAACTCAAATGATCAAGCAAACTATATAGCAATGAAGAACGACATCAAGTCATAATGTAATGATGGATGTTGCATGGCAATGTATCTCGGAACGGCTATGGAAATGCCGTGGTAGGTAGGTATGGTGGCTGTTTTGAGGAAGATAGTTGGCTTATGTGTAGGAGAACAGGATGAAGTTCTCCCACGGAGTTGGATGTACTCGCGAAGTATGCACCAATCTCAATGTGAGAGAGGGCATTGCGCAGCACCGAAGAGGCTAGCAAAATATGGAAGTGGAAGTGCCAAAAACCAAAGCTCACAATGCATTTTGTATATTGCAAACAACTAGCAGTTTCAATGTTCCACAAATGGTTAGAGACACCCCGAGAGGGATCGTGGTGGCGACACAAGTGTCCCGTTGGCTTCCCCGACCGTTGCAGTAACTACCCACTAGGGACTTATTTTCAACTTAGTAGAATTCATGACACATTAGCATTGTTGACTTAGGTTATTTAGTTCAGAAAAGTACAGCTCCATGCTTTAATAACACCTCTCCACTAATCAGCTCTAACACCATTAACCAACACATTTTAACCATTAGTTATTTTAGTGCATCAAAACAATTAAAGAGTATCAAATTATCCACATAGTGATATACAAGACTATGCAGGTTTTTCTATTTCATACTACTGCCACATGCAAAGCATTTTTCCGATCTAACACATTACCAAGCAACCAAAACAACTCTACAACAAATATAAGTGAAGAACAAAAGAGTTTAACTTAACAACTAGCATCTCTAAACAAGATAAAAGCTAAAAGAGAGAGCTTACTAGAAAACAGACAGTAGCTAAGAATACTCAAAAAGATATAAGCGAAGCAAAGGAGTATTCAAACGAAAAAGCGGAGCGTGTCTCTCTCCCACACAAATAAAGCTAGGATCCAACAAAGATATGACCAGCAAACAAATAAATAAAACTGAAGTAAAAAAGATGCTCCAAGCATAGCACATAATATGTAAAGTGATAAAAACGAAGTTCAACGAAGACGACCTTATGATAGTCGATGAAGATGAGGGGATGCCTTGGGCATCCCCAAGCTTTGACTCTTGATAGTTCTTGATATTCAGAGGGGGTGCCATGGGGGCATCCCCAAGCTTGAGCTTTGATCCATCCTTGATTTCTTCATATTCCTCTCCTTTGGAACTTAAAAACTCCCTTCACACAAAACTTCTCATAATTTGATTAGAGGGTTAGTGCTCATAAATTAAAACGCACATGTGTTCAACTCATGACAAATTGCAAACCATCTTTATTAGATATTAGCTACAGTTTACTAAGCCTCAATGTGGCACTCCACCCCTAGAGTGTCACATATGACGATGGTAAAGAGACAAATGCAAAATAAAAGCAGAATCTGTCAAAATCTAAACAGTCTGTAAAGATTGAATTTTTCGAGGCACTTCTGCAGCTCACATCAAAAAACTTATAGCTAAAAAAATATAGATAAAAGCATCAGGCTTGCTGTCAAAAATTATCAGAAAACGATAAAATTCTGGCGATTTTAGGATTTTCGTGCAACAGGCGCACATAATCTGTTTTTGGACAGCAACACAATACCTCGCACTTTCAATGCATTAGAGGCTAAACTTGGCACAAAAAAACTAAAAGAAAAAGATACAATGAAGTTGCTACAGAGTTAATAACTTCATGACTCAAGAAAAACAAAAAGCAAACTGAAAGTAAAAGATGGGTTGCCTCCCAACAAGCGCTTTTCTTTAACGCCTTTTAGCTAGGCGCAATGCCAAATATCAAGTTTTTTTCGGGATCAAAGGCATCATCATTCTCATCAAATTCATGAGTTGTGGAACTTGGAAAAGGACCTCCAGCAATACTATTAGTACCAACAATTGGTGGAGCAAAAGTAGCTTTACCCACCAGGGCTCCTCCCTTAAAATCCTTGGAAGTTTGAGCTTCCTTCACCATCCTCAACTCCTCCTTTCCTGCAAATGATGTATTACTTTCAATAGTATTCTTTGGAACAAATATAAATTTAGGTACTTTAGGGGCCGAATCCTCTTTCTTTTTAAATTTAGATGGAGAAAAGGGTGCTCCCGAGGTATCAATTGCTTCCCCCAATTTATCAATTCGATTAATAGCACTTGTAGCTTCAAGGGACTTAATGCTTTTAGCAATGTCTTTTAGGCACCCATCAAGCTTGTTAATACCATCAAGAATTCCCTTATCTATTTCTCTTATCATATCCACACTTGGTACATTATCTTCTATAAGTTCTATCCTTTGCATGACGTGTTCTAAAGTGATTTCAATTTTCGATCATTAGTTGGTGGAATCCCCACAAGTCCCTCTATAACATTAAAAGCTTCCAAAGCATTAATTCCTAGGAAGTTTCCACCTGTGATAGTATCTAGGACATACCTATACCAACTTGTAATGCCAATATAAAAATTTCTAAGGAGAACAGTGGCCAATGGTTTTTTAGTGGATCTATGACGGGCATCATTAATTCTGTACCAAGCATCTTTCAAACTCTCCCCACCTCTTTGTTTGAAGGTGAGGACTTCGGACTCGGGTGTCTCAACAGGAGGAAAAGAACTAGTCATGATGATAAGATGAAATAACAAGGCAGGAATAAAGACTACACTAATTTTTTTGGGTTTTAAAATTTTGAAACAGGAAAATAAACTAAACGAGATATAAAGCAAGCAAGACAAAAAACAAAGTAAAGAGACTGAGAGTATGAGACTCCCCTTGCTGTAGCTCCAAAGTCCCCGGCAACGGCGCTAGAAAACTGCTTGATGGTGGATATTGATAAGTTGGGTGGTGCCCCAAGCGAAGGCGGAATTGTAGCTAGTAGCAGTTTTCCCTCAATTAAAGAACCGAGGTTTATCGAACCAGTAGGACTTTGAAATCAACAACGAGGTGAATGTTGAAGATCTCTGGTGCTTAACCTTCAACAGACGTGGACCTGAACACACTCAACCAAAATACTTTGCCCCCAATGGCGGAGAGGTTGTCAATCGCTCCGGTCTCGCAGAACACAGAGAGGTTAATTGTATGATGAAATGGATAAAATATGAAAAGTGACCAGATGAGTAATGATGATTAAAAGCTAGTAAATGAGGTTGAAAACAATGTAAAAAGATGGACCGGGGGTCATGGGTTCACTAGTGGAGTCTCTCAAGTAAATAAAATATGCATGTGATGGGTGAACGAATTACGGCTAGGCAATTGACAAGATCATGACACAAACCCAATTTAGCTATGACAAAAAGGACATGATAATATTTATGGAGGCATCACGACAAGGAACAAAGACCGTTGAGTCCAACTGCGTCTTTGTCACCCAACGGTATTAAGTTGCAAGCAACAGACAATTGCATTAAGTAAAGTGCATGAAGTAAGCAATACTAATATCAAAATATACATTAACACCGCTGTTTTACCCTTAGTATCAACAGCACACCCTCGCCCTTAGACGTTTCTGTCACTCGTGCCCAGGAACAAAAGGGGGCATGAACCCACTATCTAGCATAAATACCCTCTCTTGGAGATACACACAATCACTTGGCCAAAGTAACTACGCACATCAGAGAGCATGCAAGAACATAAATTACTCATATAAGAATCATGCACAATCTGAACATAACTTCATAATCCATCGGATCCCAGCAAACACATCACATAGCATTACAATAATCGATCTTGATCATGTTAGGCAGCTCACAAGATCATAAGACATGAAGCACAAGAGAGATAGACTACCATCTAGCTACTTCCATGGACCCGTAGTCCAAGGTGAGACTACTCACAAATCATCTCGGAGGAAGGCATGTCGATGAAGAGCCCTTCGGGATCGATCTCCCCTCCGACAGAGTGCCGGGATCAGCTTCAGATTGGACCCCGAACTAGGGTTTTTGGTGACAACGCCTCAGGGTCGAGTTTCTGGAAAATAATCGCCGCCTCGATGTTTTTAGGTTAATTGTGATTTTATAGGAGTCGGAGGGGGCCGAGGAGGTGCCCACAGGGCAGGGGCGGGCCCCACATGCGGGTCCCCCAGGCCGCGGCATCTGCCCACGTGCGCCCTGTGGGATGCCTCCGAGGCTGCCCTTCGGACTCCGTCTTCGTCTTAGCGTAAAAATAATCCCCGTAAATTTTCGTCCAATTCTGGGAATATTTCTAGAAGTAAATTTCTGAAACAAAAACACAGCAAAAACAGGGAACTGGCACTGGGCATCTTGTCAATAGGTTAGTCCGACAAAATGCATAAAAATGATATAAATGACAGTAAAAACATGTGACAATATCACAAAACTAGCATGGATCACTCAAAAATTATAGATACGTTTGAGACGTGTCACACGACAGGGAGATCGTGGGAGCGTGCAGCGGAAGGATCGGACGCGTGGCGCGGCTGAGCCTGACAGCCTTTAGGTCCCGCGCCTCTTCGCCTCCGCCGCCTCGTTTTCGTTATCCGGGCTCCATCTCCTCGACTCCTGCGACGGACGCATTCGAGTCGTGGGCCCAGGGGCTACTGTCGGGACTATGGGAACCAGGGTCCCCTGTCCCAGCTGTCAGCGGCGTCAGCCGCACCACGTCACCACCAGTAGAGGCATGTATCGCTGGCACGCTCCTTCGCGGGCCAAGACCTCAAGGGCCTCGTTCGGTGCGCTTCGCGAGGCCCTCCGATGAAGACTCCGCGCCCTCTCCGCGGAGGACAGGATGACGCCAAAAGTACGCAGCAGGGCCACGCCAGGGCGGTCTGCCCATTTCGGTGATTAAAGACATGGACGGTGCAAGACCATGCGAAGGACAGGAGGACCTTTCCTCTTTGGTGTTAAAGCGCCCGCTGACGCACCCGCTCTGCAAGACAACATCAGCAAGCCATGTACCGTTATTTGTCTTCTCTTGATCAGCTGTGGTTGCCCTTCCCGCTGTGCGGAAGAGACCCGGGTCGATATAAAAGGCATACCACTGCCTTCGTTGTAAGGGGAGCACACTTCAACCACCTCCACAAGCAATACAGCCAGATAAGCAGGAGTAGTGCGTTACACCTCCTCTGTGGCCCGAACCTGGGTAAATCTCGAGCGTGTTCTTTACCTCGTTCGCTCCGGCCCGCGCAAGGACTTTGGCGATAGACTAGTTTTCAGCCCTGTGGAAGAACCCGGGTACGATGGAACCCGCAAATCTGACAACGGTGTTCTTCGACGCCTCGAAGGCGGTGGCGACACCTTCGGGGTCGTCATCGAAAGCGAGCTTCTGCTGCATCTCACAGAGCTCCTGGAGCAGAGATGAGGACGCCTCCGTCTTCACCTTTGGTGGCGGCGGGCGTCGAGCGGCGGAGTGGGACGGAACGGTGGAGCAGGAGGAGGAGCCGATCATGAGGACGCCCGGCTCCGACTTTGGAGCGAGCAGCAAGCGGGAGGTAGACACTGGGCGGAAGTAGGGCGACGCGCGGGAGGACGGGGAAGAGCCCGAGCGCGAGGAATACGGTGTCGCAGTCCTCGGCGCCCATCGGCTCGCCGGCCTCGCCGGCGCGTGGTAATCTGGCAGGGGCGTGTCGAGCGGCGGGCCGTCGTTGGCGATGTTCTCCATGATGGCGGCGAGCGTGCGGCCCGCACGCCCCAGAAGGCATAGCGCCCAGTGAGGTTGCGGTCCCGCGGCGCCGAGCCAGGGCCGTCCCAGCGCCCCATCCACTCGGTGCGGATCCGCCGGAACTCGGCGCCGTACCGCTCCGTGTTCCACTCCGACCACTGGCGCTGCTCGGCGGTGAGCTCGTGCCAGCAGTGGTGGTGGACGTGTGTGTTCCACTCCCTCTCCCGCAGCCGAGGCGCGTCGAGCACCGGCACGCCGCTGACGTCGAGCGACCACCTAGGCCCGACGCGCATGTCCGGCGGGCATGAGTATCTAGCGCGGAACAGTGCCTCGGCCTCGTGGTTGAGGAGGCTGTGTGGCCCCGCTGCTTCGCTGTTGCGCCTGGACGCCATTGTCGTGGGTTGTTGGGAGTGGAGTGGTGCTGCGAGAGAGAGAGAGAGGCGTTCTTAACAGTGGCGGAGGCAGGTGAGCCGGCGTGGATGAGCATTAACGCCGCCGCGTGGTAAATGCGTGCCTCGCCGCATGTCGGCGATGGGAAAGAACACTGCGGCATCGATCATGGCGCCGCAATGAATTTTGCGATGACCACGACGACCGTGGCCGCTCATCTGCCTTTGTGCGTATGATAGGGTGGGCCCACCGACGAGGGCGACTAGGGGCGGCACGGTTGATTTGGCGGGAGGACGATAAGGGGCGCGGTTTCGCACCGTTTGGTGTGTCAATGACACGACATGCCCGTGTGTTGGAGGTATGCCCTAGAAACAAGAATATTAGTTATTATTTAGCTCCAAAGTTCATTATTAATGTTTATATCTATATGCTATAACTGCTGTGGTAATTGAATAGTTAGTATTCAAAGGAAAACCCGCAAGCACGTGTAGAGATATGAATAAAACAAGTGTTCCTAGTCTTGTCTCTAAGATTAGCTTATCTTGTTGTTGGATGATCATGGACTTTCTATAAGTCAAACAACTACAAGAGTATATTGTTGGAATAGCGATAGTACTAAACCGACCCAATTATACGATCATTGCTAAGAGACAATTATTGATAATGTTTTAACAAAGAGAGTATGGAGTTTTTGTTAGCTATATCCCTATGCCATGAGAACATCTAGTGACCGCATACTTTACAGTTATGTTTTAATTGTCATGAACCGTCCACCGTAACAGGGGATCGTAACAATGACTTTTAGGTACGTATAACCTAAAGCGTGTAATGGAACAGAGATTGTTCGAGAATGGCACTTTCTCCTCCAGATGATGGAGATATACATCCTCTAGGCCCTCTCAGTATTACCGTTGTCAACCAATCGTCTGGGTAGACACAATGTGATTCGTCACAAGAACATCGGAGATACGTATGAGAAAAAGACAATGGTATTAATACGAGTTTATATGTGTAGTGATCAAATGGTTTGATCACGTGGATCACATTGTCTCACCTCGTGATATCATTGGTATCGTGTACGTAAGGGGATAGGCGTAATGAGAAACACACAAAAAGGTTCCGGTTATTCGTGAATGCATAAGAGCCATCATGAGTGTCCATGGTCCCGCTGTTGGTTATTGTTAACACACAACGCTCAGAAAGACAATGGAGGTCTCCGCCGCTGACGCACGCACCACCACTCAGACATGGTACATCTTGTCTAGGATGGGCATGGGGCCGTCGGCCCACGAGTCCCACTCTGTGTCAGAGGGCCCCTCGCTTGCATGCCTTTCATGGTTACTACTCCCTCCGATCCGATATGAGCGTGTCTCCGATCCGGTATGAGCATCCGGTATGAGCGTGTCAAAACCGAGCTAATCACGTACAATTTGTAAGATCATTCATGACAGATATTTGAGGGAGAATTTAATTTGCTGATCAGCTTAATTACCAGCCTTGCCGCTTGGTGTATGCATTGCCATGCAGCCACTATTTCTCGCCCGTTGCGAGGTTTAGTACGGACTCACCCGCAGGAATTCTTACATGGGCTGGCCCATTATTTTTCTTTCCATCATTTTCTTTTCCGGATTTTTCTGTCTTAAACCAATTTTTCCCTATTGATTCTTTTTCTGTTCTTTTTTTGTTTGTTTTCTTTTTCGTTTTTTCATGTTTCTTTTTCCTGTTTCATTTTTTCGATAGCATTTTATTTTCGCCTTTTATGTTTATTCTTCATTTAGTGTTTTTATGTATTTCTACCCTTTTTGATTTTTTTCAAAATGTTTTAAAAAATGAACATTTTTAAATATGAACCATTTTTCAAATATAATTTTCGGTTCACCGAT
Source organism: Puccinellia tenuiflora (assembly GCA_012064385.1). Lineage (NCBI taxonomy): Eukaryota > Viridiplantae > Streptophyta > Magnoliopsida > Poales > Poaceae > Puccinellia > Puccinellia tenuiflora. The sequence goes on along the minus strand of QRDG01000309.1, from coordinate 339,385 downwards.
ATTTTTGGTTCACTATTATTTTTAGTTCACCCGAATTTCAGTTTTGTTCATTATTTTTTCAATTCGCGAGTATTTTTGGTTCACTATAATTTTCGGTTCACCCGAATTTTAGTTTCGTTCATTATTTTTTTGGTTCGCCGATATTTTTGGTTCACTATTATTTTCGGTTCACCCGAATTTTGGTTCCTTTTCGGTTCACTATTATTTTTGATTCACCGACATTTTTGGCTCACTATTATTTTTGGTTCACTACTATTTTCGGTTCATCCAAATTTTTCGTTTTTCCTTTATTCTTTATATTTTAAAAAAGGTTAAGATTTAAAAAATTCAATTTTTTTTCAGGTTTGAAAAATGTTTAAACTTTACAAAACTTAAGATTTGAAAATGTTTCATATTTTGAAAATTGTTCATATTTGGAAATAGTTTATATTAAAAAAAGAAAAGAAATAATACAACGAAATATAAATAAAATAAACAGGAAAGAAAAAACAAAAGAAGCCCACTTGTGGGCCGGCCCATGTGGAGGAGTCGTGTGGGCTACTGGCAGGAATAAAAAGCATTGAGTGAACTGAGTCAAGCGGGCCACTTTCCCCTTGCACGCTGGCGAGTCGAATGGTACGACTCGCTAAGAGCGAGACATAGGGTGACCCCATTGCCACGATATGGGGAGGTCCTATTCAACGCGTTTAGCGTAGCTTAGCGCGTCGACGCCTGAAGCAACCCGCGCACGGGCCGGCCCACCATCCTCGTTTTCTACAACTCGTTCCATCGTTCGGAATAGATGCAACCATCGACATAGAAGCCGCCGCCGCCACCCGCACCATAGACGCCAGCACCCAACCGAGGTCCTATTCAGCGCTCGTAGTCAGCTTCTGCGATCTACTAGACTGTGACGGACAAAACAAAATGTTTCTAGATTTTCTAAAACTCACAAATATAAAAAGTGCTTATGAATTTAAAATGATTCATGGATTTGAAAAAAATGTAAAATTAATGAACATTTTTTATCTTAAAATTTTTATAAATCTGGATATTTTCAAAATTTGAACCATTTTTAATATAAATATTTCAAAAATGAATTTTTAAAAATATGAAACATTTAAAAAATCGGATCCATTTTAAAATGAATATTTTCAAACATGAACCATTTTCAAAAACTAAAATTCGAAAAGTATCGGCGAACCAAAATTCGGATGAAACAAAAATAATAGTGAACCAAAAATATCGGTGAACCAAAAATATCGATGAACCAAAAATATCGATGAACCGAAAAGGAACCAAAAATTCGGACGAACCAAAAATAATAGTGAACCATAATTATCGGCGAAACAAAATTGGATGAACCAAAAATAATAGTGAACCAAAAAATATCGGTGAACCAAAAATAATAGTGAACCAAAAAATATCGGTGAACCAAAAATAATAGTGAACCAAAAATATCGGTGAACCAAAAATAATAGTGAACCAAAAATATCGATGAACCGAAAAGGAACCAAAATTCGCACGAACCAAAAATAATAGTGAACCAAAAATATCGGTGAACCAAAATTCGGATGAACCAAAAATAATAGTAAACCAAAAATATCGGTGAACCAAAAATAGTAGTGAACCAAAAATATCGATGAACTGAAAAGGAACCAAAATTCGGACGAACCAAAAAATAGTAGTGAACAAAAAATATCGGCGAACCAAAATTCGGATGAAACAAAAATAATAGTGAACCAAAAATATCGGTGAACCAAAAATATCGATGAACTAAAAATATCGATGAACCGAAAAGGAACCAAAATTCGGACGAACCAAAAATAATAGTGAACCATAATTATCGGCGAACCAAAATTGGATGAACCAAAAATAATAGTGAACCAAAAATATCGGTGAACCAAAAATAATAGTGAACCAAAAATATCGGTGAACCAAAAATAACAGTGAACCAAAAATATCGGTGAACCAAAAATAGTAGTGAACCAAAACCGAAAATAGATTTTAAAAGAATAATTCATATTTGAAAATTGTTCATTTTTGAAAATGGTTCAAATTTAGAAATTGAACTATTTTTAAAGAATAAACATTTTCCAAGAAAATGAACAAAAGCGAAAATAAAAAAAACATAAAAGGAATGAAGTGAAACAGAGTAGGAAAAAGCGAAAACAGTAAAAGAAAAAAAAGAAAGCAGAAAAAGAAAAAAATGAAAACATAAAAAAATGAAAAAGAAAAAGAAAAGAAAAAACGTGAACAGAAAAACGTGAATAATAGTGAACCATATGAAAAAACAAAAAACGAAAACATAAAAAGAGGAAAAAAAAGGAAAAGAAAAGAAAAAACAAAAACAGAAAAGAAAGAAAATGAAAAACAGAAAAAGAACCACGATCGGAACCTTCTAGAAACTTCCCAAAATCGGAAAAAGGGAAACAGAAAAAGAACGAAATGAAAAAAAAGAAATTGAGCCGACGATTCGCTGGAAAGAACGAAGGCGTCATTGCCTAGGAAACAAATGGGCCGGCCCAAATGCCACCGCGAGGATGCGCAACATGTGCGCGTCAACCCGCTATTTGACGCAACGGGCGTCAAATAGGGATTGCCCATGATATGTGTTTTTAAGCAGGGTACCAGGGGCGGAGTTGGGCCCCGAGCAACCATGGCCATGGACCGGGGCGCAGCCAAATTCCCGGCCTACTATGCATATTGAAATCCGACTTGGCCCGATGCCAGCCCAGGTGTGGCCTATTTTCTGTGACCCATTTTATCTAGTGAACCATGAATGAATCGAACTCTCGCTTCTCTCATTGCTCGCTCGCTCTTTCTGGCTCTCCCTTTGCTCGCTACTGACACGAGCTGGCGCTGCCACAGTATCCCCGTCGCAGCCAGGAAGTAGCTGTTCGGCTTGCCGTACTTTTCCAGACTAAAGGCTCTAGCGTTAAGCGATGTGGGACTAAATACTAAGAGCATTCTCCAGTCGCGGCGCCAATAGAGCGTCCGGATGAGCGCCCGAACGAGCTCTATTGGCGTCGTCCGGATGAAAACGGGCGTATTGGCGCCGGCGTTCCCAAGTCGCGGCACCAATAGGTTTTTTAAACAAAATTTAAAGTCGAAATAAGATAAATTTCATTCAAACTTGAAATATTTTACATGTTTGAACGAAATTCGATAAGAACTAAACTAAAAACTAAAATCTAGCGGCGACGATAGCGGTCGAACACCGCGTATTCGTCGGCCTCCTCCTTCACCTCTTCCTCCTCGTCCTTGACGCGGCTGGGACCCTCCTCATGGTCGTCGGCGGTGAGGTCGAGGAACGGCGCCCCGGTGATCTCCGCGTGGTCCCGTAGTGACCACGCGCAGGCTGCCTTCTCGTCCAGCGACAGGACGTCATTGAGCGACTCCTGCAGCACCGCGGCGAGGCCGGGGCAGTCATTGTCGTCGGCGTCGGGGTTGAACAGGCCGCGATGAGGTGCTCGTACTCCGTCTTCACCTTCTTCGGCGGCGGCGAAGGTGGAAGAGGGTGTCGGCCGCCGCTGCTGCCGTTGCACTGCTGGGTTGGGGCGTCGCGGATGACGACCCCTCCCCCGCTCCGCCCGCCACGCCTCGCCGGGGTGCGCAGCTCCTCCTTCACGTCCGGCTTTGGTGTGAGGAGCGTCGACGTGCCGCAGGAGGAGGAGGACCCCGAGCCGGACGACGACGGTGTTCTCCTCGGCGCCCAGCGGTGGGAAGGGGGAGGCACCGGTGTCGTGAAGGAGGGTGACAGAGTGTACATGGGTGTGCCATTGGCGACACACCCCAGCACGTACTCCATCGTTCGCCCCAGCGCGCTCCAGAAGGCCCACCGATCGGCGGAGTTCTTGTCGCGCGGTGGGGACGGCGGCCCTTCGCCGGTCCAGGTCGTCATGTCCTCGTGGTGGAGCCGGCAGAGCTCGGTCGCGTAGCGGGCGTAGTTCGCTGGCCGCGGCTACCACTGAGGGTCGTTCCGCTCCTCGGTGGTGAGCGCGCCCCAGTAGTGGCGGAGTATCGTCTCCCACCAATGACGGCCCGTCGGCGTCGAGGGGCCCAGCACCGGGATGCCGTTGATGCTGAGCGTCCAACCGTGGGGCGCTCCCATATCCGGCGGCGCGGGGTAGTTGGCGTCGTGGAGCGCCGCCGCCTCCTCCTTGAGCAGCGTGTGCGGGCGCCAGCCATTGGCGGCGTCTGCTGGGTTGCGCTTGTCCTGCGACATCTCCGGCGGCAAGGGTTTTGGTAGGCGAGAGGAGAGGCGAGAGGATAGGCTTCGGTGTGAGATTGGACCGGGGAGGCGCGGGTTTTATCGCCGGAGAAGCGGTGGGCGGCGGCTTCAAAAGGCGCTGCATTGACGCCGCCGCGCTAGGGAGCCGGTGAGCGACGCGACGCCTCGCTGCCGCGCCATGAATGAGTTTGACCGCGGCGATTCAGGTTTTGTATCGATGACACAGCTGGCCCACCCGTCTGGGCGTCGCGCGAAATTCCGTCCGATGCGTCCAAGCGGATTCCGCCGCGAAGGGCGTGGGCTGGGCGTGCCGGACGAGATATTGGGACTCGTCGAACGAAATATTCGAAAATAATTTCGTTCATCGACATTTTCTATAAAATTTTAAATTATTCTAAAATAGTTACTGGTAAAATCGTTCAAAAAAGTTTCCGTTCAAAATACCTATTTTTTTCACTTTTAAAAAATTGTTCAAAAATATTTTCCATCCAGAGACTTTTTCTGTTCAATTTTTAAAATCGTTCGAAAAAAAAAATTGTTCACCGACCTTTTCTCTTCACTTTTCAATTTGTTCAAAATAGTTTCCGTTCACCTCCATTTTGTGTTCATTTTTTAAAAAAATTGAAAAATAAATTCCGTTAACCGCTATTTTTTGTTCACTTTTGTAAAACCGTTCAAATGAGGTCAATGTTCTAATTGAAAAAAGTTCAATTTAAAAATAGGTTCTAGCATACTTTTTCAGTGCGAAACATGCGTCTATTTTAAAAAGTTTACTATACTTTTCTGTTCAACTATATTTTTAAAAAAATTTGTTCAGGGATTTAAAAATGTTCATGGATTCCAAAAAAAAAAGTTTCCCCACACAAAATTTTGTTCAAGAGGCTTAAAAAATTATTCATCGGTTCAAAAAATACGTTCATGGATTCAAAATTTGTTTCACGAGGTTTAATCAAATGTTTCCGAGTTTAAAACAAAAAAATCACGGTTAACTGATCTAAAAAATATTCAAGGATTCCAAAACAGGTTCATGGATACCAAAGTGTTTATGAGGTTCAAAAAACTCTTCACGGATTTAAAAAATATGTTCGTGGATTCAATAATGTCATGACACTTGAAAACAAACTCATTGTTTTTTTTTTGGAAAAAGTATTTTCACGAATTCAAAAAAATGTGCATGACACAACAAATGTTCATTTCGTGGTTAAAAATGAAAACGAAAAATGTAACTTAAACTTTTTTATTAGTTATATTAATATGTTGAAACATAAAAAACATAAAGTGGAGAATATAAAAAGCTTGACCATACCTAGAAAATATAAATGGAGACGAATCTGTAAAGATGGAAAGAAAAAAAGAAAAAAAAATCACGCTACAGAAACTAGAGCTGGCAGAATCATTTGTCGCTGAAGAGAATCAGCGCAGCGACGGAAACGAGCGGAGGGAGCGAACTGGAAATTAAATGGGCCGAGCCCACTAGAGTTTCCTTTTGGCGGCGCAAACGACACGCGCCGCTGAACGCGGCATATAGGAGCTCCCGGTCCGGCGGGCATGTGCGCTAAGAACAATCAATAAGTATTGGAGTCCTGCGGGCCCTGCGCTAACAGGTATCAACGGGCCGAATTATCAGCCCATCTCACGCCGCTTCGTTTAATCGACCACTTCTAATCAAATCTTTCTCCGGAAAAGAAGTTAAAAGAGACATCGCGCGAGCACTTGTCTGCAGAACACACGTCCGTCCCGTTCCCGTCGTAGAGCATCTATCTGCCACACGGTGCTCATGCGCGCGTCGTCGCGGCTGGCATCGTACACACCTGATCTGCCCGGCGAGAAGCACGTACATAACCTAACCTTACCCGCCAGAGCTGCCGGCCGGATTGGACTGTCACGCAGGACTTGATATTATTCAACCCTGCCTTCTGACGGGCAGGACCAGGACGAGGCAATTTAATTACTCACTCGGCGTGCACGCATGCATGAACGTGTTTCAGTTTTAACCGCTCCCTCGTTTTCCCCGGGCGCGCTTTGACGGTCAAAGCTTCGGCAGGAAGCACGGCAACCGAGCGCCGGCCCCAGGACCGGACCTGCTGCCTGCCGCGCCACGAATACTCTACTCGCCGCCGATGTACCGCGCGCACGGGGCCGAGGAGGATCCCATGTAAGCGTGCGTGCGTGCATTGGGAAACTACGTACGCGGCACCGTCGAAAACACCCACGCGAGCCTAGCTGTGTTCAGTTGGGTTCTCTCGTAGGCAGAGACACTGTATTGGACGAACACTGACATTCACACCAACAGAACTCGCCGTCTGCTTTCTCACTTCACGTTCTGCTTGTGCGCGTAGTCAATGTATCATGTGTGGAACAAGGTTGCTTGCATCCGTAGATATCCTATGAAAGTAGGACTTCTGATGAAGATTCTTCTTCATGTAGATGCAGGCAGGGTTTACGCCTCTCGCCCCCGCATGGCAATGAGGGGCAAACCCTAGCCGTTGTCGCCAGCCCCCTCCCACACCCCTTCCTCCTCTCTCCCCGCTGCTGCCAAGGGCGCGGCCGAGCAAAAAATTGGCCGTCGTCGCGGGGAGGGGGGGGGGGGGGGGGGGTCTCGTGGGGAGTGAATAGGTGCTACACCAAATTTTAATTCTTTTTTAAATTAGGCTTGACACAAAAGGTAAATTCTCTAAATATGTAACTACGGTGAATTTACCTATATGACAAGCACACAACTAACACTAGGCAATTAACACGATACAAGTAAAAGCTACTAAGGGATAGAGATAACCGAAAGTAGAAGCACGCGGAGGCAAGGATGTATTCCCGAGTTCCTCTTTGTGTAAGGGAGTACGTCTCGTTGGAGGGGTGTGAGCTCGCCACAACAGGCCTACTCAACGCCACAAAGGCCTCACCCTATTCTCCGATCAACCTCGCCACAAAGGCTCGGTCCACCTTCCACTATCGGAAACCTTCAAGGCGGAATTCGGAGCCTTTACAATGTTCTTGGGGCACACACCCACAACTTAATCAGGGGCTCCCAAATCAACACACAACTGAAAACAATAGCAATCAAAGTGAGTACACAAATGGCCTAGGTTTTCCCAATGGAAACCCTAGGAATGATTCCCTCAAGCAAATAAGGGGGAAATGGAAAACCCTTTGGTGAGCTTGTAGATCATGGCCTTCTCCTTCAATCCTCGAAGTTTGAGCAAGTTTGAGTGCAGGGATTGGGAGATCTCGTCGAATTGAGCTTTTGCTTGTAATGGAGGAGTGAGAGTTCCAAAAGCTGACTGACCCGAGGTGGGAGAAGGGGTATTTATACCCCTTAGAGAAATCTGGCCGTTGGACTGCGGAGGGCCGGATATATCCGGACATAACTCCGGAACTTTTGGCCGGGTGGCCAGAACTTCCGGTGGTTAGGCCGGAATATCCGGGGCACCAGATATCTCCGGGGAGAATCTCCGGGCCAAACTTTCGGGACCCCTCCAGAGAGGTTTCCCGAAAAATACTTAGCCATATTTCCTAGAAAAGTTTCCAGGGCCGGAACTTCCGGCCTTTCGGTCGGAACTTCCGGACCACCGGAAATTTCCGGGCAGAAGTTCCGGGACCCCTCCAGAGAAGTTTCCCGAATATGACTTAGCCGAAATTCCCATAGGCCGGATATTCCGGGCCTGGACCGGAACTTCCGGAGACACCACCGGAATATCCGGACCCATTTAGCAGAAGTGACCGTAGACTTCGTTTGTCTTCTTCGTCTTCGATCTTATCTTCGATCTTTTCACCTTCCTAGACTAAACACCTAAGGTACCTGAACATATCACTCAACAGAGAAGATTAGCCCACAAAATGTGTTATTATATCACCAAAACTAAGAGATGTTCTTTCAACATTGACGACACTTCCGGTGCCATTTTCCCTCTTGAGGGCAGCATTTTTGGAGTTTATGATTGCATTCATCACTCCGAAAGATGGATCGGTAGAAGACGGCGGCAACGGCTTATCAACATGCGCATGTGGTGCGCGCCGAGTGTTTGCTGGACTGGTTAGTGCTCCCGGCTTGCCATTGGGTGGCTTAGTGATGAGCCATAAGTATAGGGGATCGCAATAGTCTTCGCGGGTAGTGTAACCCAATTTATTGATTCGACACAAGGGGAGTCAAAGTATACTTAAAGGTCTCCGTAGCTTTGTCAATTCAGCCACACCTGGAGAAGCACAAGTAACACAAGAGGGGTGAAAGCAGCAGTGATTTGAAAGCAGTAGTAACAGTAGCACGAAAACAGTGATGGAGAAATATGGACCGGGGTTCATAGTTTCACTAGAGGTAGCTCTCTTAAGCAAGTAAGCATTCATTGGGTGAACAAATTACAGTTGGGCAATTGACATAATTGCACTAATTAGTTATGACAAAGAAACCTAGTTAATGAATTATACGTAGGTATGTGTTCCATATATAGTTGTATCTACTCGCAATGAGAATTCACACAACATCTTTTGTCCTACCATCCGATTTCAGCCAGGCCAATTAAGGAATTTATGGTAATTAAGATGCTCCTTTTAATAGAGCACCGGCGCAAAGCATTAACATTCAGCGAACACATGTAATTCTCAAGTTACTAACCATCCCCATTGATACCCCGACCTGTCACCTCGAGGTCGCCGGTTCCGGACTAGTAACAGGTGCATATAACTTGTAGATACGATCTAAGCAACAATTATATTTATGCAAACATAACGAGCCCAAATCTAAGATCATGCTACTCGTGCACTAGTGACAAGCATTAAGCATAACAAGGGTGCAGCAACAAAAATTCATAAACATAAGTGGCTGATTATAATGTAACAATCCATCGGATCCCAACAAACACACAACTCCGATTACATAATAGTGATCTTGATCATGTAGGGCAGCTCACAAGATCTGAACATGGTAGCACAAGGGGGAGAGAGTACCAACTAGCTACTGATATGAAGACCTAGAGCTCACTTGAGGAGGCTCATCAATGGAACTAGTGGGGGGATGCATCCAACTTGCTTGCTCATGAAGACCTAGAGGAGGAGGTTCATCCTTGGAATATACAAGCCAAGTTCTATAACGTTAAAATCCCCACATAGTTATACTACAAAAAACAACATGAGAACTATCTAAAATGAAGTGTAGGTGCTAACATAGCACAAGTGTGGTAAAAAGGACAGTAGTGCTGCTCCCTCTCTCCTTTTCTATTTTTTTGTATTTTGGTGGCCTCCATGGCTCTTTTAGATATTCTCTCAATTGGCCTCTTTTGGGCTCTTTTATTTTAATTTTTTTCTTTCTTTTTTCTATTTTTCACTTTATTTTTATTTTGAACCTCACTGGTAGGAGCAACACTCTATATTACAAATGGATCATCACACTTTTTGGTACTCATAACTCATAAGACTAATACATGATTTATAAAAGAAAGCATGCATGATTGAGCGTAGTGTGGAAAAAATGTAGAACATGTGGCAAGCCACTCATCACACTAACTCAATGATCAAGAAAAACTATATGACAATGGAGAATGACATCAAGTCATGTAATGTAATGATGGATGTTGCATGGCAATGTATCTCGGAACGGCTATGAAAATGCCGTGGTAGGTAGGTATGGTGGCTGTTTTGAGAAAGATAATTGGCTTAGGGTTTTTTATTTCTCGGCCCTACTTCCCTTAGTTCTCCTCGTTCTAGCTCCACTTCCTTAGCTATCCTCGCCTTTGCCCCACTTCTCTCTTTCGAGGCTCAAAGACGGCCGAACGGCGAGTTTTCGTCTGGTCAACCACGTTTGACCGGTAGTGCGGCTCTCGGCTGCTGAGTCACACTTTGTGGGACCCACATTTCGCCACGTTTCGCCCAGGACCCTGGCTGTGGTTTCTCTTGCCCGCCGCCCCCAAATAAAAGGGGGCCTACCCTGGAATCGAAGAACAGGACCCATTCTTTCTCTCTTCTCCCTCGAAAATGTCGTGGAGGACGCCCAGCCCGGAGAGCCCGTACTCGATGCCGTCTCACTCGGAGGTTCACTCTCCTTATACGATGCAATCCTTCTACGAGGAGGAGCAGGAGGAGATCAAGGCGGCGGGGCTGGCGGCGGGGCGGGAGTCGAAGAAAGACCGCCGCTACGAAGTGGCGCGTGGAGATCCTCCGCCGCAGTCCCCGGTCTACGAGTACGGGGCATCGGAGTCCTCGGACGAGCCCTACTCGGACGAGGAGCGCGGGCCTGCGGTCGTGGACCAACCGCCCGTGCCCGTCGGGCAACCGCCCGAGGCCAATGTTGTCAACGAGGACGTCTCTGCCGACTAGGAGGAAGACTCGGACTCCGAGGACTCCGACGACGATGACTCCGGGGACTCCGGCGCCTCCGAAGTTACGTCATGAAGGCGCCACGAAGAAGAAGAAGTAGTAGTAGTAGAAGAAGAAGTAGCTGCCGTAGTTGTAGTTCATTTTTTAGGGTTTTTTACGAGTTAATCGTTTGTTGCTATGGAGTAAATCATTATTCTGAATTAATGTATTTTTCATATGCAAAAAAAATGTTTATTGGGTATCCATGTCTTTCATATTTACACGTACGGTGATTGGACGTGACTGCTAGGCCGGGCGCCGCTAGCCTAGCGGTGAGGCCGAGGTTATGCGACACGCCTTCAATGGCATGTCCATCCGTGCACGCTACATAGACGCAGGGTGGACTACCATCGGCAGCTCGTTCTTCCATATGGTCAATCCAGACATAAATGAACCAGAAGTTATGCAGACTGGCGCGAGCGATCGAGCTGTAACGCAAGTATGGGCTTGGAACGCGACCGACATGCAACATAGCTCTCTGGAACCAATTTGAACAAGGGGCCATCTGATCTTAGTTCATACTAACCATTACATAGTTCAACAAACGATACTTCATATATATTTTTAGGGCTTTATAAAACCCTAATCTAACTCTAAACCTTGATCTAAACAAAAGCTGCCACAAGGGAACCTTCACCGGGCCATCTGCTACTCACTATCGGCGGTGCCGCCGCTGGCGGAGGCCCTGCTGCAGCCGTGCCACGTTCATCACCTCCACAAACTCGGCCTCCGCACGGCGCCGCTTCGCCGCGCGGCGCTCGGACCGCACGGACTTGGCGAGAACGCGCGCCTCCAGCTCGTCGGGGTCGACGATCTTGACGAGCTCCTCACCGTTGTCAGTGGAGTCCAATTCGACGCTTGAGTATGCGTACTCATCGTCGCTGGACTCGGTTGAGGGCGTCGGCAGAGGTGGGGCGGACGGAAGCGGAGGCGGAGGCAGGGGCTCTCGTCCATGTCGGAGGCGGAGGCGGTGCTTATCCTCCTCGTCATTGCCGCCAGCAGAAGGATGGCCACCGCCGCTCTCGCCACGTTCGCGCCCGGATGCGGATGACATGGAGCGAGTGGGTTGGAAGAAACTGGGCGGAGGGGGCGTGAAAGTTTACGCGGAGGGGCTGAATAGGATGAACGAGAATCTGGAACCATCGCATTCAGCCAATCAGGTCGCAGAACCGTCCTTCTCGCGGATCGGCTTAACCCTAGCGACCAATCCAAACCGTCCATGCAGAGCGATCAACGGCCCGGAAGGGTGCGGGGTTTCAGACGGGTTTTCATAGTGTTTCATTGACCAAGATCATGGCATATCCATGGCTACCTTTGTGATATGATTACCATACTCAGCACAAACATGTGTTTTGACATTGTCAACAATGTTGCCAAAGAAATATTTCAAGATTGGGGGTTTTTATTTTAAACATTTTATTTACTGACGAAACCCCCATTTTTTGTGAAGTAGGTACCACAAATAAGATTTAAAATTGACCTCTCACAATTATCACACGAACTATATCATATGGGAGGCATAACCTCTGAATATCATGAATTTTTGAACTTTTTAACTATATTCCACTCATTAAATCAGTTTACTAGCATTTATCGAGAAATAAAGAAATTTGAACTACAAGTGTGTTATAGTTTGGCCCCAAAATTATGTAAAAATCATAATAACGTAGTATATAATGATTAAACGCAATTGCAAAGAAAAAAGTAGGAAAAATTCACCCTTAGCTATGAATGGTCACACAGACAATTTTGACCCTGTTTTGAAAAAAATCTCATAAATCGAGAAAACATCAAAAAAATGTAAAACCAGGGGGATCTTCCTATTTATTCTACTAGAATTGAGGAAAAATCATAAACTTTGAATAACACTCTTTTATAAAAGGAGTGTTCACAAAATGGACAACTTTGTCTGAAGTTAAATGGCTTCCATGCCAAATGACCAAGATCATGGCATATCCATGGCTACCTTTGTGATATGATTACCATACTAGGCACAAACATGTGTTTTGACATTGTCAACAATGTTGCCAAAGAAATATTTCAAGATTTTTTGATTTTATTTTTAAACATTTTATTTAGTGCCGAAACCCCCATTTTTTGTGAAGTAGGTACCACAAATAAGATTTAAAATTGACCTCTCACAATTATCACACGAACTATATCATATGGGAGGCATAACCTCTGAATATCATGAATTTTTGAGCTTTTTAACTATATTCCACTCATTAAATCAGTTTACTAGCATTTATCGAGAAATAAAGAAATTTGAACTACAAGTGTGTTATAGTTTGGCCCCAAAATTATGTAAAAATCATAATAACGTAGTATATAATGATTGAACGGAATTGCAAAGAAAAAAGTAGGAAAAATTCACCCTTAGCTATGAATGGTCACACGGACAATTTCGGCCCTGTTTTGAAAAAAAATATCTCATAAATCGAGAAAACATCAAAAAAATGTAAAACCAGGGGGGATCTACCTCTTTAGTCTTCCAGTATGGAGAAAAAATCATAAAGTTGCAATCCACATCCATCCGCGTCTCGAACGCGCTTGACAGCGCTAGAGCGCATCCAGAGCGTGCAAGACAACGCTATGGCACGCTCTGGATGTGAATTGACATGCCATGAAACAAATTATCACGTCAGTTCGCGTTCAACATGGTCTAGAAGGATCACATTGTTTTTTTTTTGGCTCATTTAGATAAGTTAAAAAAAAATACTTGCTTAGAAATGGGGTTGTTTACCCTACAGCGCCAACTGTTCGACAGAAGTACCACAAATTTACAAGTCAGGTTACTGAACCTAATACAACCTAAAATTAACAATGCATAGTAAGACTAGTCACTGAACTCTTCTTTCACATCCTCGCTCACCTTGTCTTTCACCTCATCTTTCACCTCTTGTCTGATCTCGACGTCATCTTCATCCACCTCTTCAGTGGAGTCCACAACCTTCTGGCTGGACCTGTACCTTGATGACGACGGGATCACCCAGGGAAATTTGCATGAGATCGCAAAATAGATTCCAGTTCTCTTCGAACACGAGGTACTCTTGATCGGTTGCCACTTCTCCTTGCTCTTGAACATATGTTCCCATAATCACAATATCATCTTTGCACACACAAGAATTTCCTTCCGATGGCAGCTTATACTCATCTACTACCTCAATCTTGAGATACTAACCAAAATAACAAAAACATCGTATAAGAAATGTGTAAATGATGTCATTTTTGTTTTGCAGAAATGACGATGAATAAAGGGTGAATAAAATGATACCAGAGTCTCATCATCCTCTATCCTACACACGTAGAACTGAGGGATCTCAAAGAACTCGTCAGCATCCAATTCCCTTATCGCATCCTTGTATAGAGCGAAACATATTGAATTCATGTCTGAAGCATTGTAATCTATTGGGTAGTCAAGTATGGTTTTCTCCAGGGACGGCTTGCATATATCTATAATCTGTTGACACTCTGATCAAATAGAATAAGGAATTAAGTTTGAAAATTATAAACTACCCAATGTGTAATTAAGAAAAAAACACTAACTAACATACCAGAGTTGTGAACCCAAGGTTTGATAGCATTGTTTGCGTCAGTCACTTCAACATTAAACCGATGATGCGCTTCATCATATGTGAATGTGACAACATCATCTTCTTCGATGGCATAGGCTTCACAATATGCTGTCCAGTGCGGTCCAGAGATAAAACTCCTACAAAATGACCATGGCCACTGCAAATACACCGTTTCCACGTAGAAGTAATATGTATCTTCATGTCCACACTTAGCAACAATCCAGTTCTTACGAGGGCCAACAGCCATGCTCTCTACATGATTTCTGAAACTACATTGCATAACCTACATTCAATACAAATATAACCGAACACATAATGGCATTCACTCGATTTGAAACACAACACGTACAATTTGTTGTTGACAAAGTAAGTTGTTCATAATGATTCTAAAAGTTTTGGTATGGCGGGTGATTCTACCGCAGAATGGCGGTTCGTAAAGGCAAATAGAACAGTCGGCTTCATCCATTTCCTGTTTCAAAAAGCAATAACAAAAGAAATTTAGAAACTGGGGTTTTTTCCCCATTTCGAAGAAACATACAGAGGCATACGGGAAATCTAATTAACCCAAATATAGTCCACCGTTCGGGAGCTCTAACACTAGTATAGAAGATAACAATTACCTTTCGAATGGGGTAGACGGATTGCGGCAGAATCGACGGTGACAAAAAAAACCCTATTGCAGTCCCGGCAGCGTAGAAGGCGCGCCGCCGAAGAATAACCGCGCCGGCAAGCTGCGACGGGTTCCTCTACTTTTCCTCCTCCCTTCTCGATGTCGACCTGTGCCTTCAACTCCCCTCCTCTGCGCCTTGAATCCCCCTCCTCTGCACCTTGAATCCGCCTTATTTTGCTCTGTTCTTGGGGTTTTCTTGGGGTTCTTTCGATGGTCAGGGGAGAAAGAACCACTTGGCGGTGGTAATCCCTTATTAAACAGGTGCCAGACATTTTTAACGGGCCCACTCGCGGGGGCGATTCAAAACGAGGTGAAATGAGGGTCCCAACTCCCAACTGTGGGCGCACTGCGGTCCCACACAGTCCGGCCCCACTCGTTAGGCCAAGTAACGGTCAAACAAGGTTGACCAGACAGAAACGACCGTTTGGCCGCCTCTTGAGCCTCGAAAGAACGAAGTGGGGCAAAGGCGAGGACAACTAAGGAAGTAGGGCTCAAACGAGGAGAACTAAGGGAAGTGGGGCATCAAAATAAAAAAACCCATTGGCTTATGTGTAGGAGAACAAGAGGAAGTCCTCCCACGGAGTTGGATGTACTGGCGAAGTATGCACCAAGTCTCGATGTGAGAGAGGGAAATGCACAGCACCAAAGAGGCTAGCAAAATATGGAGGTGGAAGTGCCAAAAACCAAAACTCAACAATACATTCATATATTGCAAACAACTAGCAGTTTCAATGTTCCACAAGTGGTTAAAACACCCCAAGAGGGATCATGGCGGCGACACAAGTGCCCCGTTGGCTTCCCCGGCCTTAGCAGTAACTAAACACTAGGAACTACTTTTCAACTGAACAAAATTCATGATACAATAGTATTATTGACTTAGGTTGTTTTTAGTTCAGAAAAGTATGGCTCCACACTCTACTAACACGTCTTCACTAATCAGCTCTAACAATGTTAACCAACACATTTTAACCATTAGTTTAGTTAATACCGCAAAACAATTGAAGAGTATCAAATTATCCACATAGTGATCTACAAGACTATGTAGTTTTTTTTCTATTTCATACCACTACCAAATGCACAACATTTTATCGTTCTAACACATCAACCAAGCAACCAAAACAACTCTCTAACAAATATAAGTGAATAAAAAGAGAGTTTAACAACAACAACTAGCATATCTAAACAAGATAAAAGCTAAAAGCGAGAGCTTACTAGCAAACAAACAACAACTAAGAATACTCTACAAGATATAAGCGAAGCGCAAAAGTATTCTAATGAAAAAGCGGAGCGTGTCTTTCTCCCACACAAGATAGCTAGGATCCAATATTGCTTATGACCATCAAACAAAGCAAAACAAACTGAAGCTCCAAGAAATAGCACACAATGTGTAAAGTGATAAAAACAAAGTTCCAACGGAGACGATCTGATGGTTGTCGATGAAGAAGAGGGGATGCCTTGGGCATCCTTAAGCTTAGACGCTTGACTCTTCTTGAATGTCCAGGGGATGCCATGGGGGCATCCCCAAGCTTGTGCTTTTTTCCATCCTTCAACTTCTTGCATCATCCTCTCTCGTGGAACTTAAAAACTCCCTTCACACAAAACTTCTCATAAACTGATTAGAGGGTTAATACTCATAAAAAAATCCACTTGGGTTTCACAAGGACAAATTGCAAAAACTTAATTTAACATTAGCTACTGTATACTAAGCCTTTGTGACACCTTTCCACAAAAATAAACCACAAAGAAAGCTCGTATAAGAGACAACGCAAATAAAGGCAGAATCTGTCAAAAAAAGAACAGTCTCTAAAGATCGAATTTTAAGAGGCACTTCCGTAGCTCAAATCAGAAAACTTAAAACTAATGAAAGATAGATAAAAGTATCAGGCTCGCTGTCAGAAAAAGATCACGTTCTGGGATGTTTCAAGATTTTCTGTAACAGGCGCATGATACGTGTCAAATGTATCTATAATTTTTTATTGATCCATGCTTGTTTTATGTCATTGTCACATGTTTTTGCCATTTTATTATATCATTTTAAGGCATTTTATTGGACTAACCTATTGACAAGATGCCTAGTGCCAGTTCCCTGTTTTTGTCATGTTTTTGTTCCAGAAAGTTACTTCTGGAAATATTCTCGGAATTGGACGAAAATTTACGGGGATTTTTTATTGGACAAATGAAGACCGGAGCCAAAAGGGCGACCCGGGGAGCAGCCCACAGGCCAGGGGCGACCTGTGGCCGCGGCCCAGGGTCCACCCGTGGGTGGGACCCGCCCCTGCCCTGTGAGGCACCTCTCGGTTGCCTCCGACGCCTATAAAATCATCCCCGGCGAAAAAACCCTAACCCCCGAAGGATTTTCCCAAATACGATACAGAGCTCTGCCGCCATCGCCGACAAGTTTCGGGGGTTCAGAAGGTCCTGTTCCGGCACCCTGCCGGGACGGGGATCGACCGCTGGAGCCATCTCCATCAACACCGCTGCTTCCCGTGATGAGGAGAGAGTAGTCCCTCACCGGGGCTGAGGCTTATACAAGTAGCTATGTGGTTATCTCTCTCTCCCATGATATGATCTTCGTTGTGATCATGAGCTTTATTAGTATAGTTGAATACATGACGTTTCCCTATGTGTAATGTTTATGATGTTGCTCAAGTGGTGTTATCCAGTATAATTTGCGGAGTCACCGTTGTGATCACGGTACCACGGTGACAGTGAGGGTGCCGTGTGTGGCTCTATGCATCAAGATTAGAGGGATCTTCATCATGAGTTTGTTCTTTATTATTGTTGGATTGAATAGATCATGAGGTTTCTTAATGCTTGTGTTATTGAAGAAAGAGACTATTCAAGAAATAGGTTGTGGTGTTTGTTAGTACTATCTTTGGATGCGGATAGTGACAGCATGAAGTGTCCATAGATGTGGAATACGAACTTTAAGGTGTGCTTTTCATAGCCCTACGCAATTCTCATCCTATTTGATCCACGAAAGAATGATCTCCGAGTAACGTCTACCATGCATGTGTTTTTGCGGGAACTATCATGTGTTTAATTATGTTAATGATGTTGAGAGTAGTCACTAGTAAAATTATGAAGCCTAGGCCTTGTTTCCAAGTATTCATACACCGTTTTTAGTCACTTTTGTCACTTGTTTGCTTGCTGCCATTTTTATTACAGAATTGCAAAATCAACTTTTACCATCCATATCACTTGCATTTTACTATCTCTTCGCCGAACTAGTGCACCTAGACAATTAGCCATTGTATTAGGTGTGTTGGGGACACAAGAGACTTCTTATATCTTAATTGTAGGATTGCTTGAGAGAGGATACATTCAACCTCTTCCTCCCGTGGATTCGATAAACCTTGGGTTACTCACTTAAGGGAAAAAAAATTGCTGCTGTCCAACAAACCTCTGCGCTTGGAGGCCAAACAAGTCTACAAGAATAGAAGCGTGTAGTAGACATCAACACATAGACATGAACACAAGTGTTCAAGGTCGACTCCCACTTCATCAATGTTCAACTTTCCAATCATTTCTCAACTTTGAAAAAGTTTTTAGATTTTTTTGGTAATTCGTGATCTCTACCCATGACTAAGGATAGAAAACAAATTAAAACTGAAAGCAAAAAGAAAATGGGTTGCCTCCCAATAGCGTTTTTCTTTAAAGCCTTTTAGCTAGGCTCAGTAATTTCAATGATGCTCACATAAGAATAAGAGTTGAAACACAAAAGAGAGCATCAAGAAGCAAATAACAAACACGTTTAAGTCTAACCCACTTCCTATGCATAGGCATCTTGTAAGAAAATAAATCAATGAAGTGCAAAGCATTAAGCATAGGAATGTAAAACAAGAGCAACTTCAGAACTTTCAACATTGAGAGAGGTTTTTTTTAGCAAAATGAGAACTCCAACTACCATATTTTCCTCTCTCGTAATAATTTTCAGTAGCATCATGAACAAACTCAACAATATAATTATCACTTAAAACAGGCTTTTCATGATCTACAAGCACATAATTTCGGTCCATCTCAAAATTAGTGGGATCAAACCCACTTTCAATAGCATTATAATTTTTATCATCAAGTAATATAGGACCATCATCAAGAGCTTTATCATATAAACTTTCTAAGCACAAATCCTCATTATCATGCATCTCAATGGTTGGAGTAAATAAAGGATTATCATAAGATTTATCAATATAGCACGGATTATCATATATAACAAGATCATTTTTATCAAAAAGGGATGTTTCAAACGAATCAATAGGATCATAGCATTCATCCTCCTTTGGTGAGCAAGGAGGACAATCAAATAATGTATGAGTTAGAGAGTTAATCTCATTAGAAGGTAGACATGGGTAGCTACTCCATTCTTCCTCCTTTTGTTCGTCACCCTCCTCTTTTTCATCCAATGAGCTTCCAGTTTCAGCAATTTCTTCTTCCATAAGCTCCTGCCTGGCATTAGTCTCTTCTTTTGGAGGGGAGAACCCCTTCAAAAATTCAGTAATATAAGCATTATCATTGTAATTATCCATACAATATTTAAGTATAGCAAAACTTTCAGATTTATAAGGAGCATCATCATCATTTTCAAGCAAACTACTAATTTCAAAGGCACCCTTCCAAGCAATAAATTCTTCAATTTTTTCCACATCATAATAATCATAATTTCCCTTAGCATAGGATGATAAGGTTTCATTAGCATTGCAAGCACATTGGAAAGGAAGGTGTTTAAAATTCATGCAACAACACGACTCTAGCATGATTGTCCAGTTGATTTATTATTTTCCATGAATGTATCCCTTTTTTAGACAAGCGGTATTCCTTATAATATTCTCGTTGTTCCTTCGTGAACCCGCCTTAAGCGTGCCAATAAGATCTAGTTTCAAAGAAGTTAACCATTGATAGCAATCACAATAAAGAGAGTAGAGAGAAAGTGTATACTTCCCAAGTGAACCAATAAGTAGAGCTATGGCTCCCCGGCAACGGCGCCAGAAAACGTCTTGATGACCCACAAGTACAGGGGATCGCAATAGTCTTCGCGGGTAGTGTAACCCAATTTATTGATTCGACACAAGGGGAGCCAAAGTATACTTAAAGATCTTCGCAGCTGAGTTGTCAATTCAGCCACACCTGGAGAAGCACAACTAACACAAGAGGGGTGAAAGTAGCAGTGATTTGAAAGCAGTAGTAACAGTTACACGGAACATTGATGGAGAAATATGGACCGGGGTTCATAGTTTCACGAGAGGTAACTCTCTTAAGCAAGTAATCATGCATTTGGTGAACAAATTACAGTTGGGCAATTGACAGAATTGCACTAATTAGTTATGACAAAGAAACCTAGTTAATGAATCATACGTAGGCATGTATTCCATATATAGTTGTATCTACTCGCAATGATAATTCGCACAACATCTTTTGTCATACCATCTGATTTCAGCCGGGCCAATTAAGGAACTTATGGTAACACTAGTAGAAAATGGGGCAACGGTGCGCCCCCTTTAGTACCGGTTGTCTAAAAACCGGTACTAAAGGGGGCCATTAGCACCGGTTGTATATGTGCCCCAAGCCTCCAACCCTTTAGTACCGGTTGGTATTAACAACCGGTACTAAAGGCTACTCTTTAGTACCGGTTGTTACTACCAACCGGTACTAAAGGGTTGGAGGCCCCGCGGCACATGCGGCCACGGTTGGTGGCCCCACGGCCAGCCCTTTAGTACCGGTTGTTATTGCCAACCGGTACTAAAGATTAGTCTTTAGTACCGGTTGGTTAAAACAGCCGGTACTAAAAAGGTTCTGCCTATATCTTCTTTCACCCCGAGCCGGTCAGCTCCATTTTTTGAGCAACCCGAGACCAACTCCATTTTTCCTCTCTCCCAAGCTCTAGGTCACCCCATTTTCCTTCAACATTTGTCAAGATTTGTGGCACCCTATACAAGGGTTAGCAACTTCTTCATCTTCTCTTCCGGCATTTCAAGTTTAGCTCATTTTGTTGCAAGTTTAGCTAGTTTGATTTTTGTAGTGCTTGCAAGGTGCTTGATGAAATGCCTAAGTTAGTGATTTCATTTATTTTATATGCATTTTGAGCTCAAATTAAAGTATAATTTGTGGTTTCATATAGTGTCGTCCCGTCCCCTCCTCACCACTGTCGATCGCCCGCTCCGCTCCGTAACCGACACCACCTCGGTGAGACTCTTTTTTATCTTTTATTTTAAAAAATGTTAGTTATATGATTTAAATGCATAATTATTTCTTGTATAATTTTCTTATGTTTTTTTATATGTATAGTGTCATGGTTTTGATATCCGTCCCCATCGGCCCTCGTCCGGTCTATGATTCGGATGTGGTATATTTTTATAACTATTTTTTTTCGTGGTTATAACAATCATGCCGACCAACTTGTCATAGATATATTTTTATTTAGGAGCTAGTTGAACCGGAAATTCCAGACGACCCTATTGTCGAGGTTTTAGAAAAAGAAAACAACGATTTGAAAGCAAAATTGAAGATAAGTGAAGATCTTCGTCTCCAATGCCTGGAAGAGAAGATGGTATTGGACTTGAAGATTGCCGACATTGTTGATGCTCACGGGGTCGAGCTTGCCGACGTCGTCGCTGCTCACGAGATGAAGATGGATGCAATGCGCGTCAAGCTTAAAAAGATTAGAAAATATGTCATTAGTCAAGAGGCATGGTATCATTATGCTGTTGGTTCAATAGTTACCTTGGTTGCGATTATGATCGCATTTGTTGTTGGATATAAATTCTTTAGATAGTTGTATGTTAGTTTCGATTGATGTCTGTTTCGTGAGAACTATGTATTACATTTGGGCACTACTCTACTTTTGTTTTAATGTGATGAACTTGTATTAATTAATTTGGTCACGTATCTATATTCATTATTTAGCTGGTGTAATGGTTTTTGATTTATTTATGTAATGCAGATGAGCCGAGAATGGATGTACGGTGATCGACGCCGTCCCGAGTTCATTGATGGCATGCATCGTTTTCTCGATGTGGTTAAGTTAAACAAGATGAAGAATGATTTTATGATTTGTCCATGTGATGAATGTCGGAATACGAGGAATTACCCGAGCGTAAGAACCATACACTCCCACCTATTGCAACAAGGCTTCATGCCCAATTATTTTTGTTGGACCAAGCATGGAGAAAGAGGGGTTATAATGGAAGACCCTGAAGAAAAGGATGATGACAACTATCCTGTGTTCTCTGAACACGGTGATACTACAATGGAGGAAGACGAAGTTGAGCATGAGGTCATTGTTGATCAGTCCGATGATAATGATCTTCGTCGGGTCATTCTCGATGAACAGATGAAGTGCGGAAGTGAAAACGAGTGGTCGAAGTTGGAGCGCATGTTAGAGGATCACAAAAAATTGCTGTACCCAAATTGTGAAGATGGCCAGAAAAAGCTTGTTACCACCCTGGAATTGCTGCAGTGGAAGGCAAAGAATGGAATATCTGACAAGGCATTTGAAGAGTTGCTACAAATATTTAAGAAGAGTCTTCCAAGGAATAATGAATTGCCCCACAATACATACGAAGCAAAGAAGATTGTCTGCCCTCTTGGATTAGAGGTGGAGAAGATACATGCATGCATCAATAACTGCATCCTCTACCGCGGTGAGAAGTACGAGAATTTGAATGCATGCCCAATATGCGGTGCATTGCGGTATAAGATCGGGCGAGATGACCCAGGTGATTTTGAGGGCGAGCAGAGCCCCAGGAAGAGGGTTCCCGCGAAGGTGATGTGGTATGCTCCTATAATACCACGGTTGAAACGTTTGTTCCGAAACAAAGAGCATGCCAAGTTGTTGCGATGGCACAAAGAAGACCGTAAGGAAGACAAGATGCTGAGACACACCCGCTGATGGGTCTCAGTGGAGAAACATTGACAGTGCGTTTGGGGATTTTGCAGCTGACGCAAGGAATTTAAGGTTTGGTCTAAGTACAGATGGCTTGAATCCGTTTGGGGAGCAGAGCAGCAGTCATAGCACCTGGCCCGTGACTCTATGTATCTATAACCTTCCTCCTTGGTTGTGCATGAAGCAAAAGTATATTATGATGCCAGTGCTTATCCAAGGCCCGAAGCA
Source organism: Puccinellia tenuiflora (assembly GCA_012064385.1). Lineage (NCBI taxonomy): Eukaryota > Viridiplantae > Streptophyta > Magnoliopsida > Poales > Poaceae > Puccinellia > Puccinellia tenuiflora. Next base: position 316,478 of record QRDG01000309.1, on the reverse strand, counting down.
ACCCGGCAACGACATTGATGTGTATCTGAGGCCATTAGTTGATGAACTTTTACAGTTGTGGTCCGACGAAGGCGTACGTGTGTGGGATGAGTACAAACAACAGGAATTTGGCCTACGAGCGTTGCTGTTTATAACCATAAATGATTGGCCTGCTCTTAATAACATTTCAGGACAGTTGAACAAGGGATACAATGCATGCACGCACTGTTTAGATAAGACTGACAGTATATATTTAGGTAACAAGAATGTGTACCCTGGCATAGTCGGTTTTTTCGAAACAGGCATCACGTAAGAAACAAAGGCAAGCATTTCAAAGGTGAGGCAGATAACCGGACGAAGCCTACACGCCCTGATGGTGATGTTATATATGGCATGGTCAATGATTTAGAAGTAATCTTTGGAAAGGGTCCTGGTAGTCTATCTGTTCCGAAAGACGCAAACAAGCACGTACCCTTGTGGAAAAAGAAATCTATATTTTGGGATTTACCCTATTGGAAAATCCTAGAGGTTCGCTCTGCAATCGACGTGATGCACGTGACGAAAATCTTTACGTGAACCTGCTAAACTTCTTAGGCGTGTATGGGAAGACGAAAGATACAGCGGATGCACGGCAGGACCAGCAACGTACTCACGAAAGAGACAACCTGAATCCAGAGAAGTATCAAGGTACTGCCAGCTACGCTCTTACCAAAGAAGAGAAGGAGATCTTTTTTCAAGTCCTGAGCAGTATCAAGGTCCCTTCTGGCTACTCGTCGAATATAAAGGGAATAATAAACATGGCAGAGAAAAAGTTCCAAAACCTGAAGTCTCATGACTGCCACGTGATTATGACACAATTACTTTCGGTTGCATTGAGGGGGCTTCTACCGGAAAACGTTCGAGTACCCATTGTGAAGCTATGTGCATTCCTCAATGCAATTTCTCAGAAGGTAATCGATCCAGCAACTCTACCAAGTTTACAGAAGGGTGTGGTCCAATGTCTTGTCAGCTTCGAGTTGGTGTTTCCACCATCCTTCTTCAATATTATGACGCACCTCATAGTTCACCTAGTCGAAGAGATTTCCATTCTCGGTCCTGTATTTCTACACAACATGTTCCCCTTTGAGAGGTTCATGGGAGTCTTAAAGAAATACGTTCATAACCGTGCTAGGCCAGAAGGAAGCATGTCCAAGGGCTATGAAATAGAGGAGGTCATTGAGTTTTGTGTTGACTTTATTCCTGATCTTAAACCGATCGGTGTTCCTCAATCGTGCCATGAGGGGAGACTGCGTAGAAAAGGCACGCTAGGAAAGAAAGCAACAAGAAGTATGTACGGGCATTCTTTCACTCAAGCACACTACATAGTTCTACAAAATTCCAGATTGGTGGCTCCGTATATCGTGAAACACATGGATATTTTACGCTCCGAATACCCGGAGCATACTAACTTCTGGATTAAAGGAAAGCACGTGGAAACTTTCGGCAGTTGGTTGCGTACACATCTCATTAATAACACCACTGTTGGAGATGAGCTATACTTGTTGGCCAAGTCACCATCTTCGACTATATTGACTTTCCAAGGGTACGAGATAAATGGGAATACATTTTACATGGAAACCCAAGACAAAAAGAGCACTAACCAAAACAGTGGTGTCCGCTTTGATGCAACAAACGATGATGGGACAAAGGACACATATTATGGTTGCATACAGCAGATATGGGAACTTGACTATGGACCTTCTTTTAAGATCCCTTTGCTTCAGTGCAAATGGGTCAACCTGGCAGGCGGGGTAGAGATGGACCGGCGGTACGGAATGACTACAGTGGATCTCAACAATTTTGGGTACCACACTGAGCCATTCGTCCTAGCCAATGATGTGGCTCAGGTTTTCTATTTGAAGGACATGTCTTCCAGACCGAAAAAAAAAGATAAGCGAGCCGATACATCATGCGATCAGCCAAAGCGCCACATAGTTCTTTCAGGGAAAAGAAACATCGTGGGAGTGGAGGACAAGACAGACATGTCAGAAGATTACAATAAGTTTAATGAAATTCCGCTCTTCAAAGTGAAAACTGACCCAAGCATCGTGTTAAATGATGAAGATTGTCCATGGCTACGCACAATCAGAAGAAAGGGACACACACGAAGAAAAAAGTGAACACTAGATAGGGATGTTATTGGTGATGTGTAATAATTAATGTATTAAACCTTTATCAAATGCACATGGTTTCCCATCATACATCCCAATGGTGGCTTGTGAGTGCCTGCATATCAAATGAACCGTTGGGCTGTATGACGGGTATCCGAATGATTTGTATTCGGTCGATGAACTGAACTATTTTGTAGATAGAACAAAACACACGGATTTGATCAAGCAGCGGCAAGACTTCTCTGATGATCTGCAACCGTCCCAACAAGTGTTGGGGATATACCAGATCATCAAAGAAGCCCTTGCCGCTGGTTCCCAAAAGTGTTACATATCATCATAGTTGATGGCTGTGAAGTGTACTCCTTGCCTCTCTTATAGACATGCCTCTCCGAGTGACTCCCTCCGGTTGGATATTTATATCTGGCAACTCTTCACCTTTTTAGTCCCGGTTGGTAGCTGGAATCGGGACTAAAGGAGCGTTGATATGTGTGCCTTATCTTCACCTTTTTAGTACCGGTTGGTAGCGCTTCTGATCCAATGGCTCACAAGCGCTCGAAGGAAACACACGATCCATGTGCTTCTGATCCAACGGCTCATAAGCGCTCGAAAGAAACACACAATCCGTATGCTTCTGATCCAACGACTCACAAGCGCTCGAAGGAAACACACGATCCGTGTGCTTCCGATCCAACGGCTCATAAGCGCTCGAAGGAAACACACGATCGTGTGCACCGTTGGAGCTCAAATTTAATAATTAATGTATTAAACCTTTTATCAAATGCACACGGTTTCAATTGTTCAATTTTTGATGATATGGATTTAAATCTATATCAAATTTACTCAAATCATCCATTTGAAATTTGAATATATTCAACATAGTCAAATTTGAAAATAACCAGTAGCAATAGATTCTATATGTCCAGGGCTTAAGTTTGATATAAAGTTTGTCAAATTTGGACAATTGAATCAATATATATAAAACAAATCATAAAAAGATACGATTTTCATAAATATTGAAACAATTAAACTAAGTATAAAAGAAAAATAAACTAGAGCAGAAAAATTCATATTAAAACCATTTTTAGAAATTCAAATTATATAAAAAACAATCAAACATGCATTTTGTTTCAATTTTTTGATGATATGGATTTAAATCTATGTCAAATTTACTCAAATTATCCATTTGAAATTTGAATACATTCAACATAGTCAAATTTGAAAATAACCAGTAGCAAAGATTCTACATGTACAGGGCTTAAGTTTGATATAAAGTTTGTCAAATTTGGACAATTAAATCAATAGAATAAAGAAATCAGGAAAAAGAACAAAGAAAAAAGAAATTCCAAAAAAAATACCTTTAGTACCGGTTGCAGAAACCAACCGGTACAAAAGGGTTGTTTCGCGCGCGGGAATTCGCGCGGCCGAAAAAAGACCTTTAGTACCGGTTGCAAATACCAACGGTATTAAAAGGGGTCTTTTCTACCGGTTGGTATGTGCAACCGGTACTAAAGGCCTTTTTGTATATAAACGGCGTCCGTTTCTTCACTTAGCAGAAATCGATCTCCTCCACGAACCTGCTCCGGTCGTCGAAGCCCTGCCAAATTTTTGGCCGCCGCCACGCTCCGGCCTCCGCCGCGCCCCCCACCGTCGCGCGCTCCTGCTCCGGCGGCCGTTGTGCGCCCTGCTCCGGCCCCTCCCGTGGTCAATCGGCCGAATCGGGCCATCTTCCCGAGCTCCGGCCGCCGGTGTGTTCGGCAAGTTTCCGTCGCCGTCCGGCCTCCTCCGGACATTCCGACCCCTCCATAGTGATCCTGGTGAGCTGCTTCTCCTCCTGGACCCCTTCCTTCCCTCTCTTCCGCCCTGCCGTCGTTCACCGCCGTCCGCCGCCGCGGAAAGTCTCGCCGCCGGTGGCTCCGGTGACCATATGGTCCCGCGCGCCGCTCGTTCGGCTCCGCGCCGTCCCGCGCATCGACCGCGCCCTCGCGGTCTCCTCCCCGCGCTCCCTTTCGTTGATCCCTTGATCGACAGAGGCCGGCTGCTGCCTCCAGTGATGACATCATGTGACGTCATCCTCACCTTTTTCTTTTTCTGCCTCCATTTAGATCATTTAGATAGCACAATTTAGATCATTTAGATAGCACAATTTAGGTAGTGTTAATATTTAGTAGAAAAAATTGTTAGTAGAAAAAATTGTTAGCAATTTTGTTAGAAATATTGCTAAGTCATTTAAATAACATAGTAAAGTTTGAAATATTGCTAAGTTAGAAATATTGCTAAGTTTGAAATATTGCTAAGTTAGAAATATTGCTAAGTTAGAAAGATTGCTAAGTTTGAAATATTGCTAAGTTTGAAGTATTGCTAAGTTAGAAATATTGCTAAGTTAGAAATATTCCTAAGTTTGAACTATTGCTAAGTTAGAAAATTTTAGTAGCAAAGTTTGAAAATTATTTCATTAGTGTATAAGTAAATTTAGCAAAGTATGAAAATTTATCAAAGCAATGTTATTTTTAGTTGCAATGAAATTTAAAGTTGTTTGCTATGAATTAAAAATTTGCAGTGACATTGAGCTATGGAGGACGACGCCCCCATCAGCCGAGACGACGCCCCTTCATCCGAGACGAGGAGAATGAAGACCGGATGCAAGCAATTATATATGCTAGGGCTGCAGGACCCAATTCTGATGGAGAAGATTCCGGCGAAGAAGACGACGAAGATTTCAGCGCGAAATGTTTAAACGACTCCGGTGAGGGACTTGAGTTAGAAAATTTCAGAGACGACAACGACGATGAAGAAGTGCCGTTAGAAAACTCCGGCGAGGTATATATTAGTCTTGTTGATCACTAGCTAGATGTATTAATTGATTTATATTGCACTTATTAACGAAACATTTTTCTTTTAGCCCTCTGGATCTAAGTCAATCCCTAAACGAGGCCCGAACCAAGGGGTAAAGCTGCCGGATGGTGCAAAGTTGTCGATCGACGAAGTTAGTATAAAAGGCAAACCGGAGAAACCCGAAGGAATCTACACTAAATATGTAGCTCAATGCGGTGTTCTTGTTAGGGACATGGTCCCGATCACCGTTGCAGAATGGAATAAGCCGAAGAAAGCCAACATTGGTGCAAAATATCTCGAGGAAAGAATTAAAGATACCCTTTGGGCCTCGATATTGGCTTCTTTCACCCTACCGGCAGATCTCCCACAGAAGAGGCAGGATAAAGTCAAGGAATGGACTCTTAGCAAGATGGCCCAGCAATTCAACAACTGGAAGAATGGACTGTGGAGAAAATATGGGAAAAAACCTCCAAATTTCACCGGACCTCTAGAGAAGCTAAAAGATGACTGGCCTGAATTTGCGGCGTATAAGAAATCGGCCGTCGCTGTGGCCCGATCGACGCAAAATAAGTTGAATGCTCAGAAGAAGAAATATCACCATCATTTGGGCTCAGGTGGCTACAAGACTGCCTTTCCTAAGTGGGAAGCCTATGAGAACGAGCTGCGTAAAAAAGGGATCACTCCACAGACAGATGACTGGCCCGACAGGTCCAAGTTCTGGTTGTTCGCGCATGGGGCAGTCTTGGACCCAGACATAGGGCTGATTGTTGCACATGGAAAATGGAAGAAACGAATTACAAGAGTCGCCAAAAAACTAGTTGACGCAATAGAACTAGTCCGACAGGGAAAATATGTTCCCGATAGAGAGGACGACGAGCTTTCACTCGCCCTCGGGAATAAAGAACACTGGGGATGATGTCGAGGCAGAGGAGGCGGGTTGGTTTTCTTGAAGGGTTTCCGGAGGACGCTGCAACTTATAGAAAACATTGCAAAAGTAAGAAGAGGGAGGCGGAGAGGTTTACTGCATTAGAACGCCAGATGCATGATGTGAAGGAGCAACTGGCTTTAATTACCCAGCAAAGGGAATCTCAGCTGCGAGTAGAAGATCATGCAGTCGAAGTCTGCCCATCTCAGTGGAAAAGCAGTGTGGGTTCCACGCAGCTACAAGATCCTGCAGTTGATGAACCGTCGGCGGTGCGCTACCCCGGATGATATCACGGAGAAGACAAATTGTGAGTTACATGCGCCAATGAATAACCTTAGTTTTCCGGTGGAGAATGGCTATGCTTTACCACATCAACTTGGAGCGACCTTCCATTTTGGTGAGATTCCAGCTGGATTTGCTCGTGTCGGGGTCACGAAAGTTTTTTCAGGATTCAACTCAATGCATCTTGACATTCCTGGAGCTGAAGGCGAGAAGACATTGGGAGAAGTCGAGCTTGGTATCATTCTATGGAAGAAGAAATACATCAATTTTCCAGACTCGCCGCCAAGGCCACCGACTCCTCCGGTTAGAAATTCAGCGCAGCAAAGTCCACCCTCCTCTCCCGACGATTGGGAGCCCACCGCGAGTCCATCGCCCGCGCCTTCCCGTCAGCCGACTGTTGCGCCCACTAGTAATTTGACAAAGTGGAAGCTGTTCACGCTGTCCCCTGTCAAGAAACATGCAAGAAAACCCAAGGAAGTCAAGGCTCCTGAGAAGTTAGCTGGCGAGATGACTATGGAGGAATTAGTACTGAGCACACAAGGCAAGGCTAAAGCCTTTTTTGAACAGAAAAGAAAGGAAAGACTGGAGGCAAGACTTGACCCCATAAAGGAACTTCTGAAGACTATACCAACTGAGGTAATAGATCGCACCGTTGACAACCTATATAACCCTCCACCGCCGCCCCTTTCAGACTATGAGCGAGGTATTAACAAGGTACTTTCCTCACAGATGGAGAAAGATAAAGCGTGCGGAAAAAGAGTTGCCCAGCTCGGAGAACAAGAAGCACAATCGATCGCTCCGCTCATTGTGCCTTCTGAAGCTCGGGAAATCGAGCATGGAGAAGTTGTCATTGGCGACACAGGTTACCCAATAGCGCAGATAACAATTCAATATAAATTTGAACTCGAGCTGAATCTGGTCGAAAATTCGAGTGCTCTAACAACACAGTTATATAAATTGAATAACTGGTACATGGCCGCCGCAAAACAATGGAGAGAATATCTCATGGCGGGAGTTAAGGAACAACAGTACTTCCGAGAATATGGTGTGCAGGTTGAGTTCTCCGAACTTTTTCAGATGTACAATCAACTTGCTCTCGACAAATCTATCATCAGCTGCTATTGTCTGTAAGTAATTTATTTGTGTAATTTAATTATTTATAGTTAAGCTCGTTTCATTGCTTGTAATTATCCTCACAACATTCTTTTGTACGCTATTATGCAGAATGAAGATTCGTGAATGCCGAATGGGAGGAATCTGGGACATTGGGTTCATTGACCCGGATAAAGTTAATGAAGTCACCGTAGAAAGTCCTCTGTATGTCCAAGACACAGAGGACCTTTTGCTAATGCTTTTTAAGCGACAAAGTACCAAAAAGGAAATACTTTTTCCTTACAACTTCGGGTGAGTGTTACTGTCTTGTACACATTCTATTTTGCTTTCCCGATATTAAGTGTAATTGATGAGTTCTGAATACCTGCGTATATAAATCTTGGGTAGGTACCACTTCATTCTGCTAATCATTAGACTCAAGGAAGGAGAAGTTGAAGTCTGGGACTCATTAAGGAGAGATCAAGATGATTACAAAAGCATGCGTCTAATGCTCAAGAGGTAATTTCCATCGCACTATATAGTCCTCTTTTGTTCATTTTCTTTTCCGCGCAGGGTTTGGAAAAAGTTCATCGCGGAAGAACGCAGTGAATGGAAATATAAGCTGGAGTTCAAGGCTAACAAAGTAAGTACTACTACATATGTAGGTCTGTGTATCTTTCTAATACCATTATCATTCTCTTGATTATTATTTGATTAAATTATATTCTTCTATAGTGGTTGAAAGGACATCTCTTGCCTAAGTAAGTTTTGTGTGTTTGATAACAACATGAGTGACATCTCATTCTGTGCTAAGTGTGATAGGTACGTTTAACAAGCCAAGACGGAAGAGAATCATCCAAAAAGGGATAAGACAAGCGAAGACGGAGCAAGTAAATCATTTGATTTGTTGGTCCGGAATTCATCCGGATTGGTCCGGAAAATTCCGGATGGTCCGGAATATTCCGGACTCAGTCCGAACAAATTCCGAGGTGACCTCAAAATGGTTCTGTTAGGGTTTCGGATTTCATCCGGAAATGTCCGGAAAATTCCAGACGACCCGGAATGGATTCGGATTATTCCGGATCTATTCCGGATGGTCCGGACTGGATCCGGAAATTTCCGGGTCATTCCGGACGACCAGTTTCGGGCTGAAACGGCTAGTTTTTGGAGGAGCTATATAAGGGCATCTCTTCTTCCTCAAGAGGTACCACGACCAAAAGAAGAACACCTCCATTGTTTGAAAGCTTCAAATCGATAGATCTCCCTCTCTAGCCACTCAATCACTTAGTCCTTTGGAGATTTGAGAGAGGAGACCTAGATCTACACTTCAACCAAACCAATTTGATTTCCCCCTTGATTTGTGAGAGGGGGCTTGCTACTCTTGGTGTTCATTGGAACCCTAAGAGGTTGTGGTCCTTCGGAGCTTTGGGAGCTACGAAGACTTTGCCGGGAGCCACCAATTGAGTTGTGGTGCATGCCCCGGCCTTGGGCATCGAGTCTTGGCGGCTCGGTGCATTTGGTGAAGACCCTCCAACTTGTGGAGTGTGCTTCATCCTTGTAAAGGTTCTAGTTGTCAACCTCAACGGCAACATAGTGACAAGTGCCTCGCCACATCGGTGGTAAGTCACAACGGAGATACGGTGTGCCATATCAAGGCTACACGGTGTTTCACTTTGGTGAACACCGCGCCGCTCCAACGGAGATTAGCTTCCATTGGGAAGTGAACTTCGGGATAAATCTTCGTGTCATCTTGTTGCTTATCTTTGCACTTACCTTTACTTGTTAGCACTAGCTTACTATATCTATATCTTGTGCTAGTGATCTTTGCTCATCATATAAGGTTGTTCACCTAGTTGCATATTCTAGAGAACTTATATTTGAGCAATATTCTTTTAAAACGAAAAAGAAGTAAAATTTGTAGTTAACCTATTCACCCCCCCTCTAGTTAACCTCATCGATCCTTTCAATTGGTATCAGAGCCTCGTCTCTTTATTAAAGGCTTCACCGCCTAAAGAGGAGGATGGGGGATCCCACTCCCATGGAATTGCTTCAAAAACAAGTCGAGTCCATGGGGGAAAGATCCGATAAGAGGATGGATAGGTTAGAGGAACTAATAATGAAACTTGCCTCTACATCTAGCAATGCAAATAAAAGTCCCTCTCGAGATGAAAATGGTAATCCCATAACTCCTTTAAAAGAAAGTGACGAACACTCATCTAGAAATGAAAACCCAATCAATTTGGACATATTTATAACAATGCTCTTAATGTTCAACATCCACATGTGAACAATCTTGGTAATCCACCTTTAGTAGATAGGGCCCGTTTTACTAATTGGAAGCTTCTATGAAATCTTATGTGTGTAGCTCTTCAATGCAAATATGGAGAATCATTGAGAGGGGATACTATCCTAAGGATATCAATAATTTGACCTCAAGTGAGATCATTGATGAACAACTCAATGCACATGCTATGCACATGCTCGAGAAGGCAATGGTCAATGAGGTGTTGAGCACATCCGGTCTCTCCCAAACGCCAAGAAAGCTTGGGAATATCTACTTGCCATGTATGATGGCAATGTGAGCATGCAACGCTCAAAGAAAACACTTCTTCAACGGCAAGTTGATCACTTCATCATGAAGGATGGAGAAGTTCCGGAGGATGTATATCGAAGACTCAAGGCTCTTGTTGTGGACATGAGGATGTTGGATTCAAGGATTGTGATGATGATTGGTTCAAGGGAAAATTTCTTCAAAACCTTGATTCATACAATGAAAACATGGTAATGATGTTCAAGCAAGAGCGGACTACATGGAACTAACTCCCAATGATGTTTTGGGCACCTTTGTCACCATGAACATGATGAAGAAATCCTCGGAAGATGTTCTAACTCGTGTGAATGGAATGAAGAAAGTATCTCTTGCCTTGAAGGCAACATCCTATGATGAGGAATAATCAAGTGATGAAGGTGGATCCACCTATGTGCCATCCGAGAAGGAAAAGAGGGTGTCACACAATGAGTGCTTAGCGCTTGCCAACCACAATTGGTGGAATAAAGGGGATTTTAGATCAAATGCAACGAAGAACAAGGGAAGAGAAGGCTCAAGTACAAAGAAAGCAAGAACTTGCTTCAATTGTGGAGATAGTGAGCACTTCGTTGCGGATTGTCCCTACAAGAGTAGAATTGAGAATGGAGGAAAGCTCGTCAAGAAAACCAACTTTGTTCCTAAAAACAAGAACTTCATGAAGAAGGTATCTAAAAAAGCAATGGTGACAAATGAGCAAGAATACATGTCCGGAGGTGAAGAAAGTGAAGATGAAGAAGAACAAGTCGGCATGGCGGCAATGTCAACTGGGGTTATTCCTTCTTCGTTAGATTCACTCTTTTCAACTCCTAATGACAAGCAAGGTCCTACCAAACACAAGTGCCTTATGGCCAAGGGTACATCTCCAAAGGTAACCCACTCACGAAAACCCTCAATTTCCTCTACTCCATCATTGTTAAATTGTGTTGAGGAACTTGATGATGAGAATGCTAATAATCTTTCACAGTCATGAGATCACTTGAAAGTGAAAATAAAATTGCATTTGATGCCTTCATGACTCAACTTGGTAATGCATATGGTCTCATAGAAGAACATGAAGAAAGAATATGTGAACTTGAGGGTTTCGCTCGTGATGATGCTAATAGGATAGCGGAGCTTGAGGAAGCCCTAGATAATGCACTATGCCTTAAAGATTCTATTGAGGAAATCTCCACTTTAGATCTATCTAAAATGATGGGTGACCGTGATCATGCACTATGTAAGCTTAAGGAATTTATGGATGAAAATGATAACATTATGAATGGTCACAATGAACTACTTAAGGATTTTGAGCATCTTGAGAAAGATCACATGGCACTCTCAAGAGAGCTCAAGACTCTTAAGGAGTCACATGACAACTCTCAAAATAAGGATGTGAATGAAAATGCTTGTGCCACTAACCCCTTGTGTGTCAAAGCATCTCTCATATTGGAGAACAATAGGTTGAAGGCTCAACCTGAGAAAGGACTTGTGTCTTGCATCCAAGGAGAAAAGAACCTCAATAATCTTTTGAGTAATCAAAGGAGAGTTGTGGGTAAGGAAGGACTTGGGTTTGGAGTCACATCCAGAGGACCAATGAGAAGAGGAACCAACTCCCTCCACTAATGCTATTGTTTTTGTGAAGGAGGGGGAGTTGGCTAATGATGAAGATGAATTCGATATCCTTGCTAAGAGCATTGCTTCTAAGAAAACATCTTCCCACACAATTTTGCGGGAAAATATAATCCATCTTATGTGCTTTTGAAATCTAGTAATGGACATGTTTATGCAAATATGTCGGCACTTCATATGGTAGTGATTATAGTTCTAATATTTGGGTTCCCAAGACCCTTGTGACTACAAAAGAGGACCCATCAAACATGGGGACCTAAGTCAAGAACTTGATTCATTGTAGGTGTGTGCTTCCGGAGGATCATCATGGCTTATTGATAGCGGTTGTTCCGCACATATGACCGGAAGCAAAGAAGTGTTGAAAGATTTAAAGCATCAACTTCTCAAGATATCTCATGTTACTATTGGTGATGGTTCCGAACTCAAGGTATTGGGGCACGGCAAGGTGGTCATTTCTCCGGACACGTCCATTGAGAAAGTCCTCCTTGTTGAGTCCCTTGGTTATAATTTACTTTCCGTTTTGCAACTTTGCGAGTGCAACTTTACTGTTGTCTTGGACGGTATCATGTGCTCATTCTTCACACAATTTCTCTTAAAGTAGCCTTTGGTTGGATTTGTGGAAAATCGTATGTATGTAGTGGATTTCTCGAAAGAACTACACATATTGCCACAAGTCTAATGGCTAAATCCGACGTGGGTTGGCTTTGGCATCGCCGTTGGCCAATCGGTATGAGAAACTTGCAACACTTGTGAAGGGTGAGCATGTGGAAGGACTAACAAAAGTGAATTTTTCCAAGACCGTCTTGCAGCTCATGTGTTGCCGGAAAGATGCATGAGAAGAACCATCCAAGGTGACAACTATCAATACAACGAGGCCCTTCCAACTCATNGGTTACTAGGCCGGCCATGGTGGCCGGTCCATGGCCGGGCTGCTTGGGCAAATTCCTCTGCGCACTGGCCGGCCACCTCCCCGGCATGGCCGCCCATGGCCGGGCCGTCTCGGTTGCTAGGCCGGCCATGGTGGCCGGTCCATGGCCGGGCTCGCGTCAGGGGCTCGCGTGGGTTGGCCGGCCTCTCCCCGGCCACAGCTCCGGCCTGGCCGGCCCCCACGGCTGGTCTCACACTTCTCTCCAACGGCTGGATTTTCGAGACCACCTATTTAAGGGCTTCTTCTTCTACCTTGGTCACTTGTCTATCAAAAAAGAAAGAAGCTTTGAAGCTCCACCATTTTAGGACCACCTCAATCCACATAGATCTCTCTCACTAGCCAATACATCTCGTTGATATTTGGCGAGTTGGGAGAGAACCTCTTGATCTACAATCTCCACCAAACTGATTCGTTTTCCCCCTTGATTTGTGAGAGGGGGCTTGTTACTCTTGTGTTCATCGGAACCCTAAGAGCTTGTTGTTCTTCGGAGCTTTGGGAGCTAAGAAGACATCGCCGGGAGCCACCAATTAAGTTGTGGTGTGTGCCCCGGCCTTGAGCATCGAGTCTTGGCGGCTCGGTGCATTTGGTGGAGACCCTCCAACTTGTGGAGTGTGCTTCATCCTTGTAAAGGTTCTAGTTGTCAACCTCAACGGCAACATAGTGACAAGTGCCTCGCCACATCGGTGGTAAGTCACAACGGAGATACGGTGTGCCATATCAAGGCTACTCGGTGTTTCACTTTGGTGAACACCGCGCCGCTCCAACGGAGATTAGCTTCCATTGGGAAGTGAACTTTGGGATAAATCTTCGTGTCATCTTGTTGTTTATCTTTGCACTTACCTTTACTTGTTAGCACTAGCTTACTATATCTATATCTTGTGCTAGTGATCTTTGCTCATCATATAAGGTTGTTCACCTAGTTGCATATTCTAGAGAACTTATATTTGAGCAATATTCTTTTAAAACGAAAAAGAAGTAAAATTTGTAGTTAACCTATTCACCCCCCCCCCCCTCTAGTTAACCTCATCGATCCTTTCAATTGGTATCAGAGCTCGTCTCTTTATTAAAGGCTTCACCGCCTAAAGAGGAGGATGGGGGATCCCACTCCCATGGAATTGCTTCAAAAACAAGTCGAGTCCATGGGGGAAAGATCCGATAAGAGGATGGATAGGTTAGAGGAACTAATAATGAAACTTGCCTCTACATCTAGCAATGAAAATAAAAGTCCCTCTCTAGATGAAAATGGTAATCCCATAACTCCTTCAAAAGAAAGTGACGAACACTCATCTAGAAATGAAAACCCAAATCAATTTGGACATATTTATAACAATGCTCTTAATGTTCAATATCCGCATGTGAACAATCTTGGTAATCCACCTTTAGTAGATAGGGCCCGTTTTACTAATTGGAAAGCTTCTATGAAATCTTATGTGTGTAGCTCTTCAATGCAAATATGGAGAATTATTGAGAGGGGATACTATCCTAAGGATATCAACAATTTGACCTCAAGTGAGATCATTGATGAACAACTCAATGCACATGCTATGCACATGCTCGAGAAGGCAATGGTCAATGAAGGTGTTGAGCACATCCGGTCTCTCCCAAACGCCAAGGAAGCTTGGGAGTATCTACTTGCCATGTATGATGGCAATGTGAGCATGCAATGCTCAAAGAAAACACTTCTTCAACGGCAAGTTGATCACTTCATCATGAAGGATGGAGAAGTTCCGGAGGATGTATATCGAAGACTCAAGGCTCTTGTAGTGGACATGAAGGATGTTGGATTCAAGGATTGTGATGATGATTGGTTCAAGGGAAAATTTCTTCAAACCTTGATTCCATACAATGAGAATATGGTAATGAATGTTCAAGCAAGAGCGGACTACATGGAACTAACTCCCAATGATGTTTTGGGCACCTTTGTCACCATGAACATGATGAAGAAATCCTCGGAAGATGTTCTAACTCGTGTGAATGGAATGAAGAAAGTATCTCTTGCCTTGAAGGCAACATCCTATGATGAGGAAGAATCAAGTGATGAAGGTGGATCCACCTATGTGCCATCGGAGAAAGAAAAGAGGGTGTCACACAATGAGTGCTTAGCGCTTGCCAACCACAATTTGTGGAAGAAAGGGGATTTTAGATCAAATGCAACGAAGAACAAGGGAAGAGAAGGCTCAAGTACAATAAAGCAAGAACTTGTTTCAATTGTGGAGATAGTGAGCACTTCGTTGCGGATTGTCCCTACAAGAGTAGGATTGAGAATGGAGGAAAGCTCGTCAAGAAAACCAACTTTGTTCCTAAAAACAAGAACTTCATGAAGAAGGTATCTAAAAGGGCAATGGTGACAAATGAGCAAGAATATATATCCGGAGGTGAAGAAAGTGAAGATGAAGAAGAACAAGTCGGCATGGCGACAATGGCAATTGGGGTTATTCCTTCTTCTTTGGATTCACTCTTTTCAACCCCGAATGACAAGCAAGGTCCTACCAAACACAAGTGCCTTATGGCCAAGGGTACATCTCCAAAGGTAACCCACTCACGAAAACCCTCAATTTCCTCTACTCCATCATTGTTAAATTGTGTTGAGGAACTTGATGATGAGAATGCTAATAATCTTTCAAAAGTCATGAGATCACTTGAAAGTGAAAATAAAATTGCATTTGATGCCTTCATGACTCAACTTGGTAATGCATATGGTCTCATAGAAGAACATGAAGAAAGAATATGTGAACTTGAGGGTTTCGCTCGTGATGATGCTAATAGGATAGCGGAGCTTGAGGAAGCCCTAGATAATGCACTATGTCTTAAAGATTCTATTGAGGAAATCTCCACTTTAGATCTATCTAAGATGATGGGTGACCGTGATCATGCACTATGTAAGCTTAAGGAATTCATGGATGAAAATGATAACATTATGAATGGTCATAATGAACTACTTAAGGATTTTGAGCATCTTGAGAAAGCTCACATGGCACTCTCAAGAGAGCTCAAGACTCTTAAGGAGTCACATGACAACTCTCAAAATAAGGATGTGAATGAAAATGCTTGTGCCACTAACCCCTTGTGTGTCAAAGCATCTCTCATATTGGAGAACAATAGGTTGAAGGCTCAACTTGAGAAAGGACTTGTGTCTTGCATCCAAGGAGAAAAGAACCTCAATAATCTTTTGAGAAATCAAAGGAGAGTTGTGGGTAAGGAAGGACTTGGATTTGGAGTCACATCCAAGAGGACCAATGAGAAGAGGAAACCAACTCCCTCCACTAATGCTATTGTTTTTGTGAAGGAGGGGGAGTTGGCTAATGATGAAGATGAATTCGATATCCTTGCTAAGAGCATTGCTTCTAAGAACACATCTTCCCACAACAATTTTGCGGGAAAATATAATCCATCTTATGTGCTTTTGAAATCTAATAATGGACATGTTTATGCAAAATATGTCGGCACTTCATATGGTAGTGATTATAGTTCTACTATTTGGGTTCCCAAGACCCTTGTGACTAACAAAAGAGGACCCATCAAAACATGGGGACCTAAGTCAAGAACTTGATCCATTGTAGGTGTGTGCTTCCGGAGGATCATCATGGCTTATTGATAGCGGTTGTTCCGCACATATGACCGGAAGCAAAGAAGTGTTGAAAGATTTAAAGCATCAACTTCTCAAGATATCTCATGTCACTATTGGTGATGGTTCCGAACTCAAGGTATTGGGGCACGGCAAGGTGGTCATTTCTCCGGACACGTCCATTGAGAAAGTCCTCCTTGTTGAGTCCCTTGGTTATAATTTACTTTCCGTTTTGCAACTTTGCGAGTGCAACTTTACTGTTGTCTTTGGACGGTATCATGTGCTCATTCTTCACACAATTTCTCTTAAAGTAGCCTTTGTTGGATTTGTGGAAAACCGTATGTATGTAGTGGATTTCTCGAAAGAAACTACACATATTGCCACAAGTCTAATGGCTAAATCCGACGTGGGTTGGCTTTGGCATCGCCGGTTGGGCCACGTCGGTATGAGAAACTTGCAAACACTTGTGAAGGGTGAGCATGTGGAAGGACTAACAAAAGTGAATTTTTCCAAAGACCGTCCTTGCAGCTCTGTGTTGCCGGAAAGATGCATGAGAAGAACCATCCCAAGGTGACAACTATCAATACAACGAGGCCCTTCCAACTCATTCATATGGATTTGTTTGGGCCTCCTACTTATGAGAGTCTTGGTGGCAAGAAATATTGCTTGGTAATTGTTGATGATTATACAAGATACACTTGGACTTTCTATATCAAGAAGAAGAGTGAAACTCAAAGGGAATTCATTGATTGGGCTACCCAAGTACAACGCCAATATGACACAACCATCTTGGCCATAAGAAGTGACAATGGAACCGAGTTTAAGAATTACACCATGGATGAATTCTTGAGTGATGAGGGCATTAAACACCAATATTCCGCTGCGTATACCCCTCAACAAAATGGTGTTGCGGAAAGGAAGAACCGGACACTTATTGATATGGCAAGAACAATGATGGCCGAATTCAAGTCTCCATATAACTTTTGGGCCGAAGCCATCAACACCGCTTGTCATCTAACCAACCGGCTCTATCTCCGCCCATTCACTAAAAAGACTCCGTATGAACTTCTTGGTGGTAAAAAGCCGAACCTCTCTTACATTAAAGTTTTTGGTTGCAAATGTCAAGTTTACATTAAAGGTTCTAAATTACCTAAGTTTGGGCCTAGAACTTTTGAAGGCATATTTGTTGGTTACGCCAAGGATTCCCACACTTATAGGGTCTTCAACATATCCACCGGGTGTGTTGAAGAATCTATGAATGTGGTATTCCATGAGGATAATGGCTCCCAAGTGGGGCAAGTTGATCTTGATGATGTAGGTGATGAGCCCTCCTCCATCGCCATAGGAAGAATGGGTATAGGTCCCCTTATACCCATTGAGGAACCCCTTGTGGCAACGGAGTTGGACTCAAGCTCGACGCAAGTGGAGCCTTCTACATCAACCATTGATCAAGCCGCAAACCAAGAACAAGCTCAAGATCTACAAGATGATACCAACCATCATGATAATGATCAAGATCCACCCAATGATAATGGTGGTCAAGATTTTGGTGATCTCTCACCAAGAACTCCAACCCACTCTCGGATTAATCAAAATCTAGATGAAGGAGATGATGAAGATGCACCTCCAAATGAGAGACCCTCAGATGCTCTTGCTCGTCGAGTGGCTAGCAAGGCCGTGGCATTACATAAAAAATCTCTCTATCAAAAGAACATCATTGGTGGTCTTGGAAGGAGTGTGTCCACTCGGAGGCAACTATTACTCTTTTGTGGTGTCCATGCTCATATATCACATTTTGAACCTACCAAGGTGTATGAAGCTCTTGAAGATGAAGATTGGGTTCATGCTATGCACGAAGAGCTCCATAACTTTGAGAGAAACAAAGTATGGTCCCTAGTGGAAAGACCCAAGAACCATAATGTGATTGGAACCAAATGGGTGTTCAAGAACAAGCAAGATAATCATGGACAAGTGATTCGCAACAAAGCTCGTTTGGTTGCTCAAGGCTACTCTCAAGTCGAAGGACTTGACTACGGTGAAACTTTCGCTCCCGTAGCTAGACTTGAATCCATTCGAATATTGCTTGCATTTGCTTCTAGCTATAAATTCACTTTATATCAAATGGATGTTAAAAGTGCATTTCTAAATGGTCCACTTAATGAGATGGTATATGTTAAACAACCTCCGGGGTTCGAAGATCCCAAGTGTCCTAATCATGTCTACTTACTCCATAAGGCTTTGTATGGCCTCAAACAAGCCCCACGTGCTTGGTATGATCACTTAAAGGAGTTCCTAGTAGACCGTGGTTTTGCACTTGGGGTAATCGATCCCACACTCTTCACCAAGAGTGTAAATGGAGAATTCTTTGTATGCCAAGTATATGTTGACGATATTATATTTGGTTCTACTAATGTCTCTTTGTAGAACAATTTGCTAAGCTAATGACAAGCGAATTTGAGATGTCTATGATGGGTGAATTAAGGTTCTTCCTTGGTTTTGAGATTGAGCAATATGACGAAGGAACCTTTATTTGCCAAGCTAAGTATACTCAAGACATGCTCAAGAAGTTTGATATGTCAAATGCAAGCCCAGTGAGATTTCCAATGGCAACAAACGTGAATCTAACACTAGATCACGAAGGTATTCCGGTTGACCAAAAGCTTTATCGTTCTATGATTGGTTCCTTGCTTTATCTTTGTGCATCTAGACCGGATATCATGTTTAGTGTGGGTTTGTGTGCAAGATTTCAATCTAACCCAAAGAAAGCCATATGACTGCTGTCAAAGAATTCTTAGGTACTTGGTTGATACCCCCAATCATGGTCTTTGGTATCCTTCAAATACAAGCTTTGATCTTGTGGGGTATTCGGATGCGGATTGGGCCGGTGACAAAGTGACTAGGAAATCAACCTCGGGTGCTTGCCAATTTCTTGGTAGGTCACTTGTGTGTTGGTCTTCGAAGAAACAAAATTGCATATCCACCTCCTCCACGGAAGCCGAATATATTGCCGCAGCAAGTTGTTGTTCACAATTATTATGGATGAGACAATGTCTTGAGGATTTCGGAATTAAGAAAAAGACATTGCCTCTTTTATGTGATAATGAAAGTGCTATAAGAATTGCTCATAATCCCGTGCTCCATGGCAAGACCAAGCATATTGAAATACGGTATCATTTTATCCGTGATCATGTGGCCAATGGAGATATCTCTCTTTCATATATCAACACCAAAGATCAACTCGCCGATATATTCACAAAACCACTTGACGAGAAGAGATTCAAGGAATTGAGGGGAGAAATCAATGTCGTATGTGCAAGTAACTTTGTTTGATTGGAAATTTTGCTTACACACCTCTACTAGACTCTTATTTGGATTCTAGATGTTGGCATGGACATAGGGGGAGTGTAGCACAATTCATGTGTCAACACTACTCCTATTATGCGCAAATAGACAAATCTTGCAATATAGTTACTCATGTGACAAAATATGCTTAAAAGATGAGTTTTGATTGTTGGACCCAAGATATATCTTCGCGGTGCCATGTCAAGCATACTCATACATGGTGGCTTCGGCCACCGACCTCCTTATATAAGGAGTTGGTTTCATAAATCTTTTCGAAATAGTCGATGCCTTCGGTTTATTGCACAAGTTTCACTTTCATATCACATCCAATGTTGCTACTTGTTGATTTCGATTTCCCATTGGATGTGTGACGAAATCATCCTAATCATTGTCATATCATACATCGTTATACCTCTCTCTCGTATTTCATCTCAAGCACATAACCATGATTTTCCGGACAAAAGTGAAAAAGATACATTTGAGTCAAAAAAAAAAGGGAGAAGAAGAAGGGAAAAGGGGTCAGGGCGCCTGGGATTGGCTGCCCGGCCATCCCCCGGTCTGGCCGGCTCCGTGGCCGGCCCCTCTCGGGTGGCGCCCCGGCCATCATGGCCGGCTCGATGGCCGGCCTCTCTAGGCGTGATGGCTGGCCCTGCCCGGCCATTCGACCCGGCCTGGCCGGCTCCGTGGCCGGCCCCTCTCGGTTGGGTCCCGGCCATCATGGCCGTCCTGCCCGGCCACTTCTCTTTTCTGGCTTCTCTTTCTTCTCCCCTCCTCCCCATCTCATGTCAACCACCATGAGAGGCCTCCCAAGCTCTACCTCCACCCATCCCACTCAAGTTTAGCCATTCCCTTCACTATCCGTTAGCCAAACTCAAACCCCCTCGGCCCGATCTTCCTCTCCATCCAAGTGATTTCCTCTATTGGTGTGGGGATTTGGAGATCTCCCAAGTTCTTGGTGGTGGTGAGAGGCCTCTATCTCTCCCCTCCATCCAAGAATCACCTTGGGCAAGAATGGCTTCCGACTCGGGTATAGTTGTGTCCTCTCTCTCATCTTGTGTAGATCAATATCTCTTAGCTTTGTGGGTTTGGTTGTCTAAAGTTTTCTCATAAACATACTTATGTGCATATGCTAATTTCGTGGCTAATATTCATTGTCTTAACTAGATATTAATATGAATGCTTTGGTGTCGATTCCCTCATAGGAAAATTAGTTATCACCAATTTGTGCTCATGTTGTATCCCTATGCAATGGTATTTTCATTTTCCACATAAGTGACCTTAGTGTTCAATATTTTGGTGTCCACTCTCCTAAAGAAATGTAGTTATCACCGATTCCAAAATGCTTATTCTATTGCTTAGTGATTCTAGAACAAATGCTTTGGTGTCAACTCTCTCATAGGAAATCTTGTTATCACCAATTTGTATTCATTATATATCTCTATGCCCAGTCTTGTATGTGGTTATGTGCACTTATCCATCATGCTCGTCCCTATGCTCTAATTTCACAGATTCCGACAATGTTCCTATCAATCAGCGTCTGCGGGCTCGTCGCCCTAAGAAAGTCAGTGGCAACAAAACTGCCGGTCCGTCTCAGCGCACTGTCACCAACAAGGTTGAGCCTGTGCACAGTGATTGGAACACTCTTTCGGAAAAGGACTTCCAACGGGACCGTCTAGGTTTTAATCCCTATATTTATGATCGTACCTCCTCGGATCCCCGGTTTTATTGCAAGATGCATCAAGTTATGTATGAGTTTGTCATCAACCGGAAGGAAAATACCTATGTGCCTCAACAGTTCCTTGATGTGGATTGGGTTCGTCAACACTATCCGGAGACAATGGAAATTCTGGAATTCCACAATCTTCATGGGCTCATGGGTCGTAAGAAGGACTACAATCCCGAGCTCATCAAGGAGTTCTTTGCCACAGTATATTTTCACTCCGACCCTGCCAATACTATGACCTGGATGAGTGCCACCGCTGTGTGTCAGGCTACACTAGCTGACTTCGCTCGCTTGTTGGAATTACCTGTCATTGATCCCTCTGATTCTAGATACTTCCGCATTCATGAACCGGGTCAACGTCAGTTGTCAGCCAAGCCTCATCTCTATCACTGCTATGATTCGGAGGCCGAAGGTATATGTCATGCTCCCAATGTCACCTTCATGTCACCCAAGTATTATGTCCTCCACAGGATTCTCCGCCATACAATTCATGTCAAGTATGGGGAACGGAATTTGGTTCGTGGCTGGCTGATCAATCTTCTCTTTCACTTGGAAAGCAAGAAAGAACAAGGTGTCAAACTTGACGTGATGCACTACATGCTCAGTGAGATGCGTCTATGTGTTCTCAAAAGAAGGGTTCCCATCTATGCTCCCTATCTTCAGCTTCTCATTGAGAACAAGTGTGGCGCCACTAGGTCTTCGGTTTATCCTTTGATTGATCACAAGCCTCTAAATATGAATATTCATGGTGATGATGATCCTCCTCCGTCCAAGCGCTCTAAGCCCTCTCCCCATGATGAAGGTACAAGCTCAGCTCACCCTTCCAGTACACCCAAAACAACATGGAAATCTATCTTCAAAAATATGAATTGCTTTGGGATTGATATGCAAAAACGGACTTATGAGGCTCATAAGAACAACAAGATCATTCGTAATAACCAGAAATTGATGGCAAGGCACATGAACATGGAGTTTGCCAGTGGATCTGAGGGTGAGATCACTCCTGAGGAGACATGGGTTTCTTCACACTCAAATTGGTTTCTGCCACCTGTTTCTGCTAATCCCAATGTTGGCCCCAATGTCAATCCGTCAGATGGACCCAGTTCTAGCACAGCGCCCCCCGTGATCAACACTCAGTATCTCTATGGTGGTGATGATGTCGAGCTTCCTGATCTTGAGAATGAGACCATGGTTGATTGGTTCAACGAGTGGTCCGTCTTCGGGTAACGCTTAGATTAGTCTTCTCTCCTTTTTGGTGTCTTGATGCCAAAGGGGGAGAAATATTAGGTTGTCAACGGGAATTTGCATATGGGGGTTTCTGCATCATCATTGCTTCTTCCATTTGCTTCTCTCGTGTGTTTCAGGTGAACTTTAATTTGGATTTCATTGCTATCTACTATATGTGTAAGACTATGTTATCTTGGATTTCATCCTGTGAACTTGGCTATCTACTCTAAGTGTAAGACTATGTTATCTTCGGCTATCATCTCTATGTCAAGACCTTGTTATTTGTGTGGTCAATTGATGTCATTTATTATCTCTACGTCAAGACTTTGGTGAGCCATTCTTATCTCTACGAATGTGTTAGTTGAGTGCATGATGATTATGTTATAGTTATATGTGGATTCAATGATGTTGAGAGCTATTTGTCTTAGTATAAAAGGTGTGTGAATTGCAAAAGTTAGGGGGAGCTCATGTCTCTTGTTGTTGTGCACACATTGAGGGGGAGCTCTTCTAATTCTTGTAATTCACTAACCTTCGTTGGTCACTCTCATACATATATATGTCATGCAAATTCTTGTGTTGTCATCAAACATCAAAAAGGGGGAGATTGAAAGGACATCTCATCTCCTAAGTATGTTTTGATATTTGATGACAACACGATAATATTTAACCCCTTTGTTCAAGATGTGTTGTTAGGTTAAAACGGTGAAACATCGACAAAAGGAGGTTTGAGCAAGAGTAGAAGGGGAGAGAAGAAAGCTTGGCCGGCCACCTCCCCGGCATGGCCGGCACATGGCCGGGCCGTCTCGGTTACTAGGCCGGCCATGGTGGCCGGTCCATGGCCGGGCTGCTTGGGCAAATTCCTCTCTGCGCGCTGGCCGGCCACCTCCCCGGCATGGCCGGGCCGTCTCGGTTGCTAGGCCGGCCATGGTGGCCGGTCCATGGCCGGGCTCGCGTCAGGGGCTCGCGTGGGTTGGCCGGCCTCTCCCCGGCCACTGCTCCGGCCTGGCCGGCCCCCACGGCTGGTCTCACACTTCTCTCCAACGGCTGGATTTTCGAGACCACCTATTTAAGGGCTTCTTCTTCTACCTTGGTCACTTGTCTATCAAAAAAGAAAGAAGCTTGAAGCTCCACCATTTTAGACCACCTCAATCCACATAGATCTCTCTCACTAGCCAATACATCTCGTTGATATTTGGCGAGTTGGGAGAGAACCTCTTGATCTACAATCTCCACCAAACTGATTCGTTTTCCCCCTTGATTTGTGAGAGGGGGCTTGTTACTCTTGGTGTTCATCGGAACCCTAAGAGCTTGTTGTTCTTCGGAGCTTTGGGAGCTAAGAAGACATCGCCGGGAGCCATCAATTAAGTTGTGGTGTGTGCCCCGGCCTTGAGCATCGAGTCTTGGCGGCTCTGTGCATTTGGTGAGACCCTCCAACTTGTGGAGTGTGCTTCATCCTTGTAAAGGTTCTAGTTGTCAACCTCAACGGCAACATAGTGACAAGTGCCTCGCCACATCGGTGGTAAGTCACAACGGAGATACGGTGTGCCATATCAAGGCTACTCGGTGTTTCACTTTGGTGAACACCGCGCCGCTCCAACGGAGATTAGCTTCCATTGGGAAGTGAACTTCGGGATAAATCTTCGTGTCATCTTGTTGTTTATCTTTGCACTTACCTTTACTTGTTAGCACTAGCTTACTATATCTATATCTTGTGCTAGTGATCTTTGCTCATCATATAAGGTTGTTCACCTAGTTGCATATTCTAGAGAACTTATATTTGAGCAATATTCTTTTAAAACGAAAAAGAAGTAAAATTTGTAGTTAACCTATTCACCCCCCCTCTAGTTAACCTCATCGATCCTTTCACCCTTGTTCATGATGAAACCTTGATGTCCAAAAATAATATTCAACAAAAATTAAGATGTAACACTCTAAAACGACATTGAGCCATTCATAACTAGTCTCCACATCAATATCATGCATCAATATCAACTAGAAAACTTAAATCCATGGATTTCTCAAGCATATTAGGTGACACCTAGTGAAGCAAAATATTTCATACATAAAGCATAAGAACAAAAAGTAATTGGATGGGTGGAGGAGTCACATACCAAGGAGCAATCCCACTAAACATATTTGAAAAATCTGCCCTAAATTTGGAGATCCAAGGATAGCAGGAAGAACGAGCTCGGGAAATTTTGGGAAAATACCTGGGGCTGGTTTTCTGTCGAGGGGAAGGAGATGGGCACAGATCACTCACCTAACTCCCCCTGGGGGCCAAGTTAGTGGGTCCCACGTGGCCAAGGAATCTGGCCGCGTGGGACACCCTCTTTTGGTCCCTGGTGGCCTCCTGGTGCCCCACTTTTGGCTGTTGGTCCCTCTGGTAAAATAACTTACCCCCAAATTTTTCTGGAATTTTTCGAGAAAATTTTCTGAAGAGGATTTTTTCAAACTTCATATTCTGGAATTTTCTGAACTCTGAAATAATTATATCTATGCATATACTTCTAAAATTTTAAGATAAACAAAATTTAAATGCAACACAATTTTTATGGGAATCAAGTTTTCATCATTTCCACATTAGTAATGAGGTTGATCAAGTCTCATTAATAATATGTAAAAGATATAATACATGATTCTTATTTTATATATAAAGAAGAAATTCAAGTTACCTCATATTTGATCGGAATAGTTCCAATCATCATGGTAGCATATTTTGGTTCAGGAGGTGGTAGTGCAAATTCAAAGCTTCCAACTATAAGAGTATTTCTTTGAATAGAATTCACACTCTTGTTTATCATTGTGACATGATTCTTCTTGGGAAAATAAATAGTATGCTCATTTCCTTTGACATTAAATGTCACTTTGCTCTCAGTGCAATTTATCACAGCTCCTGCAGTGTTTAAAAAAGGTCTTCCAAGAATAATAGATAGATTATCATCCTCAGACATTTCTAATATGACAAAGTCTGTAGGTATTAAAACATTAGCAATAGAGATGGGAACATCCTCACGTATACCTATGGGCACAACAGTTGATTTGTCAGCCATTTGCAGTGAAACTTCAGTTGGAACCAATTTGTTTATTTTAAGTTTCTTATACAAAGAAAAAGGCATAACACAAACACCAGCTCCTAAATCACATAACGCATATTTCACATAGGTTTCATTAATATGACAAGGAATAGTTGGAATACCGGGATCTCCACGCTTTTCAGGCAATTTCCCTTCAAATGAATAATTAGCAAGCATAGCAGTAATTTCTTCATTAGGTATCTTCCTTTTATTAGTGACAATATCTTTCATATATTTTGAATATGGAGGAATTTTAATAGCATCAACAAGAGGAATTTGTATATATATGGTTTTAATTAATTCAAGAAACTTCTCAAATCTAGCATCATCCAAAGATTTCATTACCTCTTGGGGATATGGTATGGGTCTTTGCACCCATGGATCCCACTCTTTACCTTTTTGTTGATTTGGATGCTTTTTCTTTTTGTTCTTCTCAATAGATGGTTGAGGGTCTTCTTTCTCAGTAGGTTCAGGTTCTTCATTACTTTCTTCACAGCTCCTGCAGTGTTTAAAAAAGGTCTTCCAAGAATAATAGATAGATTATCATCCTCAGGCATTTCTAATATGACAAAGTCTGTAGGTATTAAAACATTAGCAATAGAGATGGGAACATCCTCACGTATACCTATGGGCACAACAGTTGATTTGTCAGCCATTTGCAGTGAAACTTCAGTTGGAACCAATTTGTTTATTTTAAGTTTCTTATACAAAGAAAAAGGCATAACACTAACACCAGCTCCTAAATCACATAAGGCATATTTCACATAGGTTTCATTAATATGACAAGGAATAGTTGGAATACCGGGATCTCCACGCTTTTCAGGCAATTTCCCTTCAAATGAATAATTAGCAAGCATAGCAGTAATTTCTTCATTAGGTATCTTCCTTTTATTAGTGACAATATCTTTCATATATTTTGAATATGGAGGAATTTTAATAGCATCAACAAGAGGAATTTGTATATATATGGTTTTAATTAATTCAAGAAACTTCTCAAATCTAGCATCATCCAAAGATTTCATTACGTCTTGGGGATATGGTATGGGTCTTTGCACCCATGGATCCCACTCTTTACCTTTTTGTTGATTTGGATGCTTCTTCTTTTTGTTCTTCTCAATAGATGGTTGAGGGTCTTCTTTCTCAGTAGGTTCAGGTTCTTCATTACTTTCTTCTTCTTGTTGTTCTTCATCAGGTGGAGATGATTCTTCTTCTACAAAATTATCATCTTCAGTCTCAACATCAGAAATAGAAATATCCTTGTCTTGTTCTTGAGAATTATCATTATCTTTGTTTTTATTGGGAGATTTTCCTGCAGAAGATTTCTTTTTGAGAGCCTCTTGCTCTTTCCTCTTGGGATGGTTTTCAGGATAGTCAGGATCCTGAGTACTTGCACCACCTCTAGTATTAACTCCACAAACCTGTTTCTTCTCAATAAGATTTTCATATAATTGATTTTGAAGAGAAAACATTTGTTCAACTTGATTATTCATCATTTCACAGTGTTTAACAATTCTTCTAACCTCTCCCACACTAGCATTTAAATTTTCCCGAAGAAATTTAATCTTATGAGAGTTTTCCATAATTCTCATTCTAATATCATGCTCTTCAGGATTATTATGATAAGCAAAATCATTAACATAAGATACTTCAACATGAGGTGTTACCTTTTCATTACCTCCCAAAGAGCTTACAGCATTAACTTGAATAGGGAAGCAAGGTTGATCAGTAGGAAGATTAACACCCAATTCATATAATTGCTTGAGATGAGAGGTTTTAATTCCCTTCTCTTTCATATCCTTGGAAGCTCCTTTCATTCCTTCTTCATTTAATTCAAGAATGCCTCCTTTCTTCTCCGGGAATATCTCTCTTCCATCAAACTCTTCAATATTCCAATCTTCATAATTTCTGGAGATAGTTTCTAATAACTTAGTAGCTTCATCAACGGTCCTTTCCCTGAAAACATTTCCTGCAATACTATCAAGATAGCTTCCAGTATTTTCAGTTAGTCCATTGTAAAATATATCAAGGATTTCATTACTCTTGAAGCCATGGGTAGGACATTTCCTAACCATCTTACTGTACCCCCCCCCCAAGCTTGGGGTAAATCCTCCTTCTCTTTCTGTGAAAATTTGCTAATCTCAATAATTAAACCATGGATCTTATCAGCAGGGAAATATTTATTATAGAATACCTGCAAGCATTCCTCTTTGCTAGTAATAGATCCAGGTTCTAGATGATTATACCAAATTTTAGCATTTTCTTCCAAGGTAAAAGGAAACAACTTTAAGAAATAATAACGTTGGTGGATTTCATCTTTACCAAATAACACATACAAATCATGCAAAACAACAATGTGTTCAAAAGGAAATTCATTATCTCTCCCATAAAACTTAAACTTCTCAGCATTTTCAATTATTTCAGGATCAACACTAAACTCATAATCTTTGTCTTTAATTTTAATAGCCGGAGCATTCGTTTTCTTAGTAACAGGGAAATAATCATCAAGAGGAGAATTTGCATAGCTATCAAGTTTTCCAATTTATCAAAATTCGAATCCATAAAAGCCATAGTAAATGCATCTTCTTCCTCAGAAGAAGTTTCATGCTCATCATCAGAATATTCATTATCTTCTAATTCAGACTCCACATTTTCAATAATAGAAGATTCAGGAATTTCAGGTGTCTCAATTATCTCAGATGTTTCAGGAGTTTCAGGTGTCACTTCTTTGTCTATACTACCACATATTAAATCATTTTTAGTACTAGTAGACATTTTAGACAATGGTGAACTAGATATATTTTTACCTTTCTTTTTAGCAACAATAGCAGAAGTAGCATTAGGTGAAAAGTTTGGCCTACTTGGCAAGTCCGTACCTCCCCGAGTAGTGGAAGGCCTTACTTCCTTCGGAGTGTTCTTTTCCTTTCCCATGGTTGGGAACAAGCAAATGCAGCAAATAAATGATAACAAGTTGTCTTACCAATAAAGCTAGGTTCCCCGGCAACGGTGCCAGAAAACATCTTGATACCCATAAGTATAGGGGATCGCTGAAATCTTCGTTGGGAAGTATTACCCAAATTTATAGTTCGACTCGATGGGAACACAAGAATACCAATAAGACTTTAGCAATTGAGGCGTCACTCTCAACCACACCTGTATATCAATAAACTTGCAGCAGTAATAGTGATGGCAGCAGGATGATTCAAGCAAATAAAACAGCAGTATTGAACAATGGTTTCCCAGTTTTCACCGGAAAAGTGAAAGCGTAACTCAGAGATTTAAAACGTAGGCATGAGGTGACAGCGGGGTGTTGCATGAATAAGATTGGTCATATAATAAGATTCATATAGCAATGAGACTTATCTCTAACTCTGATATATGTAGGTATGTGTCCCATAATTAGTTGTGCGCACTAACCAAGAGAATTTGCACAACATCTATTGTCCTACCTGCCCATTTCACCGAGGCCAACTTGGAACTACAGGTAATTAAGGTCTACCCTTTCGAATAGCCCGGAACAACGCATTAACACTTCATGAACACATAGAATCCTCAAACTAAAACATCTCCCACTTATTTTCCCTATATGTCACATTTAGGGTTCGCAGGTTCAACATAATAGCAGGTGATACACTTTGCAGATAAATACCAAACTCAATTATATGATGGGGCAAAATAAGTTCATTACTGAAATCATGCCACTCGGGCCCTAGTAGCAAGCATTACACATAGCATAAGTGCATCAACACAATACAAAAATATCCTCAAGATAAACCCCTAAGATCTCGGACAACGGGTATCATTACATGATCAATCTCATCCAATCCTCATCCACCTCATGTGCCTACAGCGGACTACTCACACATGGTGATGGTGAGGGAGCTCATGGTCGATGGAGATGAAGGCGGTGAAGATGGCGGTGAAGACGGCCTCCGGATCCCTCCTCCAGGGGAGAAATCCTGGATCAATCTGACTCCGAAAATGAAGATCGTGGTGGTGGCGGCGCTCTATTTCGCGAATCGACCTCTCCTCTTAGGGCAGCCACTTTTTCGTATATATGAAGGGGTACGCCCAAGCCGAAGGAGAGGAGGTGCCCGAGGCTCCAGATAGGTAGGCCCACGCGGCCAAGGAATCTGGCCACGTGGGGCCCACTCTTTTGGGCCTCGGACGCTTCCTCGTGTCCATTTTTGGCACGATATCCTTCTTTTCCATAAAAAATGACGTTGTATTTTTCTCCGATTTAAATTCCTATAAAAACAACCAGAAAGGAGACTTTGCTAAAAACAGCGTCAGATTCAGCAGTTTTATTCAAATATGGGAAGATTCCGGAGCAAATTATGAGGCAAAGTGATTGGAAAAGTAGATGCATTTTAGGTGCATCAGCCACCCGGAAGATGCCGCCGTCGAGGAGGAGTTCTGAGCGACCAGGGCAACCGAGCGAGCAGAGAGGAAGGCGGAGCGCGAGGAGCTGAGGGAGGAGAAGCAGGCACGCAAGACCGCGACGGAGGCCGTGGGCGACGCGGTGAACGCCGGCGGCTACTGTAGTTGGGACGACGAAGATTCCAGGTGGGATGATCTGTGGACTGACACCAACGTCGATACCTCCTCCGACGACGAGGATTAGATTAGTTTGGTCTAATTTAGTACTATAATTATGTATCGTTTATTTTTCTGCACTTGTTGGACTATATTTTGTAAAAATGTGTTTGATCTAAACATATTTTATTTTCAGTCTATTTTATTTTCTTTTGTTTGATCTTGTTTTCATGTTTTATACATTGTAAAAATGTGTTTTGCGGCGCACTATTTTAGCGCGCCTGAAAAAGCTCTTTCTCCGCACGCTAAAATATCCAACGTATGGAAAAGCAACCACCCCCCAGACCGCGCGTCTATTGGAGATGTTCTGAGGCAGTGTCATGTCATCTATAGGCAATTTAATAACCAACACATATAATAGTTAGTTATAAAGAAGTACTACTTTATCATTACATGGTCCATTTTACACTATCATAAACTATCTAGGAGCATGTGCTGCAGCTGGGTCTTATCTTAGAGTCCGCTTATCTTATATCTCCTCTTCTCTCTTATCCAACTAAACACAAATAGATTATTTAAATCCCTATAACCCAGCCTTATTATACTTGCTCTTACCTCTGTGCATCCACCGTTCATTCAGATCTCAAGGCACATGCTTTTCAGGGATTGAGATCAGGGCGCGCCTTACCCCATGTATCCACCGTTCATCAAGATCCCATGATGCATGATTTTTAGGGACATGATCTAAGAAAGTCGAGGCGCGCCTTGCCCCGTGCATCCACCGCTTATCCAGATTCCACGGCCAGCCACCGGTTGCACCTACCGGTTGCACCTACAGGGTGAGCTTCTTCGCCCACCTCTGACAATTTGATCATTGCAGTCATGGTATTTGGTGCATACCTCTTGTACATGGCTCCACCTATGAGACATAACACTTTTGTTGTGGTTCCTTACCATTTTTTTTGTATGGAGTGAATCATTTCCGCTCATTGAATTCATTTGGATCCCTTGCTAATATTTTCCACGATTTTGTTGGGCACCGGTTACGGGGTCTAGGCTTATTGCCACCCAAGATTTACATAATAGTTCTTCCTCTTATTTCATCTACGATGTGCCTCCCGCGCATTTTCCATTGAGTTTCTTTCCCGGTCTCGATATCTATGAGCTTCTCTTCCCCTTTATTAGTTTTGGAGGCCTCGGAAGAGGCACCAACATTATGGATAATGAACATTTTGGTGTCGATGACATCACTCAATTCACACATACATGTTGTTAGCGAAAAAGTTAGGAATACGCACCTTGTCATTTCCAGCAATGTGAGGCATTTTGTCGAACATGTTGCGATCGTCCTCAATGCCAGCACCAGCATCACCGAACAACCGTCACACCTGTTTGTGCCAGCCAGGTCGGCCAACGGTCTCATGGGCTTTTCAGGCCATCTCCGTCGCCTAAAATTCCTCCCACACTCGTTGTAACTTCTCCGTCCTCTCCATGACGACCAACGATTTAGGACGAGTCATGTTGATGCGTGAGAGGGCTGGCATCGTCGGCGTCGAAAGAAAGCTGCAATTTTCTACAACGTCGATGCAGGAGGGGAGAATTTAGTAAGGTTTTGACGGGCGACAATGTGGAAGGGAGGGAAGAATTTGATGGGTCAACATTGTATATGTCACTGCCAGGTCGTTGACATGTGGTGATCACCTGTCAAAGTCCTACGTGGCGGGCGTGTTCCCATCACCTTCGAACCAACCCCGAAAGTTAGAGACGGACATGGGGATGTCAGACATGTTTTCTAGCCGTCAGGACCGATGGGACGCTGGTGGGAGGATTTTTTTAATGTCCGAACCCCACTTATGGACCGATAGAGAGTCCTATTGAGGACGTTGATGGGAGATGCTCTAAGATACTATCATTTGGGGAAGGCCTTAATTCAGATGGAAAGCAATCATATACGGAGTAACATAGATTCGTCCAACGAAAGGTGCACTTCTCTACATATTCTTCTACACTGTTAGGCACAGTTATTTTGACGACCTATCTTCTCCCATAAGACCATAAAGCCATCAAACTTATTATTTAGAGTTTCTAGTTTAGTTACAGGATAACTAATTTAGAATCTTTATGTAATAAGTCGGGTAGCTTAGGGCGTCTCCAATGCTTAAGTCAAAATTCGGTCTTAAGGTAGGGCCCACCATATATGCTATAGCAGTCCAAAATACCTCCAATGTTTAAGCCAGACTGTGGGTCATAAGCTGGAGCCCACCATTGAATTGTTTTTGTTGCTTCGTACAACCATGCATGCGTCTGCAGCGATGCGGTCTATGGCTCATGGCAGTTCAACGAATTATTTCATCGCAGGTGAGAGAGAAAATAAGCTTGTTTTATCGCTATGGCTCGGCCATACCGGTGATGCCGATCTTAAGGAATCTTTCGCTATGACCGAGCGTTACAATGTTTATGACTCGCTATGGTCGATTTGACACGCCTTATGACCAAGCTTGTGACTACATTGAAGACGTCTTTATAGGAGAAAGTGGGGAGACGACTTATTTAATATAAGCTGCTAAAAGAACCGGTCCTTATAAAGTCCAAGTAGTACTTCTATAGTTCTACGTGCCTGAGAAAAACTTAAAGATACACGTGCAACTCTCAGTATTTGCATATATAAATATTTTTATTGCCCCGATTACCTCGGCTTTCATTACCGTCCTCCATTTCCCACGGCTAATTGCTCCCTCCCTCTCGCCCCTCCCCTCTTCCCACCCCACCACCTCCGCCAACCAGAAGCCCACCCACCTCCCCCATCCCGCTCGCCGCCCTCCCCGCCGGATTCCGCGGCTCGCGGCGAGAGTCCCGAGCCCCGGTCGCCGGCAACCGCGCCGGATCCGGCGGGCCCTCGGCGCGGCAGCGAGCTGAGCTCCCGCGGCGTCTCGCGCAGATCCGACGCGCGCGCCTGCGCTCGCTGGGAGTCCCGGGGATTCCTGTAGCGCCTGTGGTGGGCTCGGGTGCGTTCTCGCGGGTGGGCAGGGTGGAATTCGGAGAGGATAAGCTGGGACCGTGGGAGGAGTCGGGCGGGCCGCGGTCGCGTTCGCCGTGAGCGCTTGTAGCCCACCCACCCCACAACCCCATACGACAGAAGCGGCGTCGCGTAGGAGCCGCGGACGCCA
Source organism: Puccinellia tenuiflora (assembly GCA_012064385.1). Classification (NCBI taxonomy): domain Eukaryota; kingdom Viridiplantae; phylum Streptophyta; class Magnoliopsida; order Poales; family Poaceae; genus Puccinellia; species Puccinellia tenuiflora. The sequence goes on along the minus strand of QRDG01000309.1, from coordinate 283,464 downwards.
TGATCGAGCAGTTCGTCAATTTCGTCATCCGGCCGCCCCGGTAACCTTCGTGCCCCCCACCACATGCCGTTGCTTCTGTTGTTTGGTGGTAATTGACATGACGTTGCACTGGCACGCGGCGTGTCATTGTAAATTGGAAAATACAATCGAGCGTTTGGTACACATGCAGTATCATGTCCGAAATGGTCGATGTTAGTAAAATGCTCGTGTATGAAGCTGTTTAATTTTGTGATACGGAGCCTGCTATGTTAATCGTAGCAATGGTCAAGTTTGGAAATTGCAAGTGCATTTAAAGTGGCTGTCTGAGAGGATGGGCAATGAAGCTGATGGCAGTTGTTTCAGTTAGTCTTGCATGATGGTACATTGGATTTGATTATGTTGTTCTCTCGTTGCAAATCAGTACTATCACGTGCCATTAAAGCTAGAGTTAGGACAATGTAATGATCATTAAAGTTATCATGTTATGTGTATTTGTATTTGTATTCGTTCAGACATGATGTCTATCCATATGGCGTTGAGAAGTAACTTTAATCTCCCCCGCAAAAAGAAGAGAGAAGTAACTTTAACCTCTCATGGCGATCTTAATATAACAATAAAAACAACAAAGCCTTTTGTCCCAAGCAAGTTGGGGTAGGCTAGATATGAAACCCAATAGAAACATATGCAAACCAAAAAGTGAAATAGATAAATGTTAGGCTGTTGCACCCACTTTTCCTTATGGAGGAGGGGCAATGAGATAAATGGTAGGCTGTTGCACCCTCTTTGATGTTCCACTTTTCCGTTTTGGTTGTGATGTTTATGATCCGTGCTTCCTTTTGGAACTTAGCTTTAAGGTTTAGCTTTGTTGAGAGGATAATGTGCGTAGTTTGTTCTCCATTGTCGATACGAGCCAAGGCATGTCTCTTTATTCATCACTGAATATGGAGAATCTTGTATTAAGTGTTTAATAGACCAGCAATGTCATGTATATCATAGGCCGCGAAGGTAACTTTCATACATTGTTGACTTGTGACTTTGCATTTCCCAAGCACATGTCCATTGGGTATGGTTTGTAACTTCAATTATTTTAAACATCTGCACCTGATCTGATGAGATTGAATGGTTGCTAATTTGCAGAGCAGAGTATAATCCAGACCAGTATTTATGGGAGACAGAGTTTATGCTCGCAGGGCGAAGGTACAAACGACTAGACTTGGAGGCAAGTACGGAGACCGATTATCGAGGTTTCTTCTTTCTTTCATTTGCCAATGGGAAGTGACACCAACCGTGAACATCTTTGTTCATAACCTTATTGGTATACCTTTACCTGGCAGCTCACAAATGCAAGGGGTCATACCTTAAAATGCAGTCACTATGTTCCTGCTTTCGTTCCAGAAAATACTGCCCTTCCGTGTGTGATCTACTGCCATGGAAATAGGTACTTACCCTACGTGCTCACTGCTGGCATATGTTTGCTCATGCATAGGGTGCTTCTTTGTTTTGATTTTATGTAATTTGCTTTATGTTTATATACATATATACGACTTTGGAAACTTACATATTTGATTAATAGTACAATTTCTATATTTGTGCACTTCCTAAGTGTGAATCGGCTGATCAGATCGAGCAATCACCAATATCTTCTGGAAAATTTAACAGGCTTTTGCTCTAACTCAATGCAGCGGATGCAGAGCAGATGCAAATGAAGCTGCCGTAATACTTCTTCCTTCAAACATCACACTTTTCACGCTAGATTTTTCTGGATCAGGTCTATCGGATGGAGATTATGTCAGCCTTGGTTGGCACGAGGTATAAAATCCGTATCAGTTTTGTTCTTCTACATTTATATTTCGGTGTTCACTGTATTCTGAAATTCACAGTAATTTACTTGTAGAAAGAAGACCTCAAATGTGCAGTATCATTTCTGCGTACCAATAAGCAAGTTTCTCGTATAGGCCTTTGGGGGCGATCGATGGGTGCTGTTACAAGGTACTTTCTGGATTAGCTACGCTGTGTGCTTCTTCTACTTTGCGGCATCTCTATTAATTTCACACGATTCAATATTTTTGGATGACAATGCACTAGATGGTTATTGAACAGAATTGTGTGTATTTAAGTTATTCTGGGTTCTTCCATTTAACTACTAGATTATATTTTGAATAACATCTTCAGGCCTTGAATTCATGTTCTATTTAATTTTTATACAGCCTACTGTACGGAGCAGAAGATCCCTCAATTGCTGGCATGGTATTGGATAGTGCTTTCACCAACTTGTATGGCTTGATGCTGGAACTTGTGGATGTGTACAAAATCCGCGTTCCTAAGTTCACGGTACGTGCATCTCCTGCATAGTCTGTTTCCCAACCATTAAGAAATGATCATGGAAATGCTGGAAGGTGCATTGCCTTAATATTAGGCAATCATGACTTAATTATTGTAGTTCTTCCTTGTTCCCTTTCAAAGGAAACATTGTCATTTAGCAGTGCAATGCCACGTATTTGTCCATGCCCCATCAAAATCAGGGTTTTTGTCTGTTCGGCACCCAATCTTTAGTTCTTCCCATTCAATTATGTGCCAATATCACGTTAGGAATATATAAAAACTTTAAACTATGTGACTAATATCATTCAACGCAGAAGGTATATAAATTATATAGCTCATACTTAATACAGATACAGCTGAAGTAAGGGCTGATGTCATCTGAGCTTACTTCTTTGTGCCTTGCAACCGCAAAATAACTAATGCTGATATTTCCTTAATGTGATGTTAGTTTCTGAGACAAAAGTTTAGATATCCGATAGAACTTGCCAAGTATGAAGTACTTCGATCGGATTAGTACCCATCTGAATTTAGCTTGGACGCATGAATCAATTCATCCTCTAGTTGCAACTTGCAAAAGATTGTGAAAAATGGGGATTCTCATTGCACTCTGATTAAAAAAGGACAGACCCAGTGCACTGAGGCTCCCACACAAGGTGGGGTTTGGGGAGGGATTATAAGAACCTAGTCTTACCCCTACAAAGTGCACTCTGATTCTGCTTCTGAAATATATTTTGCAGACACTCAATTTTAGCACAGAAGTGACAAGCTGGTTGAATTATTGCTTTCCTACATTTTGAGCTTTCACTTCTATCGTTGAGTTTAGAGGAATCTTTTTCCTCACTACTTTGTATAGAAGGGCACTGTGTTTAGTAAATACTTAGATTTGGTGAAGTTCCTTAATGCGTTCTCGCTAAGATAAGTTTCTCTAAACTTTGTGAGCGTTGCTGTAATTTCATATGTTAATGCGTTACTCTGCCTTTCCAGGTTAAGATGGCTTTACAGTACATGCGAAGAACCATTCAGAAAAGAGCTAAGTTTGACATAATGGATCTCAATGTTGTAAAGGTGCACTTCATAAACTATACCTCGTTACTCATAGCCGGATATAATTAAACTCGCGGAATATAATAAAAACAATTTTGCAGTATATTACCCATGAATCACTGTAATGATATGGATTATGTCTCATATTAGACAACAGGTCTCGTAAATTACAAACAAAATATCGGTATGTTTGGCTGCCTGCATCATTTTGGCAACCAGACCCCAGGGAGCCAGGCTGCCGTGGTGTGAGCTCCAGCCATAGCGAGCTACGACTAGAGATGAGCGGGTGTTTGGTTGCCTGCATGGGTTTGAGTATGGTTGCCCAGAAATACAAGTTCGTGTTGCCCTTGTGTGAGTTGCTCATGCAAGCAACCAAACATCTCTTTGTTGCATCTGGTGGGTGGATCAGGCAACAAAACACGTGTCGCCTGCATCCGGTGGGCCTCGTGGGGTTCATGGCAACAAAACACACCCTACATGTGTATAGTAACTCTAACTCATACAGGGGCGGAGCTACTTGTAGCTTACGTGGTGCACAGGCACCAGGGTCGCAAAAATAATTTGGTGATGATTACGTCCATAATCAGCGTGTGCACCAGGCAAGTAGTGGTGCACCAGGTTCTACAGAAATCCCGTAGCAAACAACTGATTCAGTTCTGTTCAGACGTGGCCTTGTGGCTGTTTTCACAGTCCACGTTTCAGACTTTCAGGCCTCGTGGTTCTTCTTTTCCATCTATACGGCGCGCGTCATCGCTCAAGCCTCCAATCAAGGCATCTAGCATATGATCTACTTACTGCTCGACCTGAGCAGCCACCTCCCACGGTCCCAGCCCGTGGTACGGCATGAATATGATGCCCTATTCTGAATTCTCCAATCAGTGCAAAAAATGTATCCTAAGTTGTCTAAATTCTTCTGATTTTTATTGTTCTTTGTGCACAATCTTGTTGGTTTATTTAAGTAGCCTTGGTTTTGAAAAGTGAAAAACTTTTTTAGTTTATCTGCTTTTAAACCTGATACTTGTGCTGCATGTTGCCACTTGCCACAAGATTGATGAATATATGAGAGTAAATAAAAAGGTGGCCCTCCAATTTAAAATAATTATACTTGGTCAATTTCCTTTTGTTAATAACTTGAATCCACACTATTAATTAAAACCTGATACTTGTGCTGCATGTTGCCACTTGCCACAAGATTGATGAATATACGAGTGTAAATAAAAGGTGGCCCTCCAATTTAAAATAATTATACTTGGTCAATTTCCTTTTGTTAATAACTTGAATCCACACTATTAATTTTATATGCTATTTAGGATTAAAGGTTGGATGATATCTTTTGGTATCGACTATCTTTTGTGAGTGGTATCATCATTACTTTATCCATTTGGTAAAAAACTATATCCTCATTATTCTTATCATATTTTGTGTAATTGTTTTGCCGAATTCTATAAGCAAGAATCGTCAAATGCGTTTCTATTAGTAAATCTTTGTTCAATTACATATATATCAACAGCCCCAATGTTAAAGGTGTGCACCAGGGTATTTTTTTCTAGCTCCGCCCCTGAACTCATAAGGTGGCAAGGTCATAAAGAGATCTCTGTTATTTGTTGCATTGTGCCAGCATCAGGTTTTGGAACTGGTGTTTTCCAGTTCTCACCAAGGATACTATAACCATTTTTTTTCCTGGCATTGCTACAAAAAAGTTTTATGCAAAGTTCGGAGAAGATCACTTGTTCAGAACTTCAAATTTTCCCCTTTTCCTAAACTTTTGACAAGTTTTATACTACCTCCGTCCCAAAAAGGATGTCATTTCTTTGTCCAAATTTGAATGTATCTAACCACTAATAGTGTCTAGATACATTCAATTTTAGACAAAGAAATGACATCCTTTTTGGGACGGAGGGAGTACATTATATTTAATTGGCCTGAATATAACTAAATTAGATATCTTACCGTGTAGTTTTCAAATGCTGGTCAGCTCAGGGTTTACATTTTCGCTACAGACCAACAGCAAATGCCTGGTTAATTGCTGGGGTTTGAAGGGCGCTTCTTCGGTCCTCTAATAAAAGGGGGGTACCCAGTGCCGAAAGCTCCCACACATTATAGGGTATGAGGAAGGGAATTTCTAGGCAGCCTTTCCCTGCTTTTACACAAAGAAGCTGATTCGAACCCAGGACACAAGTGCAGATACTTTACCACTGCGCCAGGCCCGCCCTTCGATCCTCTAATACCGTAGATTATTCAACGTTGACACCTCAAGTGTTATGGATTTATTTTTAATCATAGTAACTTCAAAATGGTCTGCATATCTCAAACTGCAACTAATTTTAGTGTTCTCTTTTTTCTTAATCAGCTTGCTCCCAAGACATTTATTCCTGCATTATTCGGACATGGTTTGAATGACATGTTTATTCAGCCTCACCACTGTGATCGTATTCACGAAGCATATGGGGTAAATGCATATGTAGCTTGCTTTATAAAGTTTCACTGGCAAATAGATGTTGCATCATACTAACATAATATACGGATTGCCGGTCGGCTTTACTTGCCGACGAGCATGCTAGCCATTTTTTAACATATGTGTTTATGTACAGGGGGATAAAAGTGTAGTAAAATTTGAGGGTGATCATAATTCCCCAAGACCTCAATCATATTATGATTCAGTTTCGATATTTTTCTACAATACTCTGCGTCCTCCTCAGTTGCCTGCATCATGCTCAAATAAACTACATATGGGTGCTTTAAAAGTTGGTACCATGACCAACGAGGTAAAGTTTATGAAATATTACCACGTCGCCTAACTAGTAACTACAATATTCTTTTGTTTGCAATGAAGCACTTTCAAGTAAATCACCTTTGTTTTTGGATGCTCCTTTTCCAGAGTTTGTTCTTTGAGATCATCAATGGTTTGAGAGCAGCTAGAACTGATGCAGGCAGTTCATCAACAGATGCACATGGCTTTCCAAATGGTCTGGCACATGCCCCTTCTCATTCTCCTTGTAACTTATAACTAGATGTTGTTCACCAACTGCTTTACTTTTCTACAGCAACAACTTCAGTTGTTGAATTGCTATCAGAGAGTGCGAATCAGATGTCTATTAAGAATGACGACTTGGTAGGTTTGTTAGCAATATGTTCATATCTATTTTGAAAGACCCTTTCCTAATACATTTCCGTCAAATGCAGGATTTCCTTTTAGATGAGAATCATAACCTCTCAGGCATGGACGCTGATAGTGTTGGACAGCATTTGCAGGTAAATTATATAAATTGCTTTAGCTGCTACTTATTTTTCAGTCAACTTCATTATTACCTCCATTCACCTCTGATTATTTGGCTTTTACTTGCATTGAAGTGTGATCAGTGGGTTTATCTAAAAAAGTGTGATCAGTGGAGTACTGATATGTGTGGTCAGTACTCATTGCTGGTCGTCAACACCATATCATCTACACTCGATGCACTATTCCATGCATTTCGTGAATCTTGCTATCGATGGCGCAAAATGTATCATCTTGGAAGCTCTCTGATGGTAATAACTAATGAGTATACCTTTCTTGATAGGATAAAACGAGTAGGCACAACGAGGAGTCCTGTTCATACACAAGCTCTAACAGAGAAAGTTGGGGCAGATGTTCATCTTTAGGTGCGGTCAGTGATGCTTCACCCTCAGGCGGCACTAACGATAAGCACGAGGTACATTTCGAGTTTCTTGCCTTCCAGTCTATCCATTCAGTGCTACACCTAAGACAAAGTTGGCACATTAAACATGGGAGGTGTCTTAAGAAATCAAGATTTCCATGATCCATGTGCGGGCCATTATGCCCCAGTTGAAGTAACGCTTGCCAGCATTTGTCACTTTCTTTCCAAGAACATTGCCAACAAATTAACTCATAGAAGAACCCTTCACCCTGGTATTTGCTCTGCAGAACATGACGGTAAAGGCTCTGGCTACGCCGCTGAGACGTGAACAGAGGAAATCGGCCACATCGGCGCCCCCGAAACGAAGGAGAAGAAGATTCATGCACTCTGGAAGAAGCTGAAGCGTGAGAGGGAGGAAATTGGGGACAGCCTCTCCCATCGTCTGAGGATGTGCCTCGGGCAGTCTCGTCACAATCGAACCCAATCGTCATCTGGACAGCAACTATAGCTGACACGTACCACTAATCCTGCCCCCGACTGACGTGAACATCCTGACGACTCACGGAGGTGTACCTAAGGCTAGGTGAATACATATGTAATTTAGTGCCACGGCTCGTGTGATCCGGCTACGTGGAGGGGAGGGGCTGTGAGCATTGGGCGGGCACGCCCACAGGTCATCGCCGTCGTCTCTCGTGGCCGATGTTGTTTTTACCCGTCGCCGTGGATGTTGTAAGTTGTGATGCCTATTGGCAAAATGAAAAGGGGATGCGGTCCGTTGTTTTACACGGCCATCTTTTGCGCGTCTCACAGCGAAAATCATTCGTACATTCTATTTAAATTGAATTCATACGTGTTAATTTTGTTGCTAACATGTCATTTGAATTGGGTGAATAATCCCAGCGCGACTCTCTCTCCAGTCTGTCCAGTCCTCTGCTACACCTACGGATGGCAATGGGTATCCGAAACCCGCAAACCTGACGGGTACCCGCTTTAAATGGGGAGGGTTTGGTTGAAAAAAAAACCCACGGGTCTACTTATCGGTAAAAACTCAGACCCGTTGGTCTAGCGGAGGCGGGTATGGGGGTGTCATACCCGCACCCGTAAACCCGAATACCCAACTACCGCACCTAGACCCCACATGTCATTCAGTCATTGTCTAGTTTTTTTGTCTAGTGGCAAACCTAGTCAAGGCTTGAAGCCCATTTGGCGGCCCATCTTAGAAACCCTAGGAAGCAGCTATCTGCCTGTCCCTAACTCCCTCCCTATGCCATTCCCTCCGCCGTCATCCCCTCGACCAGCGCACCGAGACCCCGACCTCCTCCTTCGATCTGGCGCCTCCTTCCCTCCGGTGCTCCGCCTCTCGCCGCCTCCTACGTGCCCTAGGCCCTAGCACCAGCGCACCGCCGCCATCCCCTCGACCACCGGCCGCCGCTCTTCTCCTGCGCGTGCGCCGCCAAGACCACCTCCGCCCCGCTCATCGCCTCTCGGTCGCGCGTCGCCGTCCGCGTGCTCGCCTCCCTCCGCCGCCTCCTACGGGCCCTAGCACCAGCGACCAGCGCGTCGCTGCCATCCCCTCGACTGCCGGCCGGCGCTATTCTCCGGCGTGCGCGCCGCCAAGACCACCTCCGCCCGCTCGTCGCCGCTCGATCCCGCGTCGCCGTCCGCCGCGCACCTCCTCATCCTCGACCGCACGGAGGCAACTCCACCCCTCTCTGCAAGCTCCGGCCATGCACGCCTCGACCACGCTCACCTCCTCGTCTTGGCGGGTACCCGCTGAGTCCCCCAAACCCGGCGGGTCACGGGTCTGGTAGAATTCTAGACCCGACGACGGGTATGGGGGCGGGTCGCAGGGGCGGGGAGGAGGGTCGGGTGCGGGTATGGAGGGGGAAAACCCGGCCCCGAACCCGGCGGGTGCCATCCATAGCTACACCCAGTATGCATAGCGCACCCTTTTTTGATGTCGCAAGGATTACATATAAATCCAAAATAGTAAATAGTTAAACTTATTCTTATTATTAAACACGCTACCATTACAACAACAAAAATACACAACAACACACATTGCACGCCGACACCACACACCCAATAATAATATGTTTTCACAATATTATTTTTGAATATCGGAGCGCAACTTAATTCTATGTTACGAGAGATGACCAGTCCCGACTAGTGGGTAGGACCAGTGAAGGGAATGCCAACTGGAGACACCTCTATTGATGAGTAAAGTGTTTTTCGGACTGAGATCAAGTGATTTTAAGAAGAGAAGTCATAATATGATTACCCTCTGATTAAGATCTAACAGATAAGATTGACCAAAAATTTGGACATAAAATTCAAACTCTTCTGAAAGAAATGAAAAAATTCCGGACAAGTCGTCTATGTTCCATTGAGTACTCTGGAATTTTTTTGTTTCATTTGGATCACCAGTTTATGATAATATGACTTTATTAGTCATTTAAGGTAAAACAATGAAAAGCTATTTAACGATAAACCATCTATCCAAATGAAACAAAAAAAAAAATCTAGAATACACAACGGAACATATAGGACTTGCTGTTTTTTTTTTCAATTTTTTCGGAAGAGTTTGAATTTTATGTTCAAATTTTTGATCAATCTTATCTGTTAGATCTTCATCGGAGGGTACAGACATGGCTAAAGTCACATTGTGACTTCTCTTCTTAAAGTCACTTGATCTCAGTCCGTGTTTTTCGAAGCTATGACCAATTAAGATAATGTTGTCTGGCTCCTTTTGCTCGCCGTTCTTCACTGCTTTACATGGTCTATCATACCCGAATAACGGAAACAGGGGTACGTAAAAGTTTGCTAGTTTTCTCAACCTCTAAAATTTCTCACCTGGCATTGTGTTCACCGTGTTGGCAAGGTGGGCCTACACGGACTAAGTTGGGAATGATATAGGAGGCTCCATCGACACCCCTCCGAAGGAAGCCAATAGGTTCAAAAGGAATGCCTTCAAGAGGAAGAAAGGAAACCATATACCCCTAGTGTATGCATTTGACTCTCATTTGTGCGGTCCAAGGACTCTCACATAGACGAATTCAACATTGCAAACCGAAATAGCGGAACCGCGCGGGAGCAGTGCGAGCTATTCCAGAGGCGCTATATTTTAGCGCGCTGTTAGTAGCGCTTCACCAGGCGTGCTAAAATGCAGCGCGCGACCATCACAAACAACAATCACACACAAAAATAAAACAATGAAGATCAAACACATACAAAATAAATCAACAATAAATAGTTTAATTATTATTACAACTCAAACAAATAGTTTATCATGAATACAACAAATAGTTCATCAACAATACAACAAATTGTTCATCAACAATACAACAAACATACAAGATCAAACTAGTTTTGTTGGCCCCTCCATGACCATCACTCCTCGATGAGATCTTTTTGAAACTCATCATGCGCATCGGCTTGTCGAATGGCATGATAAGAGGCAAGAAAACGGGCCACCCTCTCTTCCCTCCTCCGCACTCTTACGAGACATCCCATCAACTCGTACGGCGGCCGCGGGAGAAGCGGGGGAAGCGGCGGTGGCGGCGACGGCGGGGTCCGAATGTCCGATCCACCGCGGTGGCGGCTCGCGGACGTCCATGGGAGTGTCGAGGGATTATCTCGGCAGTGCCCCTCCACGAGGGACTTGGGTTTTGTGAAGGAAATATCATGGCATAGGTAGTACCGGCGGCTAACACGAAAGCGGGGGATTTACCCAGGTTCAGGCCCCTGGAGGGTAAAACCTTACTTCCTGCTTGTCAGATTGTATTGATTTTGATAGTACAAGGTGAAAGTGCATGGTTTCCCCCATGTGTGGTTTTGGTAATTAATGACAATCTCTATGGACTAATGTTTGTATTGAGCTACTTGTAGGAGTGTCCATTTGCTTTACTTGATCTCCATTTGTTGGAGTCAAGGCTAAGGGAAGAAGAGTATTTGTTGATCAAGGCTAAGTGCGAGTTGATCAACACTCAAGTCCAAGTGAAGATATGCCGAAGAGTGCCTCTCCCATATTAGTGTATGGGGGAGCAATTTTGCGAGGCTTCACCGAGCAAAGCGCAATCAAGGAAGATGGTTCGTCTTGAGGAGATTAAGATCGTCATCATCGTCCTCAAGAGGATTATGCGCAAGGCAAAGGTATGCCCTTGATAGGCTTTCTATTTTACCGGTCTCATGATGTTAGTTGAGAGACCGGGTTATAGGATAGATAGCCGTACTATCAAGAAAGGTGGTTCGTCTTGAGGAGATGAAGATCGTCATCATCGTCCTCAAGAGGATTATGCGCAAGGCAAACGTATGACCTTGATAGGCTTTCTATTTTACCGGTCTCATGATGTTAGTTGAGAGACCGGGTTATAGGATAGATAGCCGTACTATCAAGAGGGGCTCTCGACCGAGTATCTTGATCGTATCGTTCGTGGAGAGCTCAAACCTTTGCATCCTTGCAATCATATTTATTGGTTCTTATTTGGCTCTTATCGTGGTGTGGTCTTTGTGCTTGTCGTGACAAGGCTAAGTTCATCGAAAACGGTTTTCATTTGCGTCTTCTATTGCGTTTTCGGTATTGGAGATTTTGCCTGTTCATCCGTGCGGAAGGTTTCTCTCTTCCATTTCTTTGCAAAATCTCCATTGCTTGTTTGCTACATTTCCAAGGGTAGCATTTGTCGTCCTCTTTCCAACAAAATTGATTTCACGTCATTCGGACTTCATTTGCAAAAGATATAGCATTTCCGGTTTGCAAAAGAGAGGTTTTAACTTTCCCCATTTGTTATTATAATATCTTGTTGGACTATGATGTTTCTCTGCATAATCTTGCAGTGCTCCTTGTGACGATTCCAACGAGTTCAAGATTATCAAAAACGGAGTTCGTGGATGAAAGTTATTGCGTTTTTACCTTCGGTCTTTTTTTAGACAGAAATTTAAAAGGAAAGAAAAAAAAAGGAAGGATCGGCAGACCAGCCAGCCTGGCCGGGCCCTGGTCGGGAGGCTCGGGTGGCCTGCCGGCCCACCTCGCGCGCTGCCGGCTCAGGCCGGGCCGTAGGCCGGTGGCCTCGGTTGCCTGCCCGGCCCGATGCGCCCAGGCCTGCCCAGGCCGGGGGGAGCAGGCCACCTCCCCTGTTCGATTCGGTGTCTGGTTCGCCGGGATAGATTCCCGGCCGGCTAGGCCGGGGTGCAGGCCTGCCCCAGGCCGGGGTGTCGAGCTGCACATGTTTTTGCCCCAACGGCCACATTTTGTGGCCCCCTATAAAAGGGGCTTCTTCCCAATTTTATCTCTAAGTTTTTCTTGCTCTCTCTCCTCCATTGTTGCATATTTTGAGAGCTTGATTCCTCCTCTTCCCTCCATTATTTTTGTCCCAAATTAGAGGAAAAGAGAGAGGAGATCCACTATTCCACCAAACCAAATCTCCTCTAAGTGAGGGGAACTCGTTGGATCTAGATCTTTGGAGTTCTTGGTGTTTCTCCTCTTTGTTCTTCCTCTTAAATCCCTCCATAGCATTAGTTGCTTTGGTTGGATTTCGGAGAGAAGGACTTGACCACTTAGTGTGTTCTTGCCTTTTGCACTAGTTGCATCGGGTTGTGCTCTCCACGAAGATTCGTGGGGTAGAAGTTCGAGAAGCTTGTTACTCTTGGGTGCATTGTGTTCTCAAGAGCTTGTGCCTCTTGGGTGCATTGTGTACCCTAGACGGTTTGGTGTGCCGCAAAGCCTTCGAGTTGTGAAGCTTCGGGCAAGGTTTGGGAGCCCCTGATTAAGTTGTGGGTGTGTGCCCCAAGATCATTGTAAAGGCTCCGGATTCCGTCTTGAAGGATTCCGATAGTGGAAGGTGAACCTAACCCTTGGGGTGAGGTTCATAGGGTGAGGGCTTTGTGGCATCTTGAGTATGCCTCTTTTGGCGAGCTCACACCCCTCCAACGAGACGTACTCCCTTAACAAGGAGTAACTCGGAAATACATCCTCGTCTTCGCGTGCCTCGGTTATTTCTATACCCGAGCTCTTTACTTATGCAATTTACATTGTGATAGCCTTTGTGCTTGATGTCTTATATATTGCTATCACCTTGTTGTTATATTGCTTAGCATAAGTTGTTGGTGCACATAGGTGAACCTAATATATTAGGTTGTTGGCTTGTTAATTTAAACACCTAGTTTTATTCCGCAATTATCAAGCCTTAAACCGGAAAAGTTTTACTCGCCTATTCACTCCCTTCTAGGCGACATCGTTTGTTCTTTCACAAGGATGCCTTGATGGCTATGGTGGCAATGATGCGATCTAAAAAGCTTAAGTCCTACCCGACGGCACTTCCCAACATTTTATAGGAGGCTGGGTCTCGGGTGTCCGTGACCGGGTAGGTTATAGATTGGGGTGAAACCCTAGTCTAGTCTTGCTTAACAAGGGAAGCTTCTCGCACCACCTCTTGAGCGGGCCTAGGCTTCTAGGATCTTTAGTGGGCCACCCGATGGACCCTTCGACTGGGCCTTACCGGGTACCCGACAGGTGGGACCTGATAATCATAACCATGTCAGGGAGGGCGGCGGCGCACTGGGGAAGCGGCGGGGGGAGCACTGATTGCACGGATTGAGCACGGCTGGGTTGTCGTAGGATGTGAGGGAAAGGGGCGGGCGGCAGCGCGAGCGTGTGGAGATTTCAGATCCGGCAGTTGGGCTCTCGCGCACGTGATTTCGATTTCCAGCGCGCTGGAGCTGGCACACAAAATACCCGGCACGCGGTGCCGAAATTTCCAGCACGTTGGATAGATTTTACCGCGCGTTAGATTATGCAACGCCTGTTGGAGCGCTGTTTTTGCCTTCCAGCACGCTAAATTGATAGTTTTTTAGGCGCACGGATAGCGCGCCTATTGGAGATGCTCTAAGAAGGTCTTGGAGGTGTGCATAAATGAAACAAAGTCATAAAGTATACATATTTATAGAGTAGTTGTTGTAGGGTTGGCCCGATCTTCACGGATTTGCACACACGAGTGGAGGGAAAACGAGGAAGAACGCGAAGAACACGATGAACACGGTGAAGAACACACGCAAAAGGGGGATAACTCGCGAAGCCTACGAGGGAGAATCACCCGGCAACAAACCCCCAATGGAGTAGCCTCCGGATCTCAAAACCCAAGTCAACAACACGCTTAATGAAACCGATTTCTCTTACCGGCCGGTCCACCGATCCAATAGAATCCTTGAGGGAAAGATTGGCTTGGTCTACTAGAATCACCGCAGTGAGAGAGTAGCTACAAGAAGAGATACATCATCCTCCGCAGAGGAGCCCATCACGGGAAGGAGCAACGCTCAACTCTCAAGTTCATTCATCTCTACCTCAAATGGAAAAGGGGGAAAGCTATTTATAGTCTTAGTACAAAAGGAGCTGAAAGGTGGGGGGTCCGGCCTGGGGGCCGGCCTGGGCCGGCCTGGAGGCCGGTGGCGTCTGGAGGGGGCCCAGCCTGGTGGCCGGCCTGGGCCGGCCTGGAGGCCGGCGTCGTCTGGAGGGGTGCCGGCCTGGGGGCCGGCCTGGGCCGGCCGGCTCTGGTTGGGTGCCGGCTGGGAGGCCGACCGGCTCTGGTGGGGTGCCGGCCTGGAGGCCGGCCTAGGCCGGCCGGGAGGCCGGCCGGCTCTGGTGGGGTGCCGGCCTGGGGGCCGGCCTAGGCCGGGCTGGAGGCCGGCCTGCCTGATTTCGCCTCCTTCTTCCTCTCCTTGTCCATGACGCTTCCTTCTCCTCATCCACGCGTACGCCTTGGATGAAATCAACTCTTGGGCTTCCTCGGCACCTCCCATCGGCTTCGTATCCATCGTGTCAATCCTAGCAATGCAAATGGGCGGATGCTCAAGTAGCATACCATTCCAAAGGGTAGGAAATGAGATCTCGAAGAGGATGGAGTTCACCTTTGACGTCCATGGTGACTTGGCATTTGTTGGCATGCTTGACATGGTGATGTCGTTGGGTTGGGCTACATCATCTCCCCCTCCTTCGAAAAGCGTCGTCCTCGACGCTAGCACGTCCTCATCATGTGAAGGAGATAGATGGCTTGACGTTGAAGTGGAAGTCACCATGCCGCCATTGATACCTATACGCACCAAAGACCAAGCAAAACATGTGCGTGCATGATAGAGGAGCACATCATTGATGACATGTCCCAATTTGTTCATAACACCATTAGCACAACACAAATATATGGGATGGAATACAAATGCAAGGTCAATGTGCAAGCAACTCATCCAAACATCCTCAAAATGTGGGAACACAAAATCTCCAAGAAAATTAGAGAAGGCTAAGATAGCTATCTCATGTTGAACCATATGATGTTCATTGCATTGAAAGCATCGGAAAGAGAGGTTTGTGAACCACACAAGGTAAGAGAGGCTCTTATCATCACCATCATGGGTGCAACCAAAGCAAAGAGAAGAGCAAGTGTTCATCAATTTTGTTGCAACACCAAGAAGATAACATCCCAAGGCCTCATGACAAGACATGCTCAAAATATCATTATGGTGACCAACAAACATAAGGAAAGAGAAATTGCTCATCAAGTTTGCGGAAACACATAAATCATCTGCAAGGAAGATCAAGGGAGCATGAATGTCACAAAGGAAAACCAAAGCACTCACATGTTTGCACGCGAACCAAAGGAAAGAGCAATTGTTCAATTTGTTCGATGCAAAACATGGAAAAGGAAATAGAGGTTGGTCGGAGGCACAACTCTCATGGTAAGTGCTCTCAAGAGCTCTTTTTGTCAACTCATGTTCAGTTGAAGTTGACATTATGAAGCATGAGCCATTACACACGAAATTCCATAAAAAGAAATTGTGTGCATGGTACATGAATGCATCATCCATCATGATGCGTCTCTTCATTTGCACATCACCAAACACACCACGTTCAAAATGGAAGTGTGAACTATGCGGATGGTCAACATGCAAAATGAAGGATGGAAAATTCTCAACATAGCAAAAGGAACCATCTCCAAAAATTGAGAATGCTATGGGGGCAAACTCATTATCAAGCATTTTATCATCATTGCAAGCAACACATAGGAAAGAGAAATTGTTCGACATATTGCATGCAACAATGGGAGAAAATTGGAAAGATTCATAGCAAGGCATGCATGTGGCAAGATCATCACACATAGGAAATTCCACATGATCAACGTTGGTTTGGAACAAGGTATCACATGGGAATATGACAGAATCATAGGTGACATTGAAAGAAACATCCACATCATGCAAGCAATCACAAGTCATCATGTCCACTAGTGGGATCATGGCATCATCAACACCCATATGCGTACCTTTGTAGTCCCGCTCAAGAGAAGTAGGTGTTGTGGTAGAGGTAGCGGCGTCCATGTAGCCGACTTGTACATCTTCATGTAAGCATGGGGTGGCATCGTCTTCATCCTCCATGTACATCTTCTCCATAAGAGGCACCATCATGGCGAAGCTTGGCGTCTCATCATCCATGGAACCTAGTAGAACATGAGAGAACACACTAGAGGTAGAGGGTAAGTTGTTAGAAATCGAAATGTCCTCACTTGACCTATCAACTACCTCTCCCAACTCAAGTGGTGTATCCCTCATTCCCTCAAAATGTAAGCACTCAATCTCGCATATGGTGGAGGCACTCAACTCACTTGCACTCTCACTCAAGTGGGCTAGGTGGCTCTCATTCTCACATGGGATTGGTACCATCTCATCATTCAAGCACATAGGGATAGGCTCGGTATACTCAACTCCAATCGCCACCTTGGTTGAAGGGAAACTCCCATGCTCAACCGCCTCAACCTTTTCGCCTCCAAAGGTGAATGCCGTAGGGTGGGCATCATCACTCGACTCCTTTGCCGAAGGGAACATCCCATGCTCGGCATCTCCACTTGACTCGACATCCATAGTGGAAGCATCCTCCATGCTCGCCTCCTTGGTCGAAGGGAAAATCCCATGCTCGACCGTCTTCTCGCTGTCTTCAGGGTCACCATCTTGTAGTGGAGTCAACAATAAGCTCGGTGAAGAGTCATGTGAGGGCTTGAAGAACTTGGATAACCCGGCAACGAACTCCTCGCAGATGGTCTTGAGGTCGGCCAGGAGCTTGTCGCAATCGGCGTCGGCCTTGAGCTTGGCTTGCTCGAAGTTGGCATTGTCGGTGTCGCGCTTGGTCTTCCACTCGGCGAGGTCGGCCTTGAGTTCGTCCCATTTCTTTGTGTAGCTTGATCTATGCTTGGACGCCCTTTTGGTTGTGGCACGCGGAGGAGACTCCATATGATGTATACTTGCCGCCATCTTGGAAGTTGATGTAGATGCGTGATGGCGTGGCCTTGAGTAGCTTGAGTCCTCATAGTGACGTCGATGATGATCATGAGTAGACGTACGCCGATGAAGATCCTTGGTGTTCCATGACGAAGACTCATGTGCATAGGCACTTTGCGTTGGCCGCCGTCTTGAGGGTGAGGTAGCTTGACGTCGAGGAGGAGGGCGTGTCTCCTTGTCCTCTAGGCGAAGATGCCTTGAGCTTGATCTCGAAGAGTGCCGGTGTCGTCTTTCGAGAAGCAACTCCTCGAGACGAATGGAACGCGCCTTGTTCTCACGTTGGTCGTCTTGTATTTGAGCGAAGCGCTCAGCGATTTCACGTTGCGCGGCCTGATGGCGCTCCTCATAGCGGCGTACATTGTCGTCGATGTAGAGTTCCACCACCTCATTGGAGTTGTAGTCGAAGTAGTGGTGGTGCTCCGCCATGTAGCCCATGCTCGTGGAAGTGACGTCGATGTCGTGGTCCACCAGGTCATTCATGCTTGGGGCGCCGTAGTCGTTGTCGCTCATGATGTCATCCATGCTTGGCGCGCCGAAGTCGTTGTCGCTTATCATGTTCTCATCATCATGGCCTCCATAGGATGCTCCGCTCTCACTATACATGGTCAATCACAAGACAGGTGTATATATATGTGGAGGTGAAAGGAACTAAGAAACCAACCTCACCTAGTAGATAGTATTGGAACTAGTGGACCATGCAAAGAGAAACCGATACACAAGAATGTGGGTGACTTGAATTTCAAAGATCCAAACGCAACTCCAAAACACACACGGCTTATGAGTGGATAGGAATGAATTGTGGAAAGCAAATGGAACAACCGGAAACCAAGATATTGTAAAGGCAAGTAGAGAACCACGATGACCACAAAGAAAATACAAGTCGATCTCAAAGGATATGAGTGAAGCACATAGAAACACACGCTTTGAAGAGTGGGACTTGTGCAACCAAAAATGAGCTAGTGATGAACCTAGCGAAGACTAAAGCTCAAGTCGCACAAGTACAAGAGAAACCAACTCGATTGCAATTTATTGGTGGGCTACAAGATTTACACAAAGATACCACACCTATGAATTTTTCATCGAGCTTGCACGTCTACTATAAGAGATTAGGCAATGAGGCTATTTTCTTTTTATTTCTTTTCTCTCTTTTGATTCTTTTTCTATTCTCTTTTGGCCTCTTACTCTCTTTTTCTATTTTGCCTCTCACTTTGCTTGCCAACAACAACTATATGAACTAGCGCATACAAGTTTTGCTCGGAACACTAAGAGGTATCAAGTGTGCAAAGCCCAAGCAATCATAGATGAGCTAGTCTCAATAGGTAAGATAGGCACAAATGGCTTGGCTAACAAGTGATGCAAGGTGGGAGAAGAATTGGGGATGTTATACCTTCCGTCGACGATCTTCACCCGTGGAGTGGAATGCCTCTTCCTTGATCACGAAATATGGTGGCAATAGATGATGGATCAACCGCTGTGGTGATGTAGAGCTCGTCCGTAGCTTCGATTAGAGACGAAAATCACCAAAAACGGAGTCCGGAGTGAAAAGTTATGGCCAAAACAAAATTTTAGCAGGGGAACCGGCCTGGGGGCCGGCCTAGGCCGGGCTGGAGGCCGGCGGCTTCTGCCGGGGGTCCGGCCTAGAGGCCAGCCTAGGCCGGGCTGGAGGCCGGCCGACACTACCCTCCGGGACGCGAAAAAGTGCGATTTTGGGCGGAAAACGGCCCGAAAAACACCAAATCGGAGGGGAAATCAAAGGAATTTGGCCATGGAAACGCAAAGGGAGGTAGATTAACAAGTATAGCAATGGATCCACGGATCAAAACCTACCAAAACTCACAAGAATCTCAGATCGAACCAAAAGCAATTTGAGGCTATTTTTTGTGGAAATTTTCGAAATTAACAAAATCAAAGAAAATTTTGGTGGATTTGGGGGTGGAAACAAAAGCAAATCCGTGGCAACCCTTGCTCTGATACCATATGTTGTAGGGTTGGCCCGATCTTCACGGATTTGCACACACGAGTGGAGGGAAAACGAGGAAGAACGCGAAGAACATGATGAACACGGTGAAGAACACACGCAAAAGGGGGATAACTCGCGAAGCCTACGAGGGAGAATCACCCGGCAACAAACCCCCAATGGAGTAGCCTCCGGATCTCAAAACCCAAGTCAACAACACGCTTAATGAAACCGATTTCTCTTACCGGCCGGTCCACCGATCCAATAGAATCCTTGAGGGAAAGATTGGCTTGGTCTACTAGAATCACCGCAGTGAGAGAGTAGCTACAAGAAGAGATACATCATCCTCCGCGGAGGAGCCCATCACGGGAAGGAGCAACGCTCAACTCTCAAGTTCATTCATCTCTACCTCAAATGGAAAAGGGGGAAAGCTATTTATAGTCTTAGTGCAAAAGGAGCTGAAAGGTGGGGGGTCCGGCCTGGGGGCCGGCCTGGGCCGGCCTGGAGGCCGGTGGCATCTGTAGGGGGCCCGGCCTGGTGGCCGGCCTGGGCCGGCCTGGAGGCCGGCGTCGTCTGGAGGGGTGCCGGCCTGGGGGGCCGGCCTGGGCCGGCCGGCTTTGGTTGGGTGCCGACCTGGGCCGGCCGGCTCTGGTTGGGTGCCGGCCTGGGGGCCGGCCTAGGCCGGGCTGGAGGCTGGCCTGCCTGATTTCGCCTCCTTCTTCCTCTCCTTGTCCATGACGCTTCCTTCTCCTCATCCACGCGTACTCCTTGGATGAAATCAACTCTTGGGCTTCCTCGGCACCTCCCATCGGCTTCGTATCCATCGTGTCAATCCTAGCAATGCAAATGGGCGGATGCTCAAGTAGCATACCATTTCAAAGGGTAGGAAATGAGATCTCGAAGAGGATGGAGTTCACCTTTGACGTCCATGGTGACTTGGCATTTGTTGGCATGCTTGACATGGTGATGTCGTTGGGTTGGGCTACATCAGTAGTTAGAAAGCATGACTGCAACTTAATTAATAACTTCCTGCCAAAACAGTTTCTATGTAGCTTCCGTAGTCTACATACAAATTCATACAAAGTATGTAAATGTAAACAATCTTCAAGGTAACTCATGGAGAATATAAGTGTTGCGATCTAATGAACACAACTTAAAAAATTCCACTCGGAAAGTCTTCTCTCAGTGCTAGCTATCGGTGCTTATTTTGTGAAAGATCCAATGATATATTGTTTTCTTATGGTTAGTTTCATATTTAGTACGGAGTAGTTGTCACGGTTCTAAAAAATATGGTTGCTGAAAACGTAGTGCTTCGACTGAGGAGCACTGACCTTGAACTACCTGTGGTTTTATCTCGATGCTAGCTACCAGCTGGAATAATCTGTGTGTCATGGTCAACATTTTGGGCATTTTGGTTACTGTATACCCGCGACTCAATGTGATCTATAATTATGCAAGTACGCAATATTCCCATGAACTTGCAAAGCTGGCAAACTTAGGAGCCTCGTGTCAACTCTTTCTCTTGATGCTCATTTGGCTCTGACCAGTTCGAAGTTATTCTTTTGCGCTGGAGAATGGGATTTTTATTGATCAGCGAAGGCATGGTGCTCTCAACACCGATTGCAACAAGTTATCTAGGATACACCAACAAGCGGTTCGAATTGTATCCGAGCCACAAACGCTAGGATATATGGCTAGCATTGATTGACTTCGATTAATCATTGCAGCGCTAAAAGTAAGCCTTCAATGTACACAAGCAGCCAGTTCAACATCGAGTGCATCGACACAACACAAAAACATCCTAGCTAGAGTGTACCCACACATAGAAACAACATCATAGACAACAACAGCTGAGCTCGCGTGCAATCCCCGCTTCTGCAGTATCATCTTCCACGTGATACGTGTGAAAATATGAGCAATTTAGCATATGATTTAATCCACAGAAATATGAAACTATTCATGACTGGAACAACAAATATTAGACTAAATATGTGATCTACTAATACAGTAGATAAAAAGATCAAGTCTACAGTATAAATTAGAAACAATAACTGCAGCATGATCTCAAACAAAAAGGATTGAGTTACGTACATCGCAGCGGGAGTGGAACCGCTGCCGTCCCCGGTATCACCCATGTCGTCGATGAAGAGGTTGTCGATGTCAGGGAAGAAGTCGTTGTTGGGGAAGTAGTCGCAGCCAGCAGTCGCGCGAGTGCGCTTCCCAAAAAACTGATCGCCCCTCTCCCGTACAGGATCACAAGAGACGGGGTTTCGAAGGCCTGGTGTCCCTTCAACCAGTGCATGCCGGAAGACGGGATGGAGAAGACTTGGAAGACGGCGGCGCAAAGATTTGGAACTGGAACGACGAGAGACCATGTGTTTCGCATAGAGACGGCTAGGGTTCGCTCAGCCAATATATATAGTGCGCGTCGGGTAGGATGTGGGTGTAGCCACGTTCGAGTCGGTAACAGCCGCACGATCCAAAGGAATCGGAAACGGCTGAGTAATTAACGTGTCCGTTAATTATTAATCAATGACTCATTAGATTTTCCTGAGCAGCAAAAAGATAGCCACCGGCTCGGGTCATTTCCGCAACCCGCGGCGCGTCGTGACGTGACAAGGCGAGGCGAGGCGTGGCGAGGCGGGCGGCGGAGGAGGAGCTCGCGTGTGGCATTCTCTTATTTTCTCTCTTTTCTATGCTTATACAAGTGCTAGTAGAGCTCACCTTATAAGCTGGTGCAACTCTCATCCAACTAGCAGTATGTGACTAAACTTTAGTCTCACCACTTGCATGCATGAATGGGTCATGAGAATTTCAGAATTTAGTTGGGCTTTGGGTCAAAGGCCCACTAGCAAAACTAGTAAATTCCAACAATCCCCCCACAAAGTCTCATTGGCACATCTCATCATTTAAGTTCCAAAACATTGTTTATATACCAGTGCTTGGTGGAGACTGTTAAGTTAAACTTCCACTTAGAACATTAGGCTATGCTAGTTCACAACTTTATAGTGGACTATGCCTTGAACTACAAGTTTTCTACGATACTAGTTTCACATAAAGTCCTGACCGACACTGGGCTGCCGCAAGGCTTCCCCGCGGGTGGAGCTTATACGTCATACTCCAAGGCCTTTCATGAGTTTACTAGAGAGAACCCAACTCCCATAGACTGCGACGTTTTAACTGTCAGACTCATATAGGTGTATTCCTCAAAAGATGCTCTGCGGGACAACATCTCCGCTTATAATAAGCAACTTGGAATACATTAAGATAAATATCAACCTGCCATGCAGATCAGGAGAGTATTGCATCATAACGGAGTGGGAAAAATAATATTAAGGGTACTCTCCTCTCAGCTAACCAACAGATTGTCTCCCACTTCTGCTTCACGGGATCTCCGATCATATAGAGTAGGTTACCACTGTGGACAACTCACAAAGTGGGTCTCAAACCCATCTCCCTCGACGCATTATCTATCACATTACGTGATAGACTCTTTGTGAAGGGATCTGCCAAAATTTTAGATGTTTGGATATAATCCAACGCAATAACTATGGAGTTCTTCAATTTTTGGATAGATTTCAATCTCCTCTTCACATGTCTTGATGACTTCATATTATCCTTAGAACTGTTTATTTTAACAATCACAATTTGATTATCACAGTTCATAAGGATAGCGTGTATTGGTTTTTCAACCATAGGTAAGTACATCAAGATCTCACGAAGCCACTCTACTTCAACAGTGGCTATGTATAATGCTGTGAGTTCTGCTTTCATAGTTGACCTCGTTAAGATGGTCTGCTTGCAAGACTTCCAGGAAACAGTGCCACCATCAAGTGTAAAAACATAACCACTAGTGGCCTTAATCTCATCAGCATCAGATATCCAATTGGAATCACTATAACCCTACAGTACCCTCGGATACCCGGAATAGTAAATTCCATAGCTCACAATGTCCTTTAAATAGCGCATAACTCTCTCAAGCGCATGCCAATGATCATCTCCCGGATTCGAAACAAACCGGCTTGACTTGCTTACAGCAAAAGAGATGTCAGGCCTAGTGACACTCACGAAATACATAAGCGAGCCAATAATCTGAGAATACCTCAGTTGATCTCTAGCAATCCGCCGATTCTTTCGAAGTAACACACTAGGATCATATGGTGTTGGAGAAGGCTTGCAGTTGCTATACCCAAAACGACTCAAGACCTTTTCCACATAGTGAGATTGAAGTAGAGTAATCCCACCATCATCATCTCGCAGCAGCTTGATGTTCAGGATAACATCAGCTACTCCTAGATCCTTCATCTCAAAACAACGAGATAAGAAATCCTTAACTTCCTTGATTAAATCAAGGTTTGTTCCTAATATCTGTATGTCGTTAACATACAAACAAAGAATAACTCCCTCGCCCCCACCATGGTGATAGTACACACATTTATCACCTTCGTTTACAACGAAGCCTGCAGCAGTCAAAGTTCTTTCAAACTTTTCATGCCATTGTTTAGGAGCTTGCTTAAGGCCATACAAATACTTTAATAACTTGCACACCTTGCCTTCCTGACCGGATGAAAGTGCATGGTTGCCCCATGTGTGGTTTTGGTAGTTTTGGTAATTAATGACAATCTCTATGGCATAATGTTTGCATTGAGATATCTTTATAGATCTTGTCCATGGGAAAAGATTGGAGTTCATGTGTTGGACTCTAGAAGAGTATATGATGATCAAGCCATCATATACATCAAGAGAAGAAGATGAAGTGCAAGTGGATACATGAAGACAGATCTTAGCAAGGCTCTCCCATAATGATGTATGGGGGAGAATTTGAATAAGTCTTCATCAAGCATGTGCTAGCATGCACAATCAAGAAAGATGGTCAAACTTGAGGGAGTCAAGATCGTCATCATCTAGCTCAAGTGGATTATGCGCAAGGCAAATGTATGATCTTGATAGGTTTTATATTTTACCGGTCTCATGATGTTAATTGAGAGACCGGGTTATAGGATAGATAACCGTACTATCAAGAGGGGCTCTCAAGTGAGTAACTTGATCGCATCTTTGTGGAGAGCTCAAACCTTTGCATTCTTGGCATATCATATTTCTTGGTTGTTATTTGGCTTTTATCTATGTGAGAATTTAGATCTTGTGTTCATCTTCATACCAAGCTCTAGTTCATCAAAAATGGATGTCATGAATATCTTCTTGCATTTTTGATATTGGAGGTTTTACCGGTTTTCTCTTCTAAGAGAGGTCAAACTCTCTTCTTGTGGTTTCCTCCTCACATGATGGACTATGATTTGTATATGCATGGCATTATAGGGCTTGTGATTATCCTTGAAACAAGCCTAAGATCATAGAAAACAGAGTCCGGATAAAAAACTTGTTGGTTTCTTGATGGTTGAGGATTTACCGGTTGTCTTTTAATAGAAAGGTTTTACCTTTCATCTTTTGGTTTTATCCTCCCTTGTTGAACAATGATGTTTCTCTGTATATTCTTGTAGATCTTTTCGTTGCGATTCCAACGATCCCAAGATCATAAAAAACGGAGTTCGGATGATAAAGATATCTTTGTTTTCTTGTTGATGTTTCTGTAGTTTTTCTGTAGGCCGGAGTCTCCGGCCCTAGACCGGAGTCTCCGGCCCTAGACCAGAGTCTCCGGTTGGCGCAGTTTTTTTGGTCCAAAACGCGGTGCGGTACTGGACCCTGGTCCGGAGGTGCACTGGCGTCTCCGGCCCTAGGCCGGAGTCTCCGGTCTGAGCAGACCGGAGTCTCCGGTGTAAGCAGTTTGCAACGACTCTTTTTTCATGGGGACCTATAAAATGCCCCCTTCTTCCCCAAAGGGACTAGAGCTTCTTCTAGCACGTTTTTCCTCTCTCCCCCCACCATTGTTGACCTTATAAAGCTTGCCTCCCTCTCAATCCCTCCCATGATTCTTGCATATCTTTGAGGGAAAAGTGAGAGGAGATCTAGATCCATATTTCCACCAATCAATCTCTCCTGTAAGTGAGGGGAACCTAGTGGATCTAGATATTGGAGTTATTTTGTGGTTCTCCTGTTTGTTCTTCCTCTCTTATTCCCTCCAAAGCATTTGTTGCTTAGTTGGGATTTGAGAGTGAATGATTTGAGCACTTGTGCTCTTGCTCATTGCATTTGGTGAATCGGTTTGCTCTCTCCACGAAGATTTGTGGAAGTGAAGATTGTGAGCTTGTTACTCTTGGGTCATTGGACCCTAGACGGTGTTGTGGTGATTCTTGGGAGCCTCCAATTCGGTTGTGGATGCGTGCCCCAAGCTTAGTGGTGTAAAGGCTCCGGATTCCGCCTTGAAAGATTCCGATAGTGGAAGGTGAACCTAACCCTTGGGGTGAGGTTCATCGGAGAATAGGATGAGGCCTTTTGTGGCATCTTGAGTAGGCCTCTTGTGGCGAGCTCACACCCCTCCAACGAGACGTACTCCCTTAACAAGGAGGAACTCGGGAATGATCCTCGTCTCCGCATGCCTCAGTTATTTCTATACCCGAGCTCTTTTCTTATGCAATTTACATTGTGATAGCCTTCGTGCTTGAAGTTTTATATCTTGCTATCACCATGTTGTTTGTCTTGCTTAGCATAAGTTGTTGGTGCACATAGGTGAGCCTAGTTTACTTAGGTTGTTGGCTTGTTAATTTAAACACCTAGTTTTATTCCGCAATTATCAAGCCTTAAACCGAAAAAGTTTTAATCGCCTATTCACCTCCCCTCTAGGCGACATCGCTTGTTCTTTCAATTGGTATCAGAGCCTCATCTCTCTTTTTAGGCTTTACCGCCTAGAGAGTAAAGATGTCGTTTAGAGAATTAGTGCATGATCACACTTTTATATTCGATGGTACAAATTATGATGTATGGAAAATTCGCATGCTTATTCTTTTTAGGGACATAGACCCAATTTTAAAGAGTATTGTAGATATGGGTTTTTCTCCTCCAAAGGATTCCCAAAATTTATCTTTAGAGGATGAGAAAAACTCTTATCTCGATACTCTAGCATCTAATGGTCTTATATATGTTTTGAGCGATGTAGTGCTTGAGTTAATCACGCCTTTCCGGAACGCTCATGAGCTTTGGACCAAAATTCAAGATAAATATGGAGTGTCCAACACTATTGAGGATGATTGTTCTCCCTCCACCTCCAGCCGTGATGAGTTCTCATCTTCGTCTACTTCACCAAAATGTGGTAAGCCACAAACTAATGTGATGGTGAGTAGTGATGGGTTTTGCAATTTGGATAGTGAGCTCATTGTTGATGATTCTTCATCTCTATCTCATTGCAATGCCTCATCTTTGGACTTTATCACATATAGCACTATAAATGATTTACATGCTAGTGTTGATAGTCCTTGCGTATCATCCAAAAATTGCTTGGATAAATCTCTTGATGATATGCTTGCTTTACCTTGTTGCCATGATAAAAATGCTTGTGTTCCCTCTAACCCTTGTATGAATAACAACATAGAGGAAACCCAATTAGCTATGGAACAAGATGTGAACTTAAGTAGTTCAATAATTAATTGTTCTTCTTCATCAACCATCTTTTGCTTTATGGCTAAATCTTCTAGTACTGATGATAATGATAATAATGATGAAGAAGATGATGAGGATGATGATGATGAATCCTTTCATAAGAAAGGTTTAATGGTTCTTAATGTCCTTCCTAAAAATAAGAATGTTCATGCTATCCTATTTGAAATTATGGAAACTGTCGATGGATTAGATCAACGGTGAAGATACGGGACTATGTATGCGCGGGCATCACCGATGTGGGTTAGTAGACGAACGACACGGGAGACAAGATTTATACAGCTTCGGGACCCGGGAAACATCATCCGGTAATATCCCTACGTGCTGTTTGTGGCTAGGTCTTATTCCTTATGCTCTTGGTGGAAGTCGCCGATGAGGCGGCTCCTCTATTGGACTTGTCTAATCTATCGGGCTCTGTCCCGTCTGTCTTGGTCCTCCCTTCTTGGTGCGCCTTGCCCCTCCTTATAAAGGTGGAGGAGGTCGGCTTACATGTCGAGTCCTAATTGGATACAAACTATTCTTCTATTTACAAGTTGGCAAGGTGAGTCCTTATCCTAATCTGACTGAGTCGGCCTGCTGGGCCACCCCTGATGGGCCACGTTAATCCTCCTTGCGGGTACCCGTGTCCCATATCCACGACAGTAGCCCCCGAGCTTTCGGGTGACTCATAGAGTCATGCGGAAGGTCTTGATTTGTTTTAGATGTTGTCTTCTTGGGACACGGAATCCGTGCCGAGTTGTTTGACAACTTGTAGATGTCGATGATGTTGTGGCACCTGACTTAGCATTTGCCGGGTTGTCGATGTAGACTTTGCCGGGTTGTCGATGTAGATGTTGCCGAGTCGTCGATGTAGACGTTCCTGGGTTGTTGGCGTAGATGTTGCCGAGTCGTCGATGTAAACGTTTGCCGAGTCGTCGATGTAGACGTTGCCGAGTTGTTGGCGTAGATGTTGCCGGGTTGTTGGCGTAGATGTTGCCGGCTTCTCCTGCCGGGTCGTTTTGAAGCGAGTCGGAATTTTCTCCGAGTCCTTTTGACGAGTTGTGTGTAGATGTTGCCGACTTCTCCTACCGGCTCGTTTTGAAGCGATTCGGAATTTTTCCGAGTCCTTTTGACGAGTTGTATGACTTTGCTCGAGCTTGTTTACACCGGTATATGTATAGCCCCCAAGCGCC
The DNA here is from genome assembly GCA_012064385.1 of Puccinellia tenuiflora. Classification (NCBI taxonomy): domain Eukaryota; kingdom Viridiplantae; phylum Streptophyta; class Magnoliopsida; order Poales; family Poaceae; genus Puccinellia; species Puccinellia tenuiflora. Next base: position 255,496 of record QRDG01000309.1, on the reverse strand, counting down.
AAGTTGTTAACTTGTAACAGCTTGGAGCTTGTATTGAAACTTCTTAACTTCAACTGATGATGTACCCCCCGAGTGCCGGGTCGTTTGCCTGTGACGACTCGAGACTCCTTGATGTATAACTCATGTCCTTAAGCTTTGAATGGTGCAGCCCCTGACCGCCGGGTTGTTAACCTGCGACAACTTGGAGAAAAAAACGTTTTGAATTTGATTGTTGCTTAAATTGTAGAAAAACCTGATCCGTGAGTAGTCCCCGAGTGCCGAGTTGTTGGCCTGCGACAACTTGGATCTCCCAACTCTGAACTTCCCTTTGACTTAAACTGAAAACTTGATAACATGTAGCCCCCAAATGCCAGGTTGTTTTCCTGCAGCAACTCGGAGCTAAAACTTTTTGAACTTGATTGATGTTTTAAGCTGATTTGGTTCTTATAACCCTTCTGAATTTAAACTGATGAATAAGTAGGCCCCGCATGGCTTTTCTAACAGCTTGTGCTGACAAGATCGCAATCTCCTAAGTCCTTTAGGCCTCATAGGAGTTCGAAACAAGTCATGCCTGCAGATTGTCCATATTGTGCGGGTTACATCTAACTTACCAGCTAAAATCAGGAACAAGTTGGCTTTTAAGCCGGGTCCAAGAGTCTAAAGCTTGAATTTTTCCTGAAAGACAAGCCCCCAAGGACCCAATGATCAAAGTTAATAAAGCCGCACTTGCTGGGTGTCTCGGAAAAACTCTTACTGTAGAGAAGCCGACTTTATCCCTTTGATCATAATGCATAGCTCTCTGGGCCCTTGCTAATCTTTGCTGAAGCACTTCTGTGGTGCTAACTCATTTGGATGCTCTTGGCGTTGATGATATATAAGCTTGCAGTATAACGACATTGATAGTTTTTAGAAATCCCTTTGTGAGTGTAAATGAATCTTTCGAATACATCCGATGCAAGCTATAAAGAGCTTGACTTAAAGAAATCCATTGCGAGCATTAGATAGCTCGACTTTGATAAATCTGTTATGAGCACTAGAGAGCTCGATTTTGAAAAATCCGTTGCGAGCAATAGATAGCTCGACTTTAAAAAATTCGTTGCGAGCAATAGATAGCCCGACTTTGAGAAATCCGTTGCGAGCAATGGATAACTCGACTTAAATAAATTTGTTGCGAGCTATTTGAGAGCTCGACTTTTTGGAAATCCATGATGGGTTTTAAAGAACCCAATTTTGAGATTTGGCTGTAATTAAGCTTTGTATATCTCGGAATTGACCCAAAGGCGTGGGCTTTATTTAACTGACTGAATAAATAAAATATAAAATTTAAATATAAAAACGACTTAGTTTTTTTCGTAGACGATGACACTTGTGAGCCGACGGGGGAACGACCTCTCACCGGGAGTCGGCGTTGCTGGCGATCTTCCGAGTACTAGTAGCACCCGGTTTCTTTTCTTAGCTGTTTTGCTCTTTACTCCTCTTTACATGCAAGCTAGCCAACTGATTACTTCCTTTTTTTATTATTCCGACTTGGACTAGGCAACACGGCATGCTCGCTGCTTCTCCTGATTTGCAGTACGCGATGTAGATGCGGATGTGGCTTCTTCTGGAACTTGTTCTGTGTCCATGTTGAAGTAAAGACACGCATCGATATTTGAATCTGAGTTGTTGACGTAGGAGTCGGCCCAGACGCTGGAGTCGTCCACGATGCTAGAGGCTGGCGCGGACGCGGAGTTTGATCTCGGGAGTCGGCCAAGATGCTGGAGCGCGGAAGCAGGAGTCGACCTTGATGCTTGATCCGGTGGATTTGATTTAGCTGCATACGAGGGCGATGTTGACGTCGAGCCCCCACGGCCGCCATGTGGATGAAGAACTTGATGTGTCCGAGTTGCTTGACCGATGCGATGATGAACTCGCCATCATTGTTGATAAAGATTGGACCCATCGAATTGTGAATCCACGCGCACTTAGCCCCACGGTGGGCGCCAATGTCGATGGATTAGATCAACGGTGAAGATACAGGACTATGTACGCGTGGGCATCGTCGATGTGGGTTAGTAGACGAACGACACGGGAGACAAGATTTATACAGCTTTGGGACCCGAGAAACATCATCCGGTAATATCCCTACGTGTTGTTTGTGGCTAGGTCTTATTCCTTATGCTCTTGGTGGAAGTCGCCGATGAGGCGGCTCCTCTACTGGACTTGTCTAATCTATCGGGCTTTGTCCCGTCTGTCTTGGTCCTCCCTTCTTGGTGCGCCTTGCCCCTCCTTATAAAGATGGAGGAGGTCGGTTTACATGTCGACTCCTAATTGGATACAAACTATTCTTCTATTTACAAGTTGGCAAGGTGAGTCTGATGGTGGATATTGATAAGCTGGGTGGTGCCCCAAGCGAAGGCAGAATTGTAGCTAGTAGCAGTTTTCCCTCGTTTAACGAACCGAGGTTTCTCGAACCAGTAGGACTTTGAAATCAACAACGAGGTGAATGTTGAAGATCTCTGGCGCTTAACCTTCAATAGATGTGGACCTGCACACACTCAACCAAAATACTTTGCCCCCAACGGCGGAAAGGTTGTCAATCTTTCCGGTCTCGCAGAAAACAAAGCGGTTAATTATATGATGAAATAGATAAAATATGAAAAGTGACCAGAGGAATAATGATGATTAAAAGCAAGTAAATGAGGTTGTAAACAATGTAAACAGATGGACCGGGGGCCATGGGTTCACTAGTGGAGTCTCCTAATAAAATAAAATATGCATGTGATGGGTGAACGAATTACAGCTAGGCAATTGACAAGATCATGACACAAACCCAATTTAGCTATGACAAAAAGGACATGATAATATTTATGGAGGCATCACGACAAGGAACAAAGACCGTTGAGTCCAACTGCGTCTTTGTCTAAAGAGTCCACCGTGGGATCGCTATCCAGCCTGTCACCCAACGGTATTAAGTTGCAAGCAACAGCCAATTGCATTAAGTAAAGTGCATAAAGTGAGCAATACTAATATCAAAATAGACATTAAAACCGTTGTTTTACCCTTAGTAGCAACAACACACCCTCGCCCTTAGACGTTTCTGCTACTCGTGCCCAGGAACAAAAGGGGGCATGAGCCCACTATCTAGCATAAATACCCTCTCTTGGAGATACACACAATCACTTGGCCAAAGTAGCTACGCACATCGGAGAGCATGCAAGAACATAAATTACTCATATAAGAATCATGCACAATCTGAACATAACTTCATAATCCATCGGATCCCAGCAAACACATCACATAACATTACAATAATCGATCTTGATCATGTTAGGTAGCTCACAAGATCATAAGACATGAAGCACAAGAGAGAGAGACTACCAACTAGCTACTGCCATGGACCCGTAGTACAAGGTGAGACTACTCACAAATCATCCCGGAGGAAGGCATGGCGATGAAGAGCCCTCCGGGATCGATCTCCCCTCTGGCAGAGTGCCGGGATCAGCTTCAGATTGGACCCCGAACTAGGGTTTTCGGTGACGGCGCGTCGGGGTCGAGTTTCTGCAAAATAATGGCCGCCCTCGCGTTTTTAGGTTTTTAGGGATTTTATAGGTGTCGGAGGGGGCCGAGGGGGTGCCCCAGGAGTAGGGGCGGGCCCCACCCGCGGGTCCTATGGGGGCCGCGGCAAGTGGCCGCCTGTGCCCTGTGGGTGGCCCCTCAGGCTCCCCTTTGGTCTTCTGGTATCTTTCGTCGAGTAAAAATTCTCCGTAAATTTTGAGGGCAATCCGACGATATTTCCTGTTGTGACTTTTCTGAAATACAAAAAAACAGCAAAAACAGGAAACTGACACTTGGCATCTTGTCAATAGGTTAGTCCGACAATATGCATAAAAATGATATTAATGACAGTAAAAACATGTGACAATATCACAAAACTAGCATGGATCACTCAAAAATTATAGATACGTTTGAGACGTTTCAGCATCCCCAACCTTAACTCCTACTCGTCTTCGAGTAGGTAAGTGATAACAAATAATTTTTTATGAGACATGCAACCAACACATTCTTGATCAAGATAGTAATGCAAATCAAAGATGTGAATAAAGAGATACAAAACAATTGTCTATAATTGATAGCAAGAAAGCAATGAATAAACAAGTTGAATCATCCAAGCAAAGCCTTTCATAAATAGTATGTCAAAGACATGAAAACAATGTGATCAACATATTTGAATAATTCACAAGGATAATAATTCCATGATAAAAGTGTTTGAGAATCAACACAAAGGAAGATGTAAGCATTAGCAAAGAGCTTCAACTTCCAACGGCTTATCATATAGATAAAGTCAATATAAAGATTCATGTTTAATCTCGATAATGTAATATGCTCAACGTTACCCGGGGTCAATGCTAGATGTTTGCTTTTGTGGAGATAGAAGGAAAAAGGGAAAACTGACTCAACATTAAAAGTAAAAGAAAGGCCCTTCGCAGAGGGAAGCAGAGATTAGTCATGTGCTAGAGCTTTTTGGTTTTTAAAACAGAAGTAAAATGATTTTGAGGCATGCATGCTTTCGTCAACGAAACATAGAAACTATCTGGTTTTTTAGACTTGTGAGAGCAGCTGGTTCTTAGAAGAGCGAGTACGCTCCTCTTTCTCCTTGGTTTCACCACTGTCCAATGTTTGGGCTGATTTCTCAGATTTGCATTGCGCGGAGGAGAATTGGTGAGTTATATTTATATTTTGCTTAAGCTGCTCTCGGGTTGATTCAAGTGAAGATGTAATCCATCAACACCGGGTGAAAAGGGGGGAAATGACCTCGCTTGTCACAAGTTATATCTAGCTCTCTACTGCTCCCTCATGAGCTTAAAAACAGAGGCATAAAGAAGAAGTATTTTGAATTTTTAAAGGTAGCACGTGACAAATTTACTTGGAATGGTAGGAAATACCATGCATAGGTAGATATGGTGGACTCAGCTGGCAAGAAAGTTTGGCTTTGGGGATTGGATGCACGAGTGAACCATACACTCAGTACGAATTTTTAGGCTTAGCAAAAAAGGTATTTGAAGCAAACATCTATCAATAACCGGTAACAGAACAACATAAGACATCTACCGATCATAACCATAAAAACTCTACACCGTCTCCCTTGTTGACCAAACAATTCTTTTGATGGAAAGATTAGCACTATGAATTACCAACTGTGAAAAACCACACAATTTCAAGCTTTCAACCATATTTCTTTACTTATCAATTCGACTCAAATAACCAGCAAGTTTAAGCATTCAACTTAACATGTAAAAACAATTGAGAAGCATCAAGTATCCACACCATGATCTACAAAACTATGCAGGCTTTTCATTTTATTCTATCATCACACAAACAGCATTTTGTCGCATTGACAATTCAAGAAATTTTCAACAACAACTCTCCAACAAGTATAAGTGAAGAACAAGAGAGTTTAACTTAACAACTAGCAGCTCTAAACAAAATAAAAGCTGAAAGCGAGAGCTCACTAGAAAACAGAGAGTAGCTAAGAATACTCAAAAAGATATAAACGAAGCAAAGGAGTATTCTAACGAAAAAGTGGAGCGTGTCTCTCTCCCACACAAATAAAGCTAGGATCCAACAAAGATATGACCAGCAAACAAACAAACAAAACTGAAAGTAAAAAGACGCTCCAAGCATAGCACATAATGTGTAAAGTGATAAAAACGAAGTTCAACGAAGACGACCTTATGATAGTCGATGAAGATGAGGGGATGCCTTGGGCATCCCCAAGCTTTGACTCTTGATAGTTCTTGATATTCAGACGGGGTGCCATGGGGGCATCCCCAAGCTTGAGCTCTGATCCATCCTCGATTTCTTCATATTCCTCTCCTTTGGAACTTAAAAACTCACTTCACACAAAACTTCTCATAATTTGATTAGAGGGTTAGTGCTCATAAATTAAAATGCACATGTGTTCAACTCATGACAAATTGCAAACAAACTTCATTGGGCATTAGCTACTGTTTACTAAGCCTCAATGTGGCACTCCACCCCTAGAGTATCACATATGACGATGGTAAAGAGACAAATGCAAAATAAAAGCAGAATCTGTCAAAATCTGAATAGTCTGTAAAGATCGAATTTGTCTAGGCACTTCTGCAGCTCAAATAAAAAACTTAAAACAGACGAAAGATAGATAAAAGCATCAGGCTTGTTGTAAAAAATTATCAGAAAAATATAAAATTCTGGCGATTTTAGGATTTTTGTGCAACAGGCGCATAGAATCTGTTTTTGGACAGCAACACAATACCTCGCACTTTCAATGCATTAGAGGCTAAACTTGGAACAAAAACCAAAATAAAAGATACAATTAAATTGCTACAGAGGTAATAACTTCATGACTCAAGAAAATCAAAAAGCAAACTGAAAATAAAAGATGGGTTGCCTCCCAACAAGCGCTTTTCTTTAACGCCTTTTAGCTAGGCGCAATGCCAGATATCAAGTTTTTTCGGGATCAAAGGCATCATCATTCTTATCAAATTCATGAATTGTGGAACTTGGAAAAGGTCCTCCAGCAATACTATTAGTACCAACAATTGGTGGAGCAAAAGTAGTTTTACCCACTAGGGCTCCTCCCTTAAAATCCTTGGAAATTTGAGCTTCCTTCACCATCCTCAACTCCTCTTTTCCTGCGAATGATGTATTAATTTTAGTACTATTCTTTGGCACAAATATAAATTTAGGTACTTTGGGGGCTGAAGCCTCTCTCTTCTTAAATTTAGATGGAGAAAAGGGTGCTCCCGAGGTATCAATTACTTCCCCCAATTTATCAATTCGATTAATAGCTCTTGTAGATTCAAGGGACTTAATACTTTTAGCAGTGTCTTTTAGGCACCCATCAAGCTTGTTAATACCATCAAGAATTCCCTTATCTATTTCTCTTATCATGTTCACACTTGGTACATTATCTTCTATCCTTTGCATGACATGTTCTAAAGTGATTTCAATTTTACGATCATTAGTTGGTGGAATCCCCACAAGACCCTCTATAACATTAAAAGCTTCCAAAGCATTAATTCCTACGATGTTTCCACTATGATAGTATCTAGGACATACCTATACCAAATTGTAATGCCAATATAAAAATTTCTAAGAAGAACAGTGGCCAATGGTTTTTTAGCGGATCTATGACGAGCATCATTAATTCTATACCAAGCATCTTTCAAACTCTCCCCACCTCTTTGTTTGAAGGTGAGGACTTCGGACTCGGGTGTCTCAACAGGAGGAAAAGAACTAGTCATGAAGATAAGATAAAATAACAAGACAGGAATAAAGGCTACACTAATTTTTTTGGGTTTTAAAATTTTGAAACAGGAAAATAAACTAAACAAGATATAAAGCAAGCAAGACAAAAACAAAGTAAAGAGATTGAGAGTATGAGACTCCCCTTGCTGTATCTCCAAAGTCCCCGGCAACGGCGCCAGAAAAGAGCTTGCTGCTGTATTAAAATAAGTTGGGTGGTGCCCCAAGCGAAGGTGGAATTGCAGCTAGTAGCAGTTTTCCCTCGTTTAACGAACCGAGGTTTATCGAACCAGTAGGACTTTGAAATCAACAACGAGGTGAATGTTGAAGATCTCTGGCGCTTGACCTTCAACAGACGTGGACCTGCACACACTCAACCAAAATACTTTGCCCCCAACGGCGGAAAGGTTGTCAATCTTTCCGGTCTCGCAGAAAACAAAGCGGTTAATTTTATGATGAAATATGAAAAGTGACCATAGGAATAATGATGATTAAAAGCAAGTAAATGAGGTTGTAAACAATGTAAAAAGATGGACCGGGGGCCATGGGTTCACTAGTGGAGTCTCTCAAGCAAATAAAATATGCATGTGATGGGTGAACGAATTACAGCTAGGCAATTGACAAGATCATGACACAAACCCAATTTAGCTATGACAAAAGGACATGATAATATTTATGGAGGCATCACGACAAGGAACAAAGACCGTTGAGTCCAACTGCGTCTTTGTCTAAAAAGTCCACCGTGGGATCGCTATCCAGCCTGTCACTCAACGGTATTAAGTTGCAAGCAACAGACAATTGCATTAAGTAAAGTGCATGAAGTAAGCAATACTAATATCAAAAGAGACATTAACACCGCTGTTTTACCCTTAGTAGCACAGCACACCCTCTCCTTAGATGTTTCTGTCACTCGTGCCCAGGAACAAAAGGGGGCATGAACCCACTATCTAGCATAAATACCCTCTCTTGGAGATACACACAATCACTTGGCCAAAGTAACTACGCACATCGGAGAGCATGAAAGAACATAAATTACTCATATAAGAATCATGCACAATCTGAACATAACTTCATAATGCATCGGATCCCAGCAAACACATCACATAGCATTACAATAATCGATCTTTATCATATTAGGCAGCTCATAAGATCATAAGACATGAAGCACAAGAGAGAGACTACCAACTAGCTACTGCCATGGACCCGTAGTCCAAGGTGAGACTACTCACAAATCATCCCGGAGGAAGGCATGACGATGAAGAGCCCTCCGGGATCGATCTCCCCTCCGGCAGAGTGCCGGGATCAACTTCAGATTGGACCCCGAACTAGGGTTTTCGGTGACGGTGCGTCGGGGTCGAGTTTCTGGAAAATAATGGCCGCCTCGACGTTTTTAGGGTAAAAGGCAATTTATAGTCGTTGGAGGGTGCCGAGGTGAGGTCCCATGGGCAGGGGCGGGCCCCACCCGCGGGTGACCCCCAGGCCGCAGCAGGGGGGCGCCTCTGCCCTGTGGGCCTCCCCTCCGGCTCTCCTTCGGACTGGTACTTCGTCGTGGCAAATAAAAATTCCCCATAAATTTCCAGCGCGATCCGAGAATATTTCCAGAAGTAAATTTCTTAAACAAAAAGACAGCAATAACAGGGAACTAGCACTAGGCATCTTGTCAATAGGTTAGTCCGACAAAATGCATAAAAATGATATAATTGACAGTGAAAACATGTGACAATATCACAAAACTAGCATGGATCATTCAAAAATTATAGATATGTTTGAGGCGTATCAAGCGGTAACCCCATACCCTTCGATTGTGTAGCATAGCCTGTGGGTTATATAGCCTCTCTGTATAATTCCGGGGTCAGGGCGCTACAAAGACAGACGGAACAAGCCTCCACACTCATAGCCTTTTCCAACAAATTGTCCATACTTGAAAATTACAACTTTATTGGACTCAAATACCAGCTTCCATCTCGACACAGAAGTGATCCGCTGACGAGATTCTTATTGATGGAGGGCACATGATGAACGTTCTTTAGGCGCACGATCTTCCCCGAAGCAAACTTCAGATCGACCGTACCAACACCATGAACAAAAGCATGTGACCGGTTCCCCATCAGCACGGGGAAGTCCCTTTGACCTGGTATGAAGAAAACATGGAAGTATCAGCACAAACATGTACGTTGGCACCAGTATCAATCAACCATTCAGGTGAATGACAAACTGAAAGAATGGTAGGAAATATACCATACCCAGATTCTTTCGTCACAGTATCGCCAATGACAACATTGGTAGTCTGGCCATGGTTCCCAGCTTCACGCACCTCATGGCGGTTGGGACAACGAGGAGCCCTGTGGCCTGGATCACCGCAAACGTGGCATGATCCCTTCCTTGGCTGCTGCTTATTATTGTTCTTCTTGAAGTTGGTAGGCTGTGACGGCTTGTGCTTTCCATCAAACTTTCCTTTGCCCCCAAATTTGTTCTTGTTGTTTTTGGGCTTGTGGGACTGCTGGTAATTCTTGTTTTGTACCACGTGGGCACTAGAACCAGCTTCGGCAACTCGAGCACGTGTGTCCTTTGCTCTCGCCTTATCTTCCACATCAAGAGCCTCAATGAGATCTGAAAAGGAAAACTCCTGTCTCTTATGTTTTAGAGAAGTATCAAAGTTGCTCCACGAAGGAGGAAGTTTGGCAATAATGCCTCCGACAACAAATTTCCCCGGCAACACACACTTAATGTGCTCAAGTTTCTTAGCGAGTGACTGAATCTCATGAGCTTGTTGAACAACAGCATGATCTTCAGTCATCTTGTTGTCATAGAATTGCTCCATGACATACAAGTCACTGCCAATGTCCGAAGCCCCAAACTTGGACTCGAGCGCAGCCCACATGTCCTTGCCGTTGTCAAACGACATATACGAGTCCACAATGGAATCGTCAAGAGCACTGAGAAGGGCACCCTTGAATAGGGTATCAAGCTTAACAAAGGCCTCCTCTTGCGCAGGAGTAAGATCGCCCTTAGGCTTGCCTTTGATGGCGTCATAGCAGTTCATGTTTTGGAACCAGTACACTGCTCTCATGCGCCACCTTTTATAAGTCACCCTTTTGAAGGCAAACGGCTTCATAGACGTGACAAAACTAGTTGGAGTAAATTGCCTATAATCAGGTTTTTGGATTGTTGAAAATATGAGCAATTTAGCATATGATTTAATCCATGGAAATAGGAAACTATTCATGACTCGAACAACAAGTATTAGACCAAACTTGTGATCTACTAATGCAGTAGATAAAAAAATCAAGTCTACGGTATAAACTGGAAACAAGAACTGTAGCATGATCTCAAACAGAAAGGAATGCGTTACGTACATCGCAGCGGGAGCGGAACCGCTACCATCCCCGGTATCACCCATGTCGTCGATGAAGAGGTTGCCGATGTCAGGGAAGAAGTCATCGTTGGGGAAGTAGTCGCAGCCAGCAGTCGCACGAGTGCGCTCCCCAAAAACCTGATCGCCCCTCTCCCGTACAGGATCACAAAAGGCGGGGTTCCGGAGGCCTGTTGTCCCTTCAACCGGTGCACGCCGGAAGACGGGATGGAGAAGACTTGGAAGACGGTGGCGCAAAGATTTGGAACTGGAACGGCGAGAGACCATGTGTTTCGCATAGAGGTGGCTAGGGTTCGCTCAGCCAATATATATATAGTGCGCGTCGGGTAGGACGTGGGCGCAGCCCCACGTTCGAGTCGGTAACAGCCGCACGATCCAAAGGAATCGGAAATGGCTGAGTAGTTAATGTTGGAAATATGTCCTAAAGGCAATAATAAAGATTATTATTTATCATATTTCCCGTTCATGATAAATGTTTATTATCCATGCTAGAATTGTAATAATCGGAAACAAATACATGTGTGGAATATAAACGGAAAGGAGTCCCTAGTAAGCCTCTTATAACTAGTTCGTTTGATCAAGTGTTGGTTAGAAGTTTCCTAACCAAGAATTAATGAATCACTTGATAAACGGAGTTGTATCATAGGAGATGATATAATGGATAGACCCAATTTTATAGATGTCGAATATAGACTCCAAAGGTGATAGTATGTGACTAGCACGCCAAGGAGCATGTGCTAGTTAGATTAGCATTGTTTGATGTTGAATGATTCTTCTATAGGAAATACTAAAAATAAGAATTACAAGAATATATGGCAGAAAATAAAAGACTGAAAAGTTCAGCTCAGATGTATATAAGTAATATACAAGTTATAGATGTGGTTTACTAGTTAACTATGTATTCCTTGGGTATTTTGGATACCGGATTGGATAGTATGATTTGTCATACAAATACAATACAAGAAATACAATGGCCTAAAAGAACTAGTAGAAGATATGGTGACAATGCACGACAAGAATGGAAATAAAGTGTTATTTTGTTCATCGTGGCATCCAACCAAAACTTCAAGATTTATTTTAACAACTTAATAAATTGTTATTTTGTTCCAGTTGTTTGTGAGAATAAATAGTTATTCAAACTATGACCATGTTCCATAATTGATGGATGAGTTAATATAAATCGCGTTGGAAAACATCTATAAAAGCTAAACGTCGCAAGACAAAAAATTAAAGAATTTCACTTAAATTGTGACACCACCTCTTTTAGTTCATATTGGAAAGGAAAACATGAAGGAACTCCATGTTGATGGATTTTTGGAGTTAATTTTATTTTGAATAAATTGACGCTTGTGAGACCTTTTCCAAAAGATGACTAAAACACCGTTCATAGGCCAAAGTTGCATGGACGACTAATTTAGTGGAGATTATACATATTGATGTATATGGTCCATTATGTGTAGCCGTGTGTGGTGGATTATTTTTCCTTCATACCACCGTTTTTTTAATTAAAAAGTGGATATCTGAGCATGTCTATTTAAAGAGAAAGGAGTTCTGATATTTTTGAATTACTTGAAAGTATCATTGGTATGAAGTGAAAACTTCGTAACAATAATTTATGATTGGATCATAAAGAATAAAATTTGAGTTACGAGTTTAGCAAAAACATCTGAGGAGTTGCAGAATTGTTCCACAACTTATGCTTCCTGAAAAACCCCACAGGAGTGTGGAATGTTCAGGAGACATAATCGAACCTTGTTGGACATGGTAAAATAAATAAAATGTCATTATATTTTGTAATTTATGCATCAGAGAGTACCGCTTTACACTTAAAAGAGCGCCATCATGATCCGTTGTGATTGACACCTTGTTTTGGGTAGTGACCCGAAATTGTCTTTTCTCAAAAAAATTTGGTATGCGTAGCATGTGTAAAGTGTTTACAACCAAATTGGATGAAAACGTGTTTATAAGGTTATCCCAAGACTGTTGGGTATTTCTCCTATCACCAAACCTTGGACAAAAGTGTTTGTCGAGAAGGTGGATTTCTCGAGAAAGTGATTCTTGCAAAATAGGTGAGTGGGAGGAAAGTGCAACTCGACGAGATAATTATCGTCATTATGTCAAGAGTAGCGCGGCACCGGAAATTGTTCTGCAGTTTCCTAGTTTGACTAAATGGAAGACACCACATGTGATGTAGAAACGTTGAAAAGAGTTTGCAAACTGAACCACGTAGGTTGTTAAAAACTCTGTACCCACACCAACTTGTGGTTTGAGGATGAAGTGTTGTGTTGACAACAAAGGACTTACAAATTATAAAGGAAGCAGATGATGGGCCCTTACTTCGTAAATTGGCTATAAGCCATTATATCCACAATAGTATCAACAAGACATGGATGTTCAGATCCATTGAAAGTTCGATTTGTCGAAAAGATGTTTACGACAAAGTTCAAAGAGTTGACTACGAAAGATTTTGATCTTCCGTAGCGGTACTTTAGTCTTTACGGATAATTCTAGCAAAAGTTACATATTTTGATATGCAGTTGAATAACAAAACGAAATTCCTCTCAAGGAAGTTTGATCAAGGACATGTATGCGACACGGTTTGAGAGTTTTGTAAAATTCAAAAGTTGCTCGAAAGGTATGCAAATTCAATGGTTGAAATAAGCATAACGAAGTTGGAATCTTTACATTAATGAAGTTATCAAAAGAGTTTGATTTCATCATGGATGGTGAAGATACTTGTAGAGTTACAAGAAATTAAGTGGGAGTGCTAAGACATATTTCTAATAGTTTATGTGGTTGACATATAGTTGATTGGAAAATATGTGATTTAAATTAACATATTTAAGACTTGGGCTAAACGGTATATTGGGCATAAGAATCTATAGAGATAGATTGGGATGCCTGATTTAGTTAAGCCAAAGTGCATAGATGATGTATTGAAGTAAGTCAATACGGAAACGACAAGAAGGGGTTCTTGCCGCATGGAAGATGATTGAGCAAGATTCAAGTGTTTTGATACAAGATGAGCGAAATTGAAATTGAGATTTCTAAATCATATGTTCCATGATGTGTACACAACCAGATGAGTCCTATGTTATAAAGTGTTATACCAGGACGACTCATATGATGATTAGGATGGGTCTTCCTGTATAGTAATGACAAACTATTGTAAAGTGTTACACTAAGGGTCTTGTCATCTATACAAATAATTCTATCTCAAATTAAGATATGTGTTAGAAGGTGGCACAGTAGGGTGGAAGGAAGTTCCATGCTGGTTTTGAATGAGTTTCAAAAGGTATTGTGATAGATACTACGACAAAGGCTAAGTATGTTGTTGTGTTGACAACAAATAAGAAGAGTATTTTTGTGTCAAGGAGTTCTTTATTGAACTAGGTGAATTTCAAGAATGCGAGTACTATGAAGCTCCATTATCGTAATGGTGGTGACAATGGTCCGAGCTGAGGAATTAAGGTCTCACCAAGCTGACTAAATATATACAAAGCCATCTCATTGGAGAATGAGTGATGCGTATAGATGCAGATACAAATAGACCTGAAACGTCAGATTTTTTGATAAACCTCTTCCACGAGCAAAACATGATCAGCACCAAAAGGCCATGGGTGTTAGATTGCTACAAATGTAAACTAGATTATTGACTCTAGTGCAAGTGGGAGACTGTTGGAAATATGCCCTAGAGGCAATAATAAAGATTATTATTTATCATATTTCCCGTTCATGATAAATGTTTATTATCCATGCTAGAATTGTAATAATCGGAAACAAATACATGTGTGGAATATAAACAGAAAGGAGTCCCTAGTAAGCCTCTTATAACTAGTTCGTTTGATCAAGTGTTGGTAAGAAGTTTCTTAACCAAGGATTAATGAATCACTTGATAAACGGAGTTGTATCATAGGAGATGATATAATGGACATACCCAATTTTATAGATGTCGAATATAGTTTCCTTAGACCATGAGATTATGTTACTCCCGCCTACTCGAGGAATACTTTGATGACATCAAACGTCGCTTCGTAACTAGGTGATTATAAAGGTGGCTTTCAGGTATCTCCGATGGTAGGTTGTTGGGTCGCATGAATCAAGACTGGGATTTGTCCGTCCAACCGTTGGATAGATATCTCTAGGCCCTCTCGGTAGCATAGCATCCAAAAGCTTGCAAGCATATGACTAAGTAGCTAGTCATAAGGGATCCTATCCTATGGAACGAGTAAAGAGAACTTGTCGGAAACAAGATTAATTGGATATGGAGATATAAGTGATTAAGTCTCGGACAAGTAAAATATCGTGAGACAAAAGGAATCGTATATGGATTAATTGAATCCTGGACAATGTGGTTCAATCGATAAAGTACTTCGTTGAATATGTAAGAATTAATATGGACATCCCGGTCCCGCTATTAATATGACATATTCTCGAACCTGCAGGGTCACACACTTAACGTTCGATGTAATTAGGGCTTGAGATAAATGATGGTGTGAACGAATATTGATTCAGAGTCTCGGATGGGATCCCAGACGTCACGAGGAGTTCCGGAAGAGTCCGGAGAATAAGATTCATATATGGAAAGTGGTTTCCGGAGGCATCGGAAAAGTCCGGAAATTTTCCGGCAGGGTACCGTAATATTCTAGAAGGTTCTAGAGGAGTCTAGAAGTGGGGCCCATAGTGTATGGGGCCCACATGGACTAAAGGGGTGGTGCAGCGGCCACATGGGCCAGCTGCACCACCCACCTAAGGCCCATGCGGCAAGGGCTCAAGGGCCCAAGGGGAGGCGCCCTAAAACCCTATTGCTTGCTTGGTGGCCAAGCCGCGCAAGCCAGCCGCCGGCCCTTGGGCAGGCCACACTCCACCCCTGGCCACCTATGTAAGGAGAGGCCATGGCAGGGCCGACCACACCCGAGCTCTCCTAAGCTGCCGCCCCCTTGCCGCCTCCTCCTCTATCCTCTCCCGCAGACGCTTGGCGAAGCCCTGTCGGATCTCCACCATATCCACCACCACACCGTCGTCGTGATGTTGATCTCGCGAGCGTCTCCACCACCTCTTGCGGGATCAAGAACGTGGAGTCTTCATCGAGCCGTACGTGTGGATACCTCGGAGGCGTTGCTCTTGTGACGCATCGGATAATACATCTCCTCGCGACTAGACGAGTCTAGTTGCGGGGATCGACTAGCCAACCCCTGTACCGACAAAACACATTTGTTCATTCTTCAAGGGTAAGAGATTGGATCGCACCTTCGCTACCTTCGTCTAATAGATCTAGATCCGTTGGGTTTCTTCCGCTTGTTTTGTAGGAAATTTTTTGTTTTCTATGCAACGAAACCTTCAGTGGTATCAGAGCCTAGATCTATTCGTAGATGTTGGTGCGATTAGAACACAAGAGTTGTGGGCGTTGATATCTTTTTGTTTCTACCTTCGCACGTGCATTTTGTATCTCGACGGTATGGTGAGATTGAAGCGGCCCGGACAAACTTACTCGTCCGCGTACAAAAGACCGGTTCCACGATTGACATGCAACCTGTATTGCATAAGTGGCTGACGGGTGCCTGTTTCTCTTGCTATAGTGAGATGTGATCTTCAACGGAAGGCCTTTAAAAAGGATATAAAATAAGCAACTATTATAGCATCATTGTGGCTTTGCATAGATTAGAACGGTTCTATCTCTTGACCCATAGAAGCCACGTAAAAATTGCATAAACAAAGTAGAGGACGTCTAACTTGTTTTTGCAGGGGTTTGTGATGTGGTATAGCGAAGATGTGATTTGTGATAATGTATGTAATGATCATGTTTTGTAATTTTCACGACTTGCATGTCGATAATGCGGCAACCGGCAGGAGCCTTATGGGTGTCTCTTTATTATTGTATGACCTGCGTGTCACTTTAACGCCATGTAATTGCTTTACTTTATCACTAAGAGTAGCAATAGTTGTAGTTGCAATAGTTGGTGGAGACAAACCTTGAGATGGCGACGTCATGCTGGTGGTGATGGAGATCATGCCAGTGCTTTGGAGATCAAAGGCACAAGAAAAGGTATACCATGTCACATATTAAATTGCATGTGAGGTTAATCCTTTTATGCACCTTATTGTTATGCTTAGATTTGATCGCGACGGTAGCATGATAAGGTGATCTCTCATGTCAATATCAAGAAGTGTTCTCCCCTAGTATGCACTGTTGCAAAAGCTCGTCGTTTTGAAGCACCACGTGATGATCGGGTGTGATAGACTCTACGTTCACATACAACGGGTGTAAGCCAGATTTACACACGCAGAAATACTACGGTTTCCTTGACGAGCCTAGCATGTACAGACATGGCCTCGGAACACAAGAACCGAAAGGTTAAACACGAGTCATATGGATGATATGATCAACATGGTGATGTTCACCATTGAAGCTACATCATCTCACGTGATGATCGGTTGTGGTGTAGTGGATTTGGATCGTGTATCACTAAACAACCAGAGAGATGTTGAGTTTAGTGGGAGTTCATTAGTAATTTGATTAATTTGAACCAATTATCATGAACAATTAATCATAGTGAATTTGCATAATTTGTTGTAGTAAACGGCATCCACAAACGTCCTCACACTTAGACTGTTATTTGAGATAAAACTGTTATGATCTGGCAAACCAATTATGATTGGTACCGTGTTAGTAAAATTTAAATTTGAGTCCTATTGCAAATTTTTCGGTAAGACCTACCTAGCTCCATATGATTAATAGTTGATTGAACTAAAGAGCAAGAATTCCGACTTAGTATCAGGTGTCATGGTTGTTTCCACAATACCGAATCTTAAAAGAATGTTTTGAGAATCAAGGTAAACTGGGAATTGAAAAGGATTGTTTTCAGATACAAGCATGGAGTGAGAGATATATTGATATCCGAAACCTTGTTTGTGGCAACATGACAGAGTATAATTTTAGTGTGACAATGTGTGCATATATTTTGAATATATGCAAGGTTTGTAGACGCTAATATTATTCTCGGAATTACTTCCTTCGAGCTACAGTAGCTTCATCACAAAGTTGTTATGATGGGATGGATTAAAAGTATGTGGTAAAAATCGTTTACTGTACTTGCAAATATCTAGGAGTGGAATTAGGAAGAATGCTAAAGATATGGTGATATTAAAAGCAATCAACTTCAAAGTATGACTCCAAAGGTGATAGTATGTGACTAGCATGCCAAGGAGCATGTGCTAGTTAGATTAGCATTGTTTGATGTTGAATGATTCTTATATAGGAAATACTGAAAATAAGAATTACAAGAATATATGGCAGAAAATAAAAGACTGAAAAGTTCAGCTCAGATGTATATAAGTAATATACAAGTTATAGATGTGGTTTACTAGTTAACTATGTATTCCTTGAGTATTTTGGATACCGGATTGGATAGTATGATTTTTCATACAAATACAATATAAGAAATACAATGGCTTAAAAGAACTAGTAGAAGAGTCCAGAGAATAAGATTCATATATGGAAAGTGGTTTCCGGAGGCATCGGAAAAGTCCGGGAATTTTCTGGCAGGGTACTGGAATATTCTAGAAGGTTCTAGAGGAGTCTAGAAGTGGGGCCCACAGTGCATGGGGCCCACATGTACCAAAGGGGTGGTGCAATAGCCACATGGGCCAGCCGCACCAGCCACCTAAGGCCCATGCGGCAAGGGCTCAAGGGCCCAAGGGGAGGCGCCCTAAAACGCTAGGGCTTGCTTGGGGGCCAAGCCACACAAGCCATCCGCCGACCCTAGGGAAGGCCGCACTCCACCCCTGGCCACCTATATAAGGAGAGGCCAGGGCAGGGCCGGCCGCACCCGAGCTCTCCAAAGCCTCCGCCCCTTGCCGCCTCCTCCTCCCTCCTCTCCCGCAGATGCTTAGTGAAGCCCTGTCTAATCTCCACCATGTCCACCACCACACCGTCGTCGTGATGTTGATCTCGCGAGCCTCTCCACCACCTCTTGCGGGATCAAGAACGTGGAGTCTTCATCGAGCCGTACGTGTGGATACCTCGGAGGCATTGCTCTTGTGACGCATCGGATAATACATCTCCTCGCGACTAGACGAGTCTAGTTGCAGGGATCGACTAGCCAACCCCTGCACCGACAAAACACGCTTGTTCGTTCTTCAAGGGTAAGAGATTGGATCTCACCTTCGCTTCCTTTGTCTAATAGATCTAGATCCGTTGGGTTTCTTCCGCTTGTTTTGTAGGAAAATTTTTGTTTTCTATGCAACGAACCCTTCAGTTAACGCGTCCGTTAATTATTAATCAATGACTCATTAGATTTTCCCGAGCAGCAAAAAGATAGCCATCGGCTCGGCTCATTCCCGCAACCCGCGGCGCGGCACATCATGACGTGTCGTGATGAGGTGAGGCGAGGCGGCCGGCGGAGGAGGAGCGCGCGTGTGGCATTCTCTTATTCTCTCTCCTTTGTATGCTTATACAAGTGCTAGTAGATCTCACCTACTTTAGTCCCACTACTTGCATGCAAGAATGGGCCATGAGAATTTCAGAATTTAGTTGGGCTTTGGATCAAAGGATGTAGCGACCTTGCCTTTCTAAAAATGGCCAAGATCCCTGTGTTCTGTGCTAGTCCCTGGATCGAATAGCTAGCACCACAGTTCAAGATGTAATATCATGCAAATGCGTCAAATATCTATTACATCAAAGATCCAGAAAAGTAAAACATTACAGGTTGCATAGCACAAGGCTAGCATATTACAAAGCTCAGCAGCGGAAAACATAAATAGCATGGAGCCCTCATCATCTTCATGTGCCACAGGCAGACATGTTGGTTGCAGACTCGAAACCTATAGCGTTCCTTACTCATCGTCAGACGAACCTGCAACGATAAAAGCGTTGCAGTCAGAACCATTTGATTGGATCTGGCAAATGATACTTGTGGACTCATAAAGGCAAACTTCTAACATCTACATGCATATCTGGCTGGTGGAGTTGAAAGGCTATTGCGCAAAGCAAATTTTATCCTATACTTTCATAAATCATTTCTTTCTTTCCAAAATCCTTAAGAGACATTCCTGGGCGCACCAGTGTCTCGAACCCGCCCATGTTCACCCATCAAGTTTTAATTTAGAAATTGGAATGAATGAGATTCTTCTGTCAACCACCTTGCTTAGTTACTCAAGTTGTCCATAACCGTGGACACGGCTAAGATCTTAGTTTTATTCACTCTCGAGAGTTTGTGACACTTTCCCCACTAGACTCAACTAACCCAAACTTCCAAATCACTCGTTTAGTGAAAAGGAAAGGAGAGAGTCGAGACGAGATCTTTCAGAAGAGCTTTCCCATACACACGTCCGAACAATACCCACCTACATCCCCTACATCTGCTTGTTCGTCCGGTCAGGTCCACTCAACATACTTAATCAAGACAGAGCCCATATGACTAGTGGCTGCACTGGAAGTAAACTAGACACGGAGTGACATGAAATCTCGAGGCCCTGGGTGGCGAGCACAAGTGCACGTACTCAGGTACCCGCAGAACTGGGCCTGAGCAGCCACTCAACTATAAACCACCAATAGAGCAACTCCAAAATCCACCCAGGCGATTCATTAATTTAGTAGATTTTCCATAACTCATATACAACAAACAATTCATTTTTGCAGCAAGCCAATCTACTAAATTAATATAGGTCACTAGTCAACTAATTCATGTGGCTAACCTAACAGGTTTGCATAGCATAATAACTTTAATAAAAACAGCCTATCATGCATGCTACTGAAAAATAGTCTACAATGCAATATAGTAAAAATAGTAGGTCATTTATGCTGGAGTATCACTTGCCTTTTGAAACTTGTCGTTGCTCACACACTCTTTTCAACGTAACTCGTATCCCTCCGTACAATCTATACAGTACAAACACATAGCAATCAACAAACAATACAACAATCAAATAATACAAACATAAGAACAAACGTGGATCGTAGCAAAAGTGAGTAGGTTGATGGTCCAGGTTTTAATACTTGATTCAATATGCAAAAAGAATCAATGCATTTTAGGTTGAGGCTTTCCATTAAAGGTCAAGGGGTGGTCAAGAGTCAAATTTGAATAATTCAAATTTAAATGGTTAGAATGGTGGTCCAAAGATATCAATATGGTTTACATACTGAACTTGGTCAAAAGGGTTTAATGCTAAGTAGGCCAAGGTTTGCAAAACAAGTTAATAATGGGTTCTAAACCAAATTCAACATTCCTATGGTGGAAGGGTTCTAAGAAATATAGGTTTTGGTTCTACTGGACAGAGGCAACTATTTGGGGTATTTTTCTAAAAGAAAACATATTAGAAAGATTTATAGAATTTAAACTATAACAAAAATAATCAAATTGAGTCTCTGATTTTTAAATCATCAAAAGAAAGCCCAAAAATATTATAAAACAGAGGAACTATATTGCACATATTTTAAGGTTTCTAAAGATATTTTCTTGCAATTTTTGGACTTATAGAAATAAAGTTATGTCAAAATTACTCAAATCAAACATTTGAAAATTGAATAATTTAAACTAACTCAAAACAGAAAACTAAAATGCCAGAAAGATTCTACAGATTCTAAGGATTTCAAATATATAAAAATATTTGAATTTGGCCAAACCAATATAAAGTTGTGTTGGTTTGAAGTTACAGGGGTTTTTCTACAAAACTGCCAATTCGGAAATAATCCAGAAAATAGCAGCCCACGTGGTTCTGACTGTGCAGCGGACGCGGCTGCCACGCGGCGTAATCTAACAGGCCGGTACCGGTTCGGGTTAAATAACAAAACGGAGCCGTCGATCTGAGATCTGACGGTCCAGATCTAAAGGGGGCTTCGCTCGGTGGTTAGGGTTTCGGTGGACGGCGGTGGACGGCGGTGGACGGCGGCGACGGAGCGGCATCGCGCGTTCCCGGCGATCTAAGGGGTCCAGGGATGCGCGGTTTCTACCTTGACGATCGGGACGACGGGGCGAACTTGGTGGCGAGACGGAGGTCTTCGGCTTGCTCTCCTCCGTCTTCTATTGCTCGCCGGAGTTGGAGACGGCGGCGGTCCGAGGCGGGCGTGGACGAATTCGTTAACCTAGCGACGTAGAAAGCGCCACAATGCGTCAGAACGATGCGCAAGCAAAGGAGAGGGAGGTTGGGGTGAAAAGAGAGGGCGGGGAGTCGCCGGAGCTAGCCGGAGATCGGTTTTTTACCGACGGCGGAGCAGCGGCGGCACGAGCTCGAGCACGGGCAGCCTAGCGGCGATCTTGCTAGGGTTTTTGAGGGGAAAAGACGCGGACGGGGTGGAGCTTTTATGGACGATTTTTCGTGGCGAAGGGGTCAAGGAAACAGCGAGATTTTTGCGGGATTTGGAGATCGGCCGACGAACTCGTGTTCGTCTCGGTCTCTGGCTTGAGCTGGATGGCGACCTGACAGGCGGGTCCCACACGTCAGCGAGGGAAGCGGATAAGAGAGAGGGAGGCGGGCTGTTGCGGGGAGCTGGGCTGCTGGTGGGCTGGCTGCTGCGCGCGCGGGAGAGAGAGGAGTGGGCCGGCTCGGGCTGCGGCCTCTTTTTTTTTTGACAAAACAATTTCCACCTTTTCTTTTCTCTGGTTTCAAAAACTGATTTTAAAACTAGACCAAAACTTTTTATAAAAATTTTTGTAAAAATACTTTTCAGAGAGTTTTCACAATTAGAATATTATGGCCTTAGTCTTGCCATCAAATAAAATCAAAATATTTTAAATATGTAAACATTGCATAAAGGCCTATTTGTCACCTTTATGTCATTTTACCAAATAGGGTTTTATAATCACATTTTAAATAAATGTTAAAATCCAGAAAATATCATTTTCTTAATAAATTAATTTAGGACAAAACTCTTTCATTTAAACAATAGTTTGATAAAACCTTTGAAAACATTTTACTTATTTTAAATCATGGGCTTTAACCACATTGAAATATTTTGTCAAAAAGGCTTAAATAAAATAAAGGAAACAAATAGTATTATTTTTCAGGATAGAAAAATGAAATCAATTTTCAGAATTTAAACAATTTTTGACAAAATTATTTTAAATACTTTGAAACCCTTTTCTAAAATATTTGTAGAATTTAAATAATTTATAAAGTCATATTTGATAGCTTTATAAGAATAAGATTTATGAACTCCTCTTGTTTCCAAAACAAAACATAAAATACAATGAGTAATATCATTCAAAATAATTACTCATTTTTCATAATAAATAATTTAGTCTAAAACATTTTATAAAACAGAGTTTGGGAAAAACCATTTAAAACAAATAACCATTTAAACATGGGCTTTATAAATATCAAAATATTTATTTTATTTCCAAAACTTGAAACTTGAAACAGAAGGTAAATGAATAATAATTAAAATAAAATACCCTTGAAGATTTCAATATAATCTTTTAAAAATGTTTTTCTTGAATTTTGGAGACTTTCTTTATCTAATGATAATTTTTTTAAACATTTGTGATTTTTAAAACATTCCAAAGTTTTGGGATGTTACAAAGGCCCACTAGCAAAACTAGTAAATTCCAACAATACTATCCATGTATATCTATCTATCTTCGGCCATCCTTCCACAGCATATTCAATTAGATGACTACTGCTATTCTATTTGACTCTCATTTGTGCGATATGAGGACTCTCACAGTCACATAGATGAACTCAACGGTGCAAACGGATTGCTAATCGAATTATTGTTTCAGGTGATAAATCATTTTGTATTCTTAAATTTAGCTATGTTGTAAGCATAAGATGGAACATTTCTACATGCATGTTCTATCTTTGTAGGGGGGAACACATGAAATATATGCTGAAGGGGAAGACTAATTTGCATACATGGGTTAATTAGATTTTCCCATGATAATAAGAACATGGAGGCATAAAGCAGACAGTTTTATAGAGCTGGCTGAAAGCAAGATTACAAGTTAATTTATAACTTCTTACATAAACAAGTTCTATGTAGGTTTCATGGTCAATCCACCGGCACCACTACTTTCTCCTTATTGTTATAGGTTAACACGAATTCAGGAATATGAACTGATGCTTTTCTTCCTTGAAAGAGAGAACACTGTAACAACCCATCAAGGTATATTCCGGCCGGGACCACCCATTCTAGAAGTGTCCCTGCCCCTCAGAGTCGGCGGCGGCATCTGCGGAGTCCTCAATCCGGCCGCAGGCTCCTGTCCTGGCCCGACGTCGCCGCCGTCCCCAGCACTAGGCTTCGGACGGTCGATTCTATCTTCGTTGCACGGCTTCTGGCCGTATCCTGACATGAGCAGTCTCCTGGGAACTACAAGTGTGTACATATACCTCGTTATACATAAGCGGCTGCTGGTTTTTCTTTCTTCGATAAAGGGCATTTCATTTCAATGTATCAACGATACAAAGTATGCATTACACACTCGGGCTCTGCATAATAAGATGCAGACAGCCGCCAACAGCCAACAAAGACAAAAATAAAAGAAAATGATCACAGACAGGTTACAAGTATAACTTTAACACCGCCTATGGAACTAGAGGACCAATCCGAAAATCACTAGGCCATCCATGTCGGATAAAAGTATCCCCCGCCGTGTCCTCCAGTCGTGCAGACGCCACCATAAAAAGGTCTCGATTTTCCACATGTTGTAATGTGGACCACGAACGGAGCAAACTTGTGCTTCCATATATCACATGCATATGAGAAGAATTTTTATCATTAAAAACCTTATCATTTCTACATAGCCAGAGCGACCATATAACGAATAACGCTCCCACCCTAATAATAGTTCTATCCTTCTCATGCACACCGTGAAGCCAGTTGCCAAAAATATTTGCAGCATACCGTGGTGGATGTAGATTAGAAGCTATTTGAATGGCTGACCATATAGAATGGGCCACTTCACAATGGAAGAATTAGTATTTAATTGTTTCACCATGTGAACAAAAAACACATTTTGTACTTCCATACCAGTTGCGTTTGACAAGATTATCTTTGGTTAAAATAACCCCTTTACGAAGATACCATGCAAATTGAGCTTCATTGGTATCTTCATTTTTCAAATTTTCTTATTATTATCAACCGGCACATCGGAATGGACCAGCGCTCTATACATGGAATCTACGGAGAATTTTCCATTTAACTGTAGATTCCAGCGAGACTCATCTAGTCCTTGTGAAAGCTGAACAAAAGCCAGTCACCCTAATAAAGCGTTCCACATCACAAGGCGAGATCCAAATAGAGTTCGTCTGAACGTCACATTTGGGGGCGAAGACTGCATAACCGTAGCTATGGTATCGCTCTTATGACGGAGAATATTGTATAAAGCCGGATATTGTTCTCGGAGAGTGATATTACCTAACCATTTATCCTCCCAGAAACAAATTTCCTTTCCATCCTTTATATTGAAAGCACCAAAGCGAAAGAAGTGTTTCTTCATCGCCATGAGCCCCACCCAAAAGTGAGAGTCCCCCGGTTTTCAATATACCTGGGAAAGTGATTTTGAGCCAATATATTTTCTTCTGAGAAGCGTTTGCCAAACACCATCTTCGGTGAGTAGCTTAAAAAGACACTTACCAAGCAGTGCTGTGTTTTTGACTTGTAAGTCATTAATACCCAGTCCTCCCTGGTCTTTTGGTCGGCAAACAACATCCCATCTAGCCAGACGATATTTCTTTTTTTCAGTATCCCTTTGCCAAAAGAATCTAGATCGGAAATAATCCAATTTTTGTGCGACTCCTTTTGGTAACTGAAAGAATGATATCATCTATAGTAGTGTTGCGATTAAAACGCATCACACGAGCACGTCCTCGTGTACCCGTGGTGCCGGGGGAGATACTCCGCAACTCGCCCTGCGGAAGACCAACTTGCAGCGTGATACGCAAGACAGCAAGCCGGTTCTTTTAGAACCAGACGCCCTAGCCCCTCGGGAGGGACCCCGTCGGAGGAAGCCGGCGACGATTGGCTGAGTTAAGCCGGATCGGACCGCTCTCAACTCGATTTTCGATGCTCGATGAACTCTCGCGAAGTCACCGAACAACGGAAGCAGGAACAAGGGTTTCGAGGGTAAAAAAGTAGGGTTTGTATTGATTGTCGATTGTTTGCCTAATTTCAATCGGCCGTCACCTCTACATATATATAGCGAGGCGGCTGGACTTTCCCGTACAAGCATTGTACTTCTACAAGGATTACAACTCATAGCATAGGTCGGTATCTACTTCTAAACTAGGTAGGATTCCTGGCCGGCGTCGTGTTGGATCCGGACTGCAAGTATCGTCTTCCGGCGTCCATTTGGAAAGCTACCTTTTGTTCTTCCGGGTCGATCCCGAACTCCTTCTGGCGCCACCGACCTCTGTCTTGGGCTTGGCAAGCATCAAGTCACTCGCGTCCGGCATCTCTGGCACAGCTTGTGGAATCTTCAGGAAGCTTCGAGTTTAACCTGCACCGGGTCCCGAGTAAGCCGGGTTCTGCCTGCCGAGTTTACTCCTGCTAGGTCGTCATCCCAAGTCCTCTCCCAGTCGTCCATCATCCGAGTGAACTTGAACCTGTGACCCGGTTTCTGACAGAAACCGAGTTAACTCCCGCCGAGTTAACTTCTGTCGGGTCTTCCTTTTCTTGAGTAAGTTTGAACGCGGGACCTGCCAAAAACGAGTGCTAACACATGCCCCCCTGTTTTCTAGTAAAGCTCGCGTACTAGAAAATATCCAATGTAGAATATTTGTCTAAGGGCGATGTTTAAACTCATTGGCCATATGCGCGACTTATGCCGTTTGCCACACGCTCGGGTGGAATTTCTTCAAATATTTCCCGTTGATAGCTCGAGGCAATATGTTGCCCTCCAATGTCTCCACCAGATATGAGTTACTGGGTACAATTCTTACGACTCGGAGTGGTCCTTCCCAACTCGGTGACCATTTGCCGAATCTTCGGTTTTTTGAACCGATTGGCAGTATAACTTTCCAAACCAAGTCACCGATTTGAAAATCCTTGATCCGGACTCTCTTGTTGTAAGCTTTTCCTACCCGCAACTTCTCCTTCTCAATATCTTCCAGAGCCTTGACACGTTTGTCGGCCACCTCGTCTAGGTTGTCCATCATCAAATTGTGATAATCCTTAGCCGACAAATCGTTTTGCTTATCGAACCTCAAAGCAGCCAGATTTACTTCTACCAGTAAAACGGCTTCTTGTACATAAACTAACTCGAAGGGAGTTACCTTGGTTGCACCATGCTTTGAGATCCGGTGAGCCCACAATGCCTCGGACAGTACCTCATGCCACCTCCTCGGTTAGTCTTGTACTTTCTTCTTAATCAACTTGATCAGAATTTTGTTGCTTGACTCGGCTTGTCCATTGGCTTGAGCGTAATATGGAGATGAATTGAGCATCTTGATTCCGAGTGATTCGGCAAACTACTTCAATTCCTTAGCCATGAAGGAGGTACCTTGATCTGTAGTGAGAGTCTGCGGGATACCGAATCTGTGAACAATATGCTCAGTAATGAATTGAATTACTTCTCTGTGGGTCATATTCCTCAGGGGTACTACTTCAGACCACTTGGTGAAATAATCAGTAGCAACCAGCACAAACCGATGCCCTTTGGATGAAGCCGGGTTAATCATACCAATGAAATCCAGTGCCCATCCTCGAAAAGGCCACGACTTTATTACCGGATTAAGAAGTGAAGCCGGTACTAACTGAATATCTCCGAATTTCTGGCACGCTTCGCATCCCTTGTAGTATCGGAAGCAGTCATTAATCATCGTCGGCCAATAGAATCCGACTCGTCTGAGCATCCACTTCATCTTGTGAGCCGACTGATGTGTCCCGCATAATCCATCATGAACTTCTCCCATGGCAACCCGGGATTGATCTTCATCCAGGCACTTAAGAAGAAGACCATCAGATGTTCGTCGATGTAACTCGTCATCTATCAAGGTATACTTAAAAGCAAGCCGCCGAACAGCCCTATCTGTTTTCTGACTCGGATTCTTCAGATAATCAACAATAGGTATCCTCCAATCAGCTAGCCGGGTTCCACCAGATTCTTCCGGAGCCGAATTAGATAACCCGGCTTTCCTTCCATCATCCGAGTTAAATGACTCAGTTTTTCCTCCAGCTTCTGAGTCATTGAGAACAGCTAGCATCGGCTTCTCTGTTGTGAAAAATACTCCTCTACTGACATGATAACCCGATGCCTGATGTGCCAACTCGTTGGCGAGCCAGTTGTCCTGCCTGGAAACATGAGATATAGAAAAGTAATCCAGAGTCGATATGATATCCAGGCACCAGTCGAGATATGTGTTGAGTGATCCACTATTGCACTGGAAGATCTTGGCCACTTGCTGGATGATAAGAAGTGAATCGCCATATGCCTCGACATGAGTTACCCCTGCATCTTTTAAAATTTCCAACCCGAATAGAAGAGCTTCATATTCGGCTTCATTGTTAGTGCGAAAATAATCAAGACGACAGGAGGCCTCAAAGATAGTACCGTGGGGTGAAATATACACAATGCTGACCCCTTGTCCACTACTGCAAACTGAGTCGTCAAAATAAAGTTTCCACGGTACAGCCGACACAACATGTAAGTCGGCTTATTGCTCTAGGTCAATCCGATGTTCAACAATGAAATCGTCTACAACTTGGCCTTTCACAGATTTGAGAGATTCATAAGCCAAATCATACTCGATCAACCCATACACCCATTTGTCGATTCATCCACTAAGAATCGGCCTATGTATCATGTGTTTGATGACATCGGTTTGACTAAAAACTTTGCACTCACTAGATAAAAGATAATGGCGCAATTTGGTGCAAGCAGAATAAAGAGACAAGCACAACCTTTCCACAAAGTTGTACCTTGACTCGGCATCCAACAGCCGCCGGCCTAGGTATGTGATGACGTACTCCTGACCTTCGGCCTCTTGAGTCAAAGCTGCTCCAATCACCCTTTCCTCCACAGCAATGTAAAGCCGGAACGGTAGACCACGACTCGTTTTCCTCAGTACCGGAGGTTTAGACAAGCAAGCTTTTATTCTATCAAATGCTTCTTGCTGCTTTGCCCCCCAGGTGAACTCGTCATCATTCTTGAGCCGAAGTATCTGTGTGAATGCATCAACTTTCCCAGACAAGTTAGTAATAAAACTTCTCAAATAATTTACCTTGCCTAGGAATTTCTGCATGTCCTTTTTA
The DNA here is from genome assembly GCA_012064385.1 of Puccinellia tenuiflora. Taxonomy (NCBI): domain Eukaryota; kingdom Viridiplantae; phylum Streptophyta; class Magnoliopsida; order Poales; family Poaceae; genus Puccinellia; species Puccinellia tenuiflora. The sequence continues at coordinate 226,688 of QRDG01000309.1, read as the reverse complement.
CAACTCGGCGCCTGCACTTTCTGGATAGCTTCAATCTTCGCCGGATCAATTTCTATGCCGGATTCATGTATGATAAAACCGAGAAACCTCCCAGCCGACACGCCAAAAGCACAATTTAACGGGTTCATCTTGAGCCCATACTTCCTCATCCTCTCAAACGCGAGTTGTAAATCGGCCAACTGATCTAACTCGCCGTCCGATTTAACAACCACGTTATCAATGTACACTTCCAATATGACTCCAAGAAGATCATGAAATATCAAGTTCATCGCTCTCTGATACGTGGCTCCAGCATTTTTTAACCCAAAGGTCATTACCGTCCACTCGAATAAACCAACGAACCCGGGGCAACGAAAAGCTGTTTTGGCCGAGTCTTCTTCAGCCATGAATATTTGATTGTACCCCGCGCTTCCGTCTAGAAAGCTGATGACTCGGTGTCCCGAGGTGTCATTGATAAGCATGTCGGCTATTGGCATGGGATATTCATCTTTGGGTGTAGCTCGGTTTAGATCTCGGAAATCTATGCACGCTCTGATCTTGCCGGATCCTTTCTTCTCGACCGGCACAATGTTGGAAATCCACTCGGCATACTTGCAAGGCTGGATAAAATTAGCTTTCAGGAGCCGACCGATCTCTTCTTTGATCCGGTCATATATTGCCAGGTTAAATTTACGAGCCGATTGTTTATATGGTCTGAAACCGGCTTTTATCGGTAACCGATGCTCGACAAGCTCTCGGCTTAACCCGGGCATCTCGTGGTACTCCCAAGCAAAGCAATCCACGTATTCCTTTACTAGCGCGATTAGCTCGGACTTATAATCGGCTTCCAAATTCCGGTTTACGAATGTCGGTCTGGGAACAGTGCCATCCCTGATATCCACTTCTTCGAGCGGGTCGGCCGACGTGAAACCTTGAACCAACTTATCCATGTCGTCTGGTTCTTCAATTTCTTCAGACATATCGTTCCTCTCTGCCCGATACTTGTCCATACGCTTCTGCATCCACTCATTGTTGTTGGGATCCATTTACTTGAACTACAGCCGATTGCTTCCAACCGGCTTTAAAGATACTGGCACGAATCCGTCCCTGGTAGCACTCAGGAAATCGAACCCGGATAGATCACGTCCCGAGAGACATGTAGTATTTGAGTGCTGCCAGTCAACAATGGACTCGGCTAGAGCAATGCATGCCGAGTTATCAGCATGAACGATCTCAATCTCGTCGTCGATCCATTGTATAAGTTGCTGGTGCATGGTAGATGGCACGCACTGATTCGCATGGAGCCAATCTCGTCCGAGTAACACGTTGTAATTCCCTTGCACCTCGGCAACGAAGAATGCAGTAGCCAAAGTTTTGCTTCCCACTGTGAGCTCCAAACTAATAACTCCTTTGCCTTCTACTCCAACTCCTCCTTCGAACCCCTTCAACACCATGTTCATCTTCATGAGATCATCATCATCCAATTGTAATTTCATGAAGACAGAATACGCCATTAGGTTTATCACAGCACCTCCATCAACCATCATCCTAGTAATCGGCTTCACGTTGATATGCCCTCTGACGTACAAAGGTTTGAGGTGCTTAACCGGTTCCTCAGGTTTCTCGAAGATAGCGTTCTTGGGTTCGAAGTTAATCTGCGCTACCTCGGCTTCTTCTTCTACAGCACGAAATTCAGCAGGTAAATAATATACCATGTTAATGTCCATACCTACCCGAGTCGGCGTGCTTTCGTAGTCCAGTAGCTCTTCCTCTGGTGGATTCTCCGAGTCATCCATCGCCAACTCCGAGTCTCCTACTGGTTCCTCGTCCATTGGATCACTTGCCGAATCTCTTGACTCAGTGTTCAACTCGTCTGATGTCGGCCTGTCCTTTGCCTCCAAATCTGCTGCTTCCACTTCATCCGCCCATGATGAATAAGTAATGGCCGGTATAGAAACCGGCCCTGTTTTGTTGTTCACAGCAGAACTCGGTGTGATCATCGAAGGAATTGTCGGAGGATTCGGCTTTGGTACCCACAGTTGAGCCGACACAATTGGTCTTTCAGCGTTGAACTTGGTGTCTCTAGCCTGCTCGGCCTCCTTCTCTGCCTTTTCCCGGTTATTTGCCCTTTGTAGTTTCCACTTCTGTGTCTTCGTTATACCCGATGGGCACCACTTTGGCTGGGTGTACTTTGGATCCCGGGGTCTAGCTACCTCGGTTCGGCTGGATCCGGCCTCATGGTCACTGGATGTTGCTTTGGGCACGATAGCAAGTATCGGCTTATCATTTGTCGGTGTTGTAACCGGGTCCTTTAGTTTCAGTACGTTCGTCCCTATGACCAATAAATTGTCCGGGATCGGCCCCCTCTCTATGTCGGCTGCTTTGGCTCCTTGCTCCTTGACTCGCCAATATGAAGAGTTACCGGGATACACGAGTCGGCTTTGCACAGTTTGTCGAGTTACTTGACACTTGGGCTCCCCGACCGACTCTTGGTATCGGTACCTTCTCTCGGTAGATGGTGACCTCGGTCGCTTCCCATATTGCCGGGTTATCTTAGACCCGGCCTGGCGCACATACTTATCCAGCAACATATCGAAAGTCGGCTTGATCTTCTTTGGCCTATATCCAACCTGATTTGTCTTCCATTTGCTGACCTCCGGGTTCTTGGGCTTCATGAACCAAGGTTGTCCCCCGAGTCACCTTTTTTTCACATCTTAGTTAGAATGTAATTTTATTTGGTTGTATGTTGTTACCTTTGTTACTTTAGTGGTAGCACATATTGGTAAGATCACCACTCCTAGAAAAAAGGTGACTAAAAACATAAAGTGCAGCCAAACACCGTGTCATTGCATATCTAACCGAATTTCTCATATAGAGACAACCAGAAGTGAGAGTTACAATTGCTCCCTTAGATGACGAGGACACCCAAATGCGAGCCAGAAGGCACCCGTCTATGTCCCGGCCAAGACAGATTGCGTAGTCCTTGACTGAAGATTTTATGCAGGCGACTAATCGCGCCCACTTTACATGATATGTAGGGTCGTCTCTGAGGGTGGGGTAGAGGGGCGACCGCCCTAGGGCCCCAAGCACAGGGGCCCAATCTCATGTAGTATACATGTATATATGAGTACATATGCTATAGTAATAAGTTACCTATGTTCAACTAGTAAATAAATCAAACACTAGTTGGAAGTTCAAACGAGATTAAAAAAAACTTAATAACACCCTCAACCTTCAAACATATCACCCCACTCTCTCTATCTCACTCTCAACTCATTTGTTGCATTATCTCAACGGACGCAAGAGAATCACATGACATTGTATCATTTCTTGCACTGAATGTTCTTGATCACACTGGCCTCCGAATAGATTACGGAAACACATGTGTACATGTGAGTGAATAATGTGTTAACCAGTATCTTTCTTATAGAGGAATGCTATCACTCATCCATCTTTTACCGAAAAATATCCCCAAGCATGACTTGTCCAGATTTCTCCAGTTTTCTTCACTAGTACACTCTAAGAAGACAAACATGCACTAATTTCTATGATTTTGATTTTTAGCCTTGTTAGACTATATGTTTCTTGTATAGCAAGTTAGGGTTTTTAGCATAGCCGGGAACCGCCCCTACCCCCTATATAAACCTTGTATCCTCTTGTTTATTGTTAAGCAATACAATTATAGTAAAACTCTTCATGGTATCAGATTAACACCGATCTAGGGCATGGCGCTTCCGCCCACCCCTCCGCCGTCGCCGTCGCCGCCGCCTGGCTATTTCGAGTGGCGCGCTGCCGTTGTCATGGCCGTCGCGGCCAAAGCTTCGAACACTGCGGCCATCACCTCCACCTCCGCCGCCCACCCCTCTCCCTCCCAAGCCCTCTCAATTCCTACCACCATAAATTTTGCAGATACAATCTCCGATGTTACTCCCTAATCCCAATTACCTTAGATTTACCCAAACACAACTATTATCACTGGCGCCATCTCTTCGAGGTCCATCTCGGACGTTTCAATCTTCTTCAGCACATCGACATCAATGCCGCCCCGCGTCCCTCGGATCCCCGCTGGCTCAAAGATGATCTCGCTGTTATATAGTGGATCTACCAGCGGGTGAGCACCGAGATCTTCAATCTGGTCTTCCGCACCGCCACCAATGCCGCCACGCTTTGGACCGCCCTTCGCCAGCTCTTTCAGGACAACGTCGACGCCCGCATCAACACCTTCAACATGGAGCTCCGCAGCACCATTCAAGGCGACTCCCGTGGTGGTAGAACGGTAGTGTGTAGGGGTAGTCGAGAGGCTTGTTTGGTGGAAGATTCCGATGGGGTAGAAGTTGGTCTAGGGGCGAAGGGAAAAACGTTTTCATCAAAGGTAACATGGCGAGAAATATGAATTTGGCTGGAGAGAAGATCAAGGCAACGGTACCCTTTGTGCTCATCGGAATAACCAAGAAACACGCATGGGATGGAACGGGGAGAAAGCTTGTTTGGGGAGGTAGCATAGACATTGGGAAAACAAAGGCAACCGAAGACTCTAAGCTCAGAATAGTTTGGGTGACAAAGAAAGAGAGAGAAGTAAGGTGTTGTTTTTGGGTTGACGCTAGATGGACGGATGTTAAGAAGAAACGTAGCAGTGCGTAAAGCTTCAGCCCAAAATTTTGAGGGCATCGAAGAGTTGATAAGGAGAGTTCTAATGATATCATTAATGGTGCGAAGGGATCGTTCGGCTTTACCGTTTTGGGGAGAGGTGTATGGACAGGAGAAACGCAGAAGAATGCCATGTTGGAGGAAAAAATTCCGATTAGCAAAATTATTAAATTCACGTCCATTATCACATTGAATAAATTTAATTGGAAGAAAGAAATGAGTGGCGACATATCGTTGAAAGCTAAGAAAAAGGTTGTGAACTTCGGATTTGTTGCGAATGGGAAAAGTCCAAACAAAATGAGTGAAATCATCTATTATGACAAGATAGTACTTAAAACCCGAAACACTTATAGTTGGCGCGGTCCACAAATCACAATGAAGAAGCTCAAAAGGGAAAGTGCTAAAGGAACTAGAGGTGCTAAAAGGGAGACGGACATGTTTGCCTTGTTGACAGGACTCACAAAGAGAGGGACTATGAGATTCTTTATTACATGGAATCGAAAAATCACTAAGTAAATTGGACAGTGTAGCATTGTTTGGATGGCCTAATCGTCGATGCCAAAGATCTACGGTGGCGAGCATGGATGATGGTGGGGAAGCAGCAGGGGCGCCATGAACAGAGTAGAGGTCGCCGGAGTTAGCGAAGCGAGCGATCTCCGCCTTGGTCAGGAAGTCCTTCATAGATAAACCAAAGGGGTCAAACTCGACGGAGACATTATTATCTTGAGTAAAACGATGAACAGAGATTAAATTTTGAATGAGGGCTGGTGCAACGAGAACATCACGTAGAAGAAGGGGTTTGTTTGCGGATGGAAGTTGAGTGTTACCGACACAGTGTATGGGTATAGTAGAGCCATTGCCAAGAGTAATAGATGAAAAGTAAGATGGTGTGCAAGATGACAGCATATTCTGATGCAGACTGGGCTGGTTGTCCAGACACTCGTCGATCCACTTCAGGATACTGTGTTTTTCTTGGCAACAATTTGATTTCTTGGTCTTCGAAGCGTCAGATTACGGTCTCTCGTTCGTCAGCCGAGGCTGAGTATCGTGCAGTTGCTCATGCAGTTGCCGAAACAGTTTGGTTGCGCCAGTTACTTGATGAGCTTCATCATTCTATTCAGCAGGCCACTATTGTTTACTGTGATAATATTTCAGCGGTTTATATGTCTGGCAATCTAGTTCAGCATCGGCGCACCAAGCATATTGAGATTGACATTCACTTTGTTCGGGAGAAGGTTGCATTGGGCCAAGTTCGTGTGCTTCATGTTCCTACAACAGCTCAGTTCGCCGATATTTTCACCAAAGGACTTGCTACAACGCCGTTTACTGATATTCGTTTCAGTCTCAATGTTGTTGAGCCCACAGTTGAGACTGCGGGGGGATGTTAGACTATATATTTCTTGTATAGCAAGTTGGGGTTTTTAGCATAGCCGGGCACCGCCCCTACCCCCTATATAAACCTTGTATCCTCTTGTTTATTGTTAAGCAATACAATTATAGTAAAACTCTTCAAGCCTCTTGTGCTACATGCCGAATAGCATAAATGGAAATTATGTGCACTATTCTATAAGTATCTCCAATAAATGTTGAATTGTTGTATGATATACGTTAAACTAAATATTATTGTGATGTATCTATTTTAAAATATGAGAGTTTTCACATTAAAAAGGCATCCGATATGTAAGGATTGGCCCTGGGTAAAGAGATATTGCATAGTATCCCGGCATTAAAAACCTTAATGAAGGCAGACATGCATACACAGGGCATCGCATCGTTACATCCATGCCGAGTCACCTGATGAGAAATGGATCATCCAGACAATGTCTTATGTGATATTGCCACACCGATTGATTTATTTTAAAGATCAATAGTGTCTATTTATCGTTGATATGATGGGACATCGGTTTATGATGGATATTATGGAATTGTCATTCGTGTGTTTGACGTGATTAGAGAAAGATCTTATTGGGTTGAGCTAGTATCTGGATGGCTTTGATCGTAACTTGTACTCTTTGATTCAAGAAATATCATATTGGGTTGAGCTAGTATCTGGACGGCTTTGATCGTAACCTGTACTCTTTGATTCGCAGGGATTTCAAAACGCAGGAATAGGAAACATATAGTATTGAAGTGGCATGCTCACATGAATCCTATAGAATTAGCAAGAGCGTCTGATGCCGCATAAAAACAAAGAAAATGTAAAAAAAGGTTGGAGTGAATGCTAGAATTCCTATGAAATGTAGTATAAATGATTCCTTAAAAAAAACTCTAAGATCCCATCCTACAAATCAAACAATCAACATAGAAAAAATTTCTAAGAATTTCCATCCTCCAAATATTCTATTCCCTCCGATCCGTTAAAACTGTCGTAGGAAAACAACGTAACAGGAACAACTCGTAGGTATGACTTGCGACCTTTTTTTTGGGATCGGAGGGACGTATAAAATTTCTTTAAATCAAAGGAGTTCTTTTTTTAAGGAAAGAGGGAAAACAGTTTTATTGCTCATGCCGCCTCACGTGCTAAAACTCTGCGTCACGGCATGCACTGCCAAGTGTCAGCAGGAGCACGAGTCGTGGGCCCCGCGGCCCAAACGGCCCGCCTAACCGCACCCACCGTCCCCCATCGCTCCGCGCACCCAGCTCGCCTCCCCAACCCTCCCCCACCGCACGCTTCCCTCCTCCCTCCACGCCCGAGCGCACCCCCTCCTCCCATCGATTCGGAATCCCCGGGCGCGCAGACCATCTCGCCGACCGATCGAGCTCCTCTCCCTCCCTCCTCCCTCCTCCCTCCTCCCTCCTCCCGTCCGGTCGATCCCCCCACCAGAGGCCTTCCTCGCCGTGCTGTTACGATCGATGCATTGAGCTCCTGCCCAGGCAAGCCACATTTCTCGGTTCCCTCCTCTTCGTCGGTTACCGTTTGATCCGCGCGACCTTTTGACACTCATTTGGTTCGCACCATGATATACCGATGTCGATTCTGGTGTAATGGCAATGTTCTGGTCGGCAGCGGCCAGCGGGGGGATACGGCGCGGATGCGCGGGTTTCTTGACTTCTTGGGTGAATTTGGTGGCTCCGCGTGGGGTCTTTGTTAAATTATTTCTTTGATAATGATTTCCCGGTCTTGTCATTGATTATTTGCCTTTACGTCCGTATATTAATTTATTTTCTTGCAGTTTATATAATCTGCTTATTACAGTTTCCTTTGGTGTCAGGTTTTAAAATTACTAGTAGTATTGTTGTTTATGAAGTGATGTGAGATTTTGTTGTGGCCTAATGTGTTTTTGATACAGTACTATTATTTTTGTTAACGCATTCAGCTTTTGGCATGTGTACCAATATCGACAAGCGAAAATGATGGCATGATTTGATAGAAAGGCTTGAATCATGCGTTGTACATCGGTTGGCAATAACCAATCAAACCAAAATGTAATCATCGCTCAAAATAGTGGGATGTTGAGCATTAGTAGGGAGATCCTATTCTAGGAGAGGCAAAGGTGATGAATGCTTTATTTGCCTCCATCGGCAACGTCATTGTTTTCCCAGCTGCGCCGAGGGAGATCATGTAACATATCAAGAACCGTTGTTATTTGTTTTCATCGTCGTTGATGTTGCTCTTCATCAGTTTTCCTTTTCAACCATGGTATTTCCTATGTAAATTCGTTGTTCAAGAGGCACTGAAAACCGAACTCACTTGCACAACTTTGACCATAAATATGTATGCATTACTGTGTAAAGAATGCATTTCATTTCTGGCAGTAACTAGAAGCGTTCGGTGTAGTTATGGGTGTCACTTCTAGAAGAATCTATGCTCAGTTTGCAGTTAGGCAGTCAACTAAAGAACACATATTTAATTTCTTAATTCTCTTTGTGTAAATTAAATATGAATTTCAAAAGAGTTTCTTATTTTGGCGTCTGTTCTAGTGTTCTTATAAGATTGGTGGCTTGGTGACCCGTAAATCTGTGAAACGTCCTCAGAATAAGGATATATTGTCATGCCCAAGCTCTCATCCCCGACGTTATGTATATTTCCAGGTAACAGGTTTCTACCACTCTGCAAAATAGAGCGATTTGCTGAAATGGGGGGTGTAGTTGGAAAGGGAGATTCCCCAAGCAACAGTACAGCAGCAACAAAGTTAGAGCAGAAGATGGTTGAGGCCATGCAGCAGAGAGCACAGGAAGGGACTTCTATGAGATCATTCAATAGTGTCATCATGAAGTTCCCTAAAATTGATGAGAGTTTGAGAAACTGCAGGATTATCTTTCAGCAATTTGGTGAGTATCTATTATCCTCCTGCACACAAAGTTGTGGATTAAAGTTGATACTGTCAACCTTTTATTTCTACTACGCACCGAAACTTCAAAACTCAAGTTGAAAACTGGTTTGAGATATGCTGAGTCTGGAGTTTATGAACTTGATCAGTTACTATGGGTATTCTACTTTCGTGTGTTATACAAAAATGATTTACTAATTTCATTTTTAAATTGTGTCCTTGATTGTTGGGTCTTTTCCTAATCCCTTTCTTTGTCATGCTTTAATAAATATTGTTCTTATTCTGCAGATGAAGATTCAAACGGTGAAATAGATCAATTAGAACTGAAGCATTGTTTCCAAAAGCTGGATATCTCATTCACAGATGAGGAGATAAAAGATCTATTTGAGGCATGTGATATTTATGAACATATGGGCATGAAGTTCAATGAGTTTATTGTCTTCCTGTGCCTTGTTTATCTTCTCAATGATCCAGCTGTGTCAGAAGCAGTATCCTTCATACTTCTATATACAAAATACCCCTACGTTCAGAATTATTGCTGTTAGTCGGTGCTGTACTTACATGAGAGCTAATGCATGATCCGGTTCATAAAAGTAGCATGGAATTTCACCATTACGAACAAATATATCAATATGCATAGTTCGGTTTTGCAAAATACAGTATGTACTTATTTATCGAAACTAATGGTTGGTACACTGACTTAAAGTTCTCTTGCAAAAAAATATAGATATGTAATACATAGATAAATGGACATAGGGAGTAGGATTCACTTGCAAAGTGTCTCGGATCAATTTGTTATGTGAAGATTTGAATGCCCTGTTTGAAACATGACTCAAGTGAAGTTCTGTAAAATAATTTAATGGAAGTACTTAAAATTGTCCAAAGCATATATTTATTCATTGAACATTTTTTCATTGTACAAAAAAACCATATAAGGGCAACTAGGTAGATGTCAGACTTATGCATGAGAACATAGTTTAGATGTTCTTTGTTCTGTTTTGAGGAGACTTGTTACGTCCTTGATGTGTTGCTTTAGAGAAAAAGAATGGGACTAGGTAACCTTGAGCCAACTTTTGAGACACTGGTTGACGCATTTGTCTTCTTGGATAAGAACAAAGATGGATATGTCAGTAAGAGTGAGGTCATAGAAGCGATAAATGAGACCAGTGCAGGAGAACGCTCTTCTGGGCGCATAGGCGTGAAAAGATTTGGTGAGTAATCTCCCCTGTAGCACCATACTGAATTCTCTACAAGATCTGAAGCATTACACAAACTCGCATGCTTTTCTGTTGGTTTATCTTTGGTTTCTCAACTAATTTGTCACTACCTCTCTCTCTAGTTTGCTTCGTGGTGGCCTTGTGATATGCAGCCTGCGAATGTGGGTTGAGAATATATAATGGATACATGTTTTAAGCTGCTGGCAATTTTAAATTCCTTTGGGACACTGGTGATAACCCTGAGAAGTAGAAAGACTTGCAAGTTATTTTTTTCCTGCATGCTTTGCATTTGAAGAAATCTCATTTCAGTTCAAAAACCTTATAGGATGTTGGTGTTTAGGATGTAGTTAATGGTGGTACTACTTATTCCTGTCCAGATTATGAGAGTTTCCTCGTTTACATCGACAGTGATATTCATCGAATCTTTGGTGATTGCAGAGGAGATGGATTGGGACAAGAACGGAATGGTGTCCTTTAAGGAGTTTCTCTTTGCTTTTACTCGTTGGGTGGGGCTCGATGAGAATGAAGACGATGATGATGACAATGAATGAGCACAACTGAAGATTAGTCATTCTGAATAGGCCAAGTCAGCCTCAGTAGGCCTCCAACAGCTTTCCTACTAAGATAATCATACCGTAGTTTAAAATGTTTGTTGGTGCCTTGCCAATCATTTCTGTTTTTCTTATGGCGGCCAAATTATGTCTGTTTATGTTCTTGTTAATAGAATTGGACAAAGTTATTGACAGAATTTGGTGATAAAAGATTGCTTTGGTAACTGGTGGTGTCTGATCATAGATAACTACAGTATACCATTCAGTAGTGTGTACGCTCAGATTTCGGAATGCGGAAAATCGAGAAGTTTTTAAGAGCAAGGTTAATAGTATAGCCGGCTGTTGGCTGTAAGGTAGTGCCATGTCATCTATAGCCAGCCTAATAGGCAACATATATAATTGTTAGCTATAAAAAATACTACTTTATTAATACATGGCTTACTTTGTACTCTCACAAGCGGCCTAGGAGCATGTGCTACAGCTGACTCTTGCATGAGAGCCCGCTTCTCTTCTCTCTCCTCTTCTCTCTCATCCAACTAAGCAACAATATATTATTTAAATCCTTATAGTCCGCTTACGTGGCCTTAGACTACGCATAATAGGGGTATCATAGGTGGTATTATGCATGCCATGTTGGCAAAAAAGCTGACGTGTCACTGCAATTAATGATGAGAGAGGTGATAGTATTATCATAGGTAGATACCGTAACATAACGGATTCCAATGTAAAATGAGTCTACAACCTAATAAATGTATTATTGTATGATACCATAAATATGTTACTATCTAGTATCATATGCATGATACTAGTATACAGTGGCGGAGCTTGGGCCGGATTCCTGAGGGGGGGGGGCAAAATGGGTTGGGGCCTGAGGGGGCTAAAATACAAGTCATAGGCTGATTTTCAATGAAAAATGGGCCAAATACCTCTAGATAATAGGCTACTGCTTCGTGGGCTGGGGGCGATGGCCCAGGATCGGCCCACGAAGCTCTGCCACTGCTAGTATATGATATTCTCCATTGTGACTAGTCTTATTATACTTGCTCTAAGGGAGTTGTTCTTCTTCCCATCAAAATTAAATATTTGATTTTCCCAAGATAACAGAACAGTTTATTGCGCTCCCTGCCTCCCCGGCCTCTACATCGATACATTCACACTCGGGTGACAAACCTGCAAAAGTCCAAAGGATGTATTACATGATGTTGTAGAAAAAACAGTACAATTAATATCCTCTCCTCAAAGTATTAGCACCATTCTCAGATTTTTAGCCACTAGGTGGAAATGATGGACAGTACGGAAGTTCAAGAGGTAAATGCACTGGCAGTCCCAATTCTTTTCCCGCAATATCAGTTAGGTCCTAACTCTTTCAAAATGCATATCTAGATCCCAATTCTTTGTTAAGTTGTTCAAGCGAGGTCCTAATTTCGTCAGACCAGCGATGACCGGCCTGTGTGGCACTTTCACCATTAACACGTCGACAATGGGCCCGAGGAGACCAAACGGTCGGACGGGGATGTATGCAAATGCCCCCCCCCCCTCTGGTTACTTTTCTTCAATATCTTTGTCCCGTTCCTCTCCACATCTTTGTTTCGCGATTCCGAAGGCGACCGGCGGCAGAGGCATATCTGCGACGAGAAGGGAGCTGGTGACTAGCGACGGGCGTGCGACGGTAGGGTTGCGGTGGCGGCGGCCGCGAGGATGGCGCCAAAGCTGCGGCGACCCAACGATCCTCCTTCACGCTACGGTAAGGAACCCTAACCCTTCCCCCTGCTCTTCCTTGTTCATGCAACTAGACCGGAGAAATTCTTAGTTGTTGGGGCCGAATTCAAGTAAATTTTGACAAGTTGCATGTTAATTAGGGCTAAATGGAGGCGTTGGAGCCGGCGAAGATGCCTTCTTTGCGGGCCGCTTCATCACAGATGAGATTCTGGTGCCAGACATGGCCCGCGGGAGAGATGCAGAAGGAGAAGAAGACGTAGGGAGAGTGGAGAATGAGAGGGTACAGGATTATAAGGGCTCAGATGCAGAAATTTCCAACGGCTAGTCACGGGAAAACTACCGCCAGACGCCCATTGTCGATGTGTGAATGGTCAAAGTGCCACGTAGGCTGGTCAGCGATGGTCAGACGAAATTAGGACCTCACTTGAACAACTTAACAAAGAATTGGGACCTAGATGTACATTTTTTTATAAAGGGAATATATTAATATCGCAAAGATACCAATTACATCCAACCTCTGCACTAACAAGATATCGAAAGACATCAAGGATGCACACAGCCAAGAAAAATAAAAAGGAGAGAAAATTAAAACAAAGACTCCGTCGGAGTTATTAAACACTCATAACAGCAACACTCTAACCACCACCAGAATACAACATCCGGATCGCAAAAGAGGTTCTCCAAAAACAATGTCTTTAGCAAGGCCATTGCCACGCACAACCAATGAAGACCAGACCTTGGGCTTTCACCCTGAAGAAAGACCGGGATTACAAAACAATGCCTTCAGCAAGGCCATTGCCAGATACAACCAATGAAAGTCAGACCTTGAGCTTTCACCCTGAAATCACACATGTCTCCATGCTCGAAGAGCACCACCAAGATTGCAATTCACCTGTGTTGTCACCCCCGCTTGCCAAGGCTGCTGCTGCAAGTCTCCAAACTCCCGACACACAGAAAAAACCGGTGTCGCATAGTCCTCATTGCAGCCAATACCTGCTCTGTCATTACCAACCTCTGATTGCAGCCACCATAACTTTCTCCACCTCCATCAAATGCATGGAAATCTATAAGACATGTCACATGGCACTGAAATAAGGCGAAGCTTCGTACCTCGCCCAAACGAAAACGAAAACGAAGCCACTCTGGCTAAAAAGGAGGGCGAGCACGACCACATCAAATTCCCTCTAGATATCCAAGTAGCACTTTGCCAAACTGCGGAAATCTCCGAGAGGAAGACCGGAACTCGTCGGCGGCCAAATCAGAGCCTTCATGAATCAGATTGGATGTTGACGCTCGGAGAACAGCAGGGCCAATCGCCATTATTCCGAGCGCAAGCCCTGATAAAGTGACACTACGGGAAAAGAATAGGGACCGCTAGGAGTGGCAGAGCTAGACAACTCCGGGAGCCTGGGCAAAAACTACACACAGCGGCGGCGGCGTCTAGATTTTGCCCCATTAGCATTAAAACTGCACTGTGATTAGGCTAATTGCTAGCCTGGAGTTGCCGGACGAGCCCGGGCAGCTGCCCCGAGTCGCCGGGAGCTGGCTCCGCCGGTGACCGCTAGTGCTTTTAACTCAAAGTTCAATATCCTCAGGGTTGATAAAACGACACTAGTCTAAAAAATGCTGGATAAAACGTAAGTCAAAAGATAGCGTCCCAGATCCATCTAGAGCATTATTTCCCTATCGGACGGTTCGGAAGCAATTGTAGCATGGTATCGTTAGCATGACAGGTATTTAGGAAAACTCCCGACCAGGCCATAGACAGCAGAGAGGGAGGGAAAGAAAGAGGGATCTGAGGAGTCTGGTAGATCCTTTCGCGGGGAGAGGAGGAGAGATCAGAAGAAGGTAACCCCTCGTGCGATTTCTTCCTTGGTTTCTCCACCTCTGGTTCCATCATCCCAAGAGAAAAGAGCAAAGACCATTTCTTTGATTTCGTTTCTACTGCCGTGGTACCGTGGCTTGATGAGAATCGGTCTTGGTCTTGATCCGCTGTTGGATTACATAGTAGGATTACCTCCTTTGGATTGTATATCCATATCTTGTAGCATCATTGATAGATAGAAAGAGGTCAACCCTTGTTGTTGAAACCAATTCCTTCTCGTTTCTTGCTTGATTGCTTCAGCTTAACACTTCGTTTGGGTTTCCGCAAATCCATCTGCTTAACTGAAACTACCAAACCTGATAAAATGTTTTACTACTGTAAACTCAAGTACCACCTTTGAATTGCAGGTAACATGGCGAAGCTCAAGGAGTTGTTGCGCAGAAGTGAGAATCGCATTTGTGCCGACTGCGGCGCAGCTGATCCCAAATGGGCGTGAGTCTTTGCAGCCCCCACAACTCAGATATTGCATGAATTATATCGTTCTAACCAGTTGATGGTTTAAGCCATCACTATTCAAGCAGTAACTTTCTAGTTATCAGACTATTTTTTCATCATTTTCTGTCATTTTATATGCACGCCTTTTTTAACAAATATTTCTACACCCTTTTGGTCCTTGCGATGCTTTTGCAGAGGAAAAAATAATATCAGAATACTGAGAGGAATAATAAAGTGTGCAGGATCTTGCAAAACAAATCAGACTGTAGTTCGGTGTGCAGTTTTCAAAATTATTGTTGTTTTTGTAACTCATGTTTCCTTGCATATAACTATCTCTTTACAGATCAGCTAATATTGGAGTATTCATATGCGTAAAATGTTCTGGTGTTCACAGAAGCCTTGGTACACATATCTCAAAGGTGTAACTAGCTGCAACTCAACAATAGTTTTACACATGTGATTTTTTTCTTTTCTTTACAAAAATATTTAATTGTGTTAGTAAGGGTTTTAACTAGTGTACTAACATTGTAACCGTTACTTTCAAGTAGCAATGCATCATTCAAGATATAATATACCACACTCATCTTCATTACCAACCATCTTTTGGGCAAAGTCACCAATAAGACCTCAAAATCAGAATGCTTGATCTTGATCTTCTATTCTTGCCAGAAATGAGCGGTTATGTGAGACTAATGTGTTCAAACAAGTCCTAAGTTAACCTTTTACTTGGCCCAGGTCATGTCAGTGACACTAGATAAGTGGACTGACGATGAAGTTAACTTCATGGTAGAAGTTGGTGGAAACTCACAAGCCAATGCAATCTACGAGGCCTTTCTCCCAGAGGGCTACCCCAAGCCGCATCCAGATTCTGCCCAGGAAGAGCGACAGAATTTCATCAAGTACTCCATCCTCTTTCTCAGCTGGAACTTCCCTATGGCTTAGTTTATCCCTTGCCGTGTTTAGCTTGCATACTTACTCCGAAAGGGGTATTCTCAATCGGGTCGATCAGATAGTGCATCCATGAATAATGAATTCCATATTACCATCATCATAATACTTATGATTAGCCACTGCCTCAATGTTTCAGGTCAAAATATGAGCTCCAGGAATTTCTGCAGCCCAGCCTGCGGATCGTCTCTAATTATCCTAGTGATGCTTCACATTCTGGTAGCTCCAAGAGTGAGGCAAGGCTGCCCCAAATTGCAAACAAACACAAGCACTATGTTTCTAAGGATGTCACACAATTCAGTTCTCTCTTCGCAGGTTGGCATGGTTGAGTTCATCGGAATACTGAACGTCAAAGTCATTGGAGGTACCAACTTTGCTGTCCGGGATATGTATAGCAGCGATCCTTATGTAGTCTTGACCCTCGGACAGCAGGTAATCACAATTCTGATTTCTCCAAAAAATAATAACACCAATCAGTGAGCCCTAATCGGTTGACATCGAGATTCGACCATTCTTGCATGGTTGTTTTGTTTTATCAAATTTGAATAATCTTGCAGAGTTATTTTAATTAAGCGAATTTGAAACTAGCAGAATTGTTGACTGCAGAAAGCACAGACTTCAGTGATCAAAGGAAACCTGAATCCTGTCTGGAATGAGGAACTCAAGCTCTCTGTTCCTCAGCAATACGGGCCTCTGAAGCTGGTAATAATAATCTCAAGAGAATTAAGCACTAAGAAACAAAAACAATTCTGGATATGTTCGTCTGGCACTAACATTATCTTACAAGCTCCTGTTATCAACTCTTGTGGTTACAGCAAGTGTTGGACCATGACATGGTCTCCAAGGACGACGTGATGGGGGAGGCCGAGATCGACCTGCAGCCCATGATCAACGCGGCAGCAGCATTCGGCGACCCAGAGCAGCTCGGCGACATGCAGATAGGCCGGTGGCTCAAGTCCGGTGACAACGCTCTCATCACCGACAGCGCCGTGATGATCAAAGGGGGCAAGGTGAAGCAGGAGGTCTCCTTGAAGCTGCAGCGCACCGAGTCGGGGGAGCTGACGCTGGAGATGCAATGGATAGCACTAAACATGTAGAGAACCCGGTTGACGTGGTGGACTTGTCAAGGCCGATTCATCTGCAAAGATGCTTTTAGCAGATTATATTTTGCTGCTAAGGGCAAAGTTTTTGTGAAAAATATTTTCCCCCATTTGATTAACGTTTTTGTGAAAAAATTCGAAGATCCATACAATAATAAACAAATTTGGACACAAATTTTCAATAGCAAATGCACTTCACCCGGCCTTATAGACCAATTTACCCTACAAAGTTAGGTTTTAAATGGTAAAACCAAAATGATGAAAAAATCAAGGTGCGAGGGCTCATTTATCCATAATGTTTCATTTTAGAACACGACACAAACAAAAATGGATTGATGACCTCATTGATGATCAGGCTTTCCACATGAAAACAATTGAGACATATGCTTGTCTAAATTTGTAGTTTAATCATCAGCCAAAAATCATCAAATATGATGAAAATAAAAGATTAAATTTAAAATATGTAACTGCAAGGCAAACAAATGCCAGCTACGATAAACGAGATCAAATATTAATTTTTCACGTCCTACAAACATTCCACTTCTGCAAAGACCCGGCCTAGCGAACTTCACTGGCTATCTCCCAATGAAATAATGTTTACAAAAAATCGATTACAGGTGTTTGCTAACCATTTGGAAATTAGATACATCTGTGTGAAAGGAATCAACATCGCTCAGACATCCAAAGAAGGAATTAGCTCTCAAGCCAGGGCAAAAGCTCTTAGGCAGCAACTGCGAATGTTTTGAGAAACAAGCCTTGGTTCTATCATCATCACCATGAGTGACTTCTACAGCCTCAAATACAAGAAATAAATTATGTATGAATTGTGATCGCAAAATCGGTTCTGGGTACACTATGTTTCTAGTGCAATAACAATAAAGCACACACTGTTTCATTTTAGAACACAACAAAAATGGATCAATGCTCTCATTGATGATGAGGCTTTTCACATGAGAAATTTTTTGAGATATATGCTTGTGTATATTCAAGCAAACCAAATATCAATCGTCCTCTATACAAAATAATGCCAGATTTGCAATACAAACTTCACTAGTACTCTCCTCTTTATTAATTAACTTAATAACAACATTCATAATCTACATCCATTTAAAAATGTAATACCATAAATACCATAATAATCCAATTAATGATGGTACAAAACTTTGGTTACAAATCATAGAGTTCCAAATTGGCAAATTGACAATTTTCCTAAGCATAAAAGGCATTTGTTCAGAGAAGCTCGATGCTCAGTGGAAACATACTGCCACCACTACTTATATCATCATTGTATCATACCTCAAAATTGTCAGAGTAGTAGCAACTACACTTATTTCTTATTGACTTAAATGGTTTCAATAGTACATTTTAAGCTCCAACGATTGTACTCCCTCCGGTACAGTTTGCTAGGCGCATTTTAAAAATCATGCAATTCCAAAACTGCTCCTCACATTTTAAGCGTATTAGCATTAAATGCTGTTTGTGAACCGATCAAAAGAATGGAGAGAGTTGATTACAGAATGGAGAGCCAATGAAATATCACCTAGGTCCTAGAGAATTCTCATGCGTGCCTTCCAAACCATACCAGAGGGAGTACGTAGATTGTTGCTGTCCATTTGACATTTTGATACAAGTATGTGATGGAAACATAACCACTCTAGACAGACAGACCCATATCATCCATTATAAACTGAGCAATGATGATAGATAGAACGGCTCTATTGAACATAGTGACCAATTCCATTTCTCATATATACAACACACCATGACATTGAGCGGCTGGCAGGAAGACAACACAGTTTATGACAACATCAATCTCCACACAATTCCCGGTCAGGTAAACATAACAACAATACGCTTCAGCAATTGGGTCTAGAATTGCAATCTTACATAAAGAGCCAACAGGAAGAAACACAGTTCTTGGCCACAGACCCACAGTGCTCTCCACAAACCTGACGGTCGGGTAAATAGCATCGATTAACTGCAGAAGAGAAACTAAAATTGGGGTGACAAAACAACAAACAGAAGAGACTAAAATTGGGGAAAGAAACATGGCTCAGACATCCAAGGAAGGAATTAGCAGCAGTAGCTCTCAAGCCTGGCAGGGCGAAAGCTCTTAGGCGGCAACTGCGAATGTTTTGAGAAACAAGCCTTAGTTTTATCATCACCGCCATGATTTTAACTCCCCAATTGTTAATCAAATAAGAAAACTAATTTTGCTATGTAAGAAGTGTAATCACAAAAAACGGCTCTGTGTACCGATAGAATTGCAGCCACAGGTTCCTATCAAATGTGAAACGCCCAAAAACTTCCTTTTGGCCCAATGTAGCATCTCCGGTCAGTGCTTGTGGCTACCGGAGACGTGGCATCGGGCCCAAAATTAATTACATAGATTGCAAAAGTGAATCAAGGAATGAAAATTTCTTGAGAAATCTCTCAGAGACCCGTTTAAAATCACGCACACAGCTGAATCCAGCCGGTGCAAATGGTATCCCATCCTAGACCAAACCACAGAGGTTATGGAGAAGGATGGACACTTGCAGCGCCACAGAAGCAGCTGCTGTTTACAGTGTCATACGGCACTTCCTGGTCAAAAGCTCTTCACCGAGATTTTAGATTTAACAATAATAAAACAAGGAACATTAAGCAACCTACAACAAAAAGAATAGAAGAATAAATGAACAATAATGCTCAGTGGAAAGAGAAGTCGTTTTTGGTTTGTAGGCTCACGGTGGCTGAAGCCACCACTGCCTTAAACCTATATGAATCATCATCGCATCATAGATCTGATAAGCGCTAGGACGAAAGGGAAGACTGAGATCAAAAGAGAGAAATTACAGGAACAAAGAGAGAAACGGAGAGGCTTCAGTGTGTGTAACAACATGAATCGATCAAGGGCGAACGAGTTCGCCTCACAGAAATCCGCTAAGATCCTTTCGGACCTGAATCATCACCAGCCAACCTATTTCAATCTCGACAGATCTAAGATTTATAACCAAAAAAGAACAAAATTAAGAAGAGAGGAATCGATCGAAACGGAGAAAAAGCTTCAGTGTGTGTAACAACATGAATCGATCAACGGCGAACGAATTCGCCTCACCGAAATCCGCTAAGATCCTCTCGGACCTGAATCATCACAAGCAATCCCCTACGATCCGAACAAATACGCACGAGATTAATCAACAAGCGAGTCAAACCAGATTCCGAACAGTAGTACGAGAGGCGAAGGAGGAGCTTGAGGCATATTGCGGCTAGGGTTTCTGAGGTGGGTTCTGGCGGTATCGGGGTGGTCGGTATATATAGGGCCAGAGATGGACCTAGGGTTTCCGTCAGGGCCGTGGAAGAATAATATAGGCGGGCCAAATTTGGGTTGGTGACGCTAGTCGTTTCGGTTCAAATCGGCCCGAAGGGTGGTTCGGATTGGGCCAATGATTGGCCCCTATAGCTCAAACCTCAAAAACACCTGGCAAGAGACTGCCCAAACTGCATAATTCGGTAATCTATACCTACTAGTTAGCGTGCACGTGCAACGCACGTCATCAGATATGCAAATTTTCATAAGACAAACTAAACTCCTTAAATAATTTTCCAAACATGGTTTACATATTCTTGGAAGAGACAAAGTTCATCAGTGAGAAACATTGTAGAAAAGTACGTACACTAATTAATCGGTCAGATATCAATACAAGAAGCGGTGGTGCAGCTCCTAACTGAATGTCAGGGGAGCATCATGAACATTACACACAACCTTCTCCTGCACGTCTCGATCCCTTGTCGCTGGAGCAAACAGAAACAACAAGCAATTCTATGTCATCAAAAGAAAATATAGAAACAATACATGCATGTAAAGTAGTTATATTGAATTTTAGCCATCCACATTCTTATATGAGTTGACACTCCATTTGCACATTCTTATATGAGTTAACATATAAGGTGACCCTTTCGGCCATACTGTTCTTTAAAACTTCAGTATGTGACTACATTCTTTTCTTATCATACAACAAATATTTTCTCGACATTAATTATCTAATGCAGAACTTGCAACTCCCTTCAGTTTTCAAATAGATGAACCAACGTGGCACATGTCCAACTCTTGCAAATTACAAAATATTTGTCAAATACATATACAGAAATAGAAATAGAGATCTGTAGTGTGAGTTGTCTTGATCCGTATCAAGCTACATATTAACAATTGCAAGCACTGAGATTTCATGACGTCAAATAATCTACAATAACCAGCCCCAGATATCTATAAAAATTTAAGATGAAAGGAAAAGAGAAAATTAAAATAAAGAGATCCTCACTTCTGTCCTTAGTGCAAGGTAGCCCGAGCTAAAGCGTTTCTTCATGTAATTGTTATCTGCTCTTTCTCTGAAATAGGATCATAGGAAAACAAATAAAGGATTTGAAAATGTTTCACCTTTGTATGCAACGCAGGCTTGCCAAGCAGAATTGCAGATGCATAGGGTAACAGTTCGATTCAAAACAACATGAACTAAAAGGAGCATCAATATTTTAGCAATTTTTTACTCTTTACCATAAGCTTTCATTCGACTCTGTTGGCTTGGACAAAGTGAAAGAAACTCTCCAGAATTTCTGAACCAATGCGGAAATGTCAAGTAAAAAAATACCCTGAAGAGTTTTACATGCATAATAAATGACTAAACTGCTGAAATTTGCAAAGAAATTATTCCACAAACAAAGTGAATCCTTTTCTACTAACTAAAGATACTTTGTGAAAGCATTTTAGTTGTTATTAAGATGGTGTAAAAGATGTTGACCAAACCACACAAGACAAAACTCAAATAAAATGCAACATAATAGTAGTAGGCAGGTCGATACAAAAGAAATAGAAAATTTAGAAACAACATACAAAGTATCTTTGCATACAAAGAAAGGTGCCTTCCATGGTAAGTCCTCGTTCCACTCGTGTAAGTTAGTTACCTCAACTTGTCTACATCCACGCAAAAAAAAAAACTTCTCTATGCACATCGTTTGCAGTTTGGGGTGCCTATAAAATATAGTAAGAGATGAGGTAAACAAACAATGAAACCACCCCGAAAAAATGAGAATATCATAATAATCTGATATTTCTAATATCCATTATGATCAACCATTATGAAGGCATTATCTCCTCGTCCAATATAAATTATCCTAGACAGTCATGGTCTGATAAATTTTGATCTAATGTACCACCATTTTGATCTCTAATCCTCCAACTAAAAACAGTGCAGAGCAAATAAAAGCACATATGACTATCCTATTCAACAACAAAGAAATAAAACAGGCAGGCAAAGTGCTAAATAACTTCACTTTCTAGGAAGCCTGGGAAGCTCGTTGCAAACAGTTAAAATGAGCAACGACTTGGTTGTGTATTGATCCAAGAGCTATTTTTGCTGCTATAATACCGTGACATCCAGTAAATCTCAAGTTCCTGTCACTATGAATGAAGTACTCTAATGCAACATTAGTATTATGAGCGTCTCATATAACCTCACCCAGGAGGCAAGAACTAACTGAATTGTATTGACCATGTACTAACATAACACAACCATTAGGTTGTTAGAACTAAGCAGCAGCCTCAGCCAAAATGTTTTGGAAATTTATATGCATATGAACACCTCATCAGTATACATGCAACCAACAAGAAATAATTCGACTGTGATGGATATTAAAAGGGGTAACCCATTATAGTGAAGTGCTATATAATAATTAATCTCACAGATAATGAAGGGAAAATAATCTTAATCTATCAAGTATATGCATAACATAATATATACAGTCTGAAATCTTGGCTCGAGAAAGAGTGTCTTTGTCATCCCTGTAGATGGTATAGGAAATAAAAAAAATCATATATAAACAATATGAACTCTACAAGTATATTGCCACTCCTTTAATATCACCATCGGTTATACACAGAATTTGATAGAAGTGGAACAAAAATTCGCACGATGTTTATGCACTTACCTGCCAACAAAATAATCATTCGAGCTCTACATGTTAGGTTTATTGATATAATTTTTCTGCAGTTTTTGTCCACGCACTTTATGTGCTAGTAGCCTGTAGCCATGCATGCGATTCTGCAGCTCAACAGGGGATCCACACCAGGATTAATTTCAGCACGTCCACCTCTGCCTCCGCTTCCACACGCAACGCCGCCATCTCCTGAAAAAAAACCTAGAAAATATTTGTGCAGATCGAAAAGAGAGCGAGGTCAGCAGGTCCAGATTGAGTGAGAGAAACCAGCAGGTCCCGATTGAAGGAGAGAGAGATCGTGTGAAGAAGTCCTGCGTGGTTGATGGATAGGGTTCGCCACAGTGCTGTTATCGCCCGGGTCAGTGCGTCAGGACGCTGAACTTGGCCGTGGAGGAAGGCGGTCGTGGGAGCTTGGCGTACTGCAGACGGCGGATACCTCGGGTGGCCTCCGACCTGGGAACAACAAGCAGCGACCAAAGGCGGAGGAAGCCGTCTTTGTGAGCTTGGAGGCTGCAGAGACGTGCGGGGCGAGGAGATGTGCCGGCGGCGAGGAAGCCCTAGCGCTCGCCTGTCGGCTGCACCGGATCCAGCTCTGAGGAGGTTCCTTGGGGTATGCTATGGTCGGCGGCCTCGGCAACGACGTCGAGCGAAGCAGAGGCGGCGCGCCCAACCGGCAAGAAGATCGCCACCATACGAAATAATTAGAGAAAATCGTGGGTGCGTGGTTTCAGGGATAATTATAAGCTACGTGATTTTCTGAAAGTCTCGGCTTTTATCCTTTCCTTGCATGCAGGGCTATTAGGTGCGGAGGCTCCCAGAGTTTTCGTCTGCCCAGACAAATTGCTACAGGGTTTCTTGTGAGGATTAGCTTTCATCTTGACCATTAGATCTAATTAAGTGGGCCGATCGTGAGGTGGTAATTGGGCAGTGCTGTTTTGTGTACGTTTGGTGGGTGCGCTTAGCAAAGAAAATGTTTGCTCTTTTATTAGTAGTAGAGAATAATCTTTACCTAATAATAAAAGAAGAGTTGCTTCTCCCTATTTTTTCGTCCAACTTTCTTATTGCCCTTATTTTTTAACAAAATTACAGACATTGCCACCGCTTAAGTTGAAAAAACGTTTCGTTTTGAAGGAAAAAAAATCACCGCAGCCTCTGCTTCTTCCTCGATTCATCCGGGCGCCGGGCAAGCAGATGACTCCTAGGCTGGCCCCGCGGTCGTGACGTTGACAGCGCCGAGATTGGCGGAAGCACGGCCGGTAGTCTTCAACAACGTGGTGACCATATTTCTGGTGGCGGTGACCGCGAATGCTACCGGCGATGGCGAGCAGCTTCAGTGACTGTCCCGCGAGCTCCATGGTCACTGGTCTGGACGCTAGCAGCCGCGTGAAGCCGGCGAGGTCCGGGAACGGCGCCAGAAACGCCCCCACGTCCACCGCAGAGGCCGTCGGGAAGAACGCGGCGGCAGCGAGCAGCCCAGCCACTGCGAGGAGGAGGAGAGGCGGGACTTGGGAGATCTGTCTCGGCATCTCGGTGCAGAGCCGTTGGAAATCTGTTGCGGTGGTTTGGACAGAGCCAGCGTCGATGACATCGAGGGAGCCAGATCCGGTGGAGCTCCGTGCCGCTTGCCTCTATTCTGCAGCCGGTCACCTGGCCCTCCTTCCCCAAACCAGCAGCCCGAGTACAGCGCCGCTCGAGGATTCAGCAGGCGCTATGGCGTCATATGCGAGCGAGAATGGGAGAGGACGACGTGGGATGAGAGGTCACGCGTCGCTCCCTGGACGTGGTTTGCTCGCAATGTACGGATCTGAAAAAAGAAAACAACTATCTTCTTCCTTTTTTTAACCTACAAATCCTTTCATTAGCACGGATGTTCCTTTAGCGTGACTCGAAGTTCCATGCATTCACTGTTCGAGTTTGCTTGCAGTGTTCAGATCTGACTAAAAAGCTGGATACACATTCGTGGATGTTTATTCCCGTAATGGTTTGCTCTATTTTTCTTAACACAATCTAGATATTGTATGTGTGTGCTGGAAAATATTAGTACAGATCAAATGAAGCCCGAATGCATTATTGATTGAATCTGACAAATTTATATATTCAGTCTTGATGCTTTGCTGATTACGACCATAATTGTATCTTGAAAACTGATTGAAAACTGTATAGGAAATGCGGTGCAAATAGCATATGTAAGAAATATAAGGTACTACCTCCGTCTCAAAAAGGGTGTCATTTCTTTGTCAAAATTTGAATGTATCTAACCACTAAATAGTGTCTAGATACATTCAACTTTAGACAAATAAATGACATCCTTTTTGGGACGGAGTGAGTACATCTTTGAAAACGAAAAGGGACTGCTTCACAAGAAATTGGTATAGTTGGGGGTGTTTCGGAAAAATCACTCACTTCGTATCTTTTAGTAGTTACAAGAAATCGATAAATACAGATTGATGAAATTTGTAGAGTGAGAATTAAAGAGTCCATAGGAATGTTAGTGCAAACCCAAGGAAAGTAAAAGCATAGGTCCAGATGCGTGTTTTTTAGAGAGCTCTCTATGTTAACATACATAGAGTCAAATTTCATGCTTCCGTGTTGAACTTTTATTGACTACGGTTACGAACATACAATAAGCGATTTGTTTTGGGGGCACAATTTGGACCCCACTAAATCCAAAAAGTTTATTTGTTTCACCGTTGCAACGCACGGGCATTTTTGCTAGTAAAAGCAATCAAGCTTCCGCGGTTTGGTTTGATCCGTCATTCGAATTACCCCTCAAGTTGATAAATATTACCCACCTATGCCACCCGTGAAAAAAAACGATTCGATCCAAATCCCGATCTTCCCCGCACGCAGACCTCTGCCTCGACCCCGGCACGCCCGCCACGAGCTAGCCTTCCCTGACCTCCTCCATCCCAGCCGGCGGAGCGCTCTCCCTCCTCCACCACTTCATGAATATCTCGAGCTCGCCCCTACCACGGGATTCCACCGCGCAGCTCCTCCATCCCCGTCGGCACGGCCACCCTTGAGTTCTGACCAGCGGCGGCCGGCCGGCGTAGGGGCATAAGGATCCCTTGCGTGAAGGCGTGGGGGCGGCCTTTTCTAAGGTGGTCAGCCGGCGGTGGCTGCCGGCCTTCTCCCTATGCAGAATCTGTCACAAGATGTAGGCCTCAAGAAGATCTTGCATCGAGTTTGGTTTAAACCGTCCTCCTTCCGGCCTCCGCCGAACGTCGCCGCCCACGCCGCCATCGCTCTTGCCCGAGCTCCGTTTGTCCATGCCCGGCTCCACCCATGTATCAGGGAAGGGGTGATCTCCCCGACCCAGCTGCCATCGGGATCCGGCCACCAGGGACTCGCCAGCGCCAGGTCCAGCACCGGAAGAGTGCCGCCGCCCTGCCCTCCCCAGTACTTACGAGCTGTTGGGGAGGGTCGCCTCCGCCCTCTCGACTCCCCCGCCAAGCCCTAAGGCGATTCCCCTCTCCTGTGCGAATCAGACAGGATTCTGGTGCCCGATTTGTCCGATCTGAACCGTGTCCCTGACCAGGCCAAACCTCCAGAGTCGCCGACGTCGTCTGCGTCCTGGAGAGTCGTAGAGGATTCGGTGGTGGCCGCGAAGAGCACGTGATGGTGGAGTTCAACCTCGAGACGCAAGAATGGATTTCGCCGGCCGGTTCCCTCGGCCGATTTGTGCTCGACATTGCCGCGCCCAAGACGTCCAACTTGCAATTCCGCCCACGCTCAGCATTGTTGTTTCGCCGTCCTGCCAAGCTTGTCGGAACTCCATCAACACGTGCTCCCAAGGTACACCGTTCAGTCTCGCCGTGTATGCCTCAAAGCGGTTGTTGCTGTTTCATGTTTGCTCCCTGACAACACGGCTGCTTCCTTGATCTTGCAAGAGCGTGATCCATGTATGTGTGAGTAACACTTCAGTCATTGTATCAAGCAGTCTAATTTGGAGAAGTTGACCTCCACGTGACATTATAGCATTTAGCGGTGAACTCTGAAGCAGCATCGTTCGATTTAATCCTCTAATTTATAGACTTCTATCTACTGTCTATTTTCTGTATGCTTTTCAGCTGGCATGACATGATGAAGTGACTTCTTTGATAGATAGTACCCTTATTTTTAGATGATCGTTGGTTCCTTTTGGTCGTACTATGCATATATTGTATGAATCAATGGTGTATTTGCTCTTGGCTTTGGCTCTTCCAGTCGATTATCTAATGGTTCATTTGCTGTACATCTCGATAGCTTGTGAGCAAGCTCATTTGTGGACAGCCAGCCTGCGTGAACGAGAATAACACGCTGTTCTATCGCATCTCGCTGAGAAGTATCAATGCTTCCTCCGGCTCAAACCACCATTGGTGTGTAGTGCTTCTGTAGGAACTTGACAGCTGCCGGGTAGTCTTTAGCATATAGATATCTATCAATCTGTTGTTTTGCAGGAATTGGTTTGATTAATATTCGGTCTATAAAGAATGTTACTAATTCGGTTTATAATTAATATCACAAGCTAAAGAAATCATTAATTATAGGCAGAAACTCAAACCTGTTAATCTTTTAAAGAAGAATCTCAAGTTACCCTATTTCCTGTGTACTACCCTTTTATCTTATGTTGTTTGATATGCATGCCACAAAAATATTTATGGAGGGCAGCCAATTTTCTATTTAAATTCACTTGCAATGCCTGCTCTTCCCGAATCGTCTGTTTATCTGACACAAGATGACACTCGCTTTGTGGAGCTAATCCAGTTCAGACTCCTTTATCCCCGTAATTCAGTTAAAGCACATCTCAACCGAGCTAAATGCAGGAAGGTGGAATTTCACTGGAAATTATAACTGTAAAGTGGTACAGAACAATCAGATTTGTCCTCCAAATCGAATCACAAACAACATCATGGAGCTGAGAACAAAAACGTGGTGGACGAGAAGTACCAGTACCAGCCCTCTCAAACATGTGCAGGTCCCAGGAGTTTGCAATCACTCTGCTCCTCTTCAGCAGTGCATGGGAGGTACATATTTTGAAAATAATCAACCAGTTCTTAGAGCTAGACTCGCAGTAGAGGAAGGCGTTGCCACTACAGCCGATGGAAGCAAGTTACGGCTGCTTCAACAGGATTTTCACCAACCAAACCTCTGCGTGCATTATTTGTAAGAAGGCTTCTTGCTCTCCTCAGCCAACTGAACTTCCTGTAATTGACTAAAAGAAATAGCCGCATCAACCGTCCTAGGTTTATACAAATTGATGGCAAAACATATTTCTTTTGTAAACCCTTTCATGAATTTTGTGACAAAAAATGTGATCAAGTGCAGGGTTGGTAATCCTGAAGATGTTTGTGAGATGGAGGACTTTGGTCAGCAAAGACAAATGTTCAAAAATACTACTACACATAAAACTGATAAAGTTCCAAAAACAGATATTGAACTCGCAAGCTTTTTTCTCCATCATGAATACGAGGAATTTGACCTCAGAACTTTCCAAGGGTAGAACAGGTTCACTATCCAATATTTTTTCTATCTATTTCTGCTCCCTAATAGTTATTTGCGCGTACTCAGGCTTCTCATGTAGGACTAGCTAGCTTAGCAGAACTAAAAGAATTTTCTGTTGCGGTAGATTTGGTAGTTGCTGAAAGATACCGCATCAGTGAATTTCGTTGTTGAGTTGCATTCAGCATGGTTGCATAGGCACAAGATCTTTACAGGGAATAGATGCCTGCCTTAAAATAATTAGAAACGACCTTATCAGAGCTCGAATGAGATGAAGCTCCTTAAGTTTGTAGTTAAATAAGTTCGACAGATGCACATCATATATTGCGCTTATATGATATTTTCTATCACCGGGTATTGGTAATTTGGTATGGAGATGTATTTAACTAAACCGTTCCTTTGCTTTTACATCATACTTTACAATTTGAAGAGTCAAGTTTCTGTAAAAAAAAGAGAAAATCTATTTATTTATTACATCGGCCTTTCTCTTAGTGCAAGATGTATGATTCAATTATTGCCCGGGTAAGTATTAAATATAGCATTTTTCATATTTGTTTTTGGATAATCTAATGCAATTCGCTCCCGTTGCAACGCACGGGCATGTGTGCTAGTCACTAAAAAAAGGTTTCTCCTCGTGCCAAGTGGCGCCTTCTCCTCGTTTGGTCCCCTATGGGTATTTGTATTTGTGACAAGTGGCAACATTAGAGAGTTTTGGTGTGATTTTCCCACCCCACCGGTTGGAGTACGGATGGGTGGGAACGCATTTATTTTTAGATTCGTTTTTTAAAAATGAAATATCTCTAGAACCATATTTTAGAATTACGAACCGTTTTCATATTTGAGATTCTCGCGTCGATATCTTCAAACTAGATCCCATGTTGATAGGTTTCGAGAAACTTTTTTTTTGTACTACCGGTTCTTTATAGTTTGTACACTCGGTAGCATTGTATTTGTACATCATGTCTAGTTTTCTACTTTCTGTTATCTTTCGCGCGGATGTACAACGATGTGTGCGCGGATGTACAACGATGTGCGCGCGGATGTACATCAGGTTCGCGTGGGTGTATACCGATGTGCGCGCGGATGTACATCCGAATCGCACTATTCTGTACTTTCTATTGTATATACTCTGTACTTTCATGTGGCGCGTTAGCGTAGGCGTTAGGGTACGGAGGCTTCATCGCTACCCTAACGTCCCGAGGCTGAGTCCCCCCGTACGCCGCGGTAGCGGCGACGGGGACGAAGCCGAGCCGCTAGATTAAGAAAAACTTGTAACTTGTATATATTACTTAGGATTGGGGGTGGGGTGGCAAGCACCCAAATTTATATACCGGTATGCAAGAGAGTTTTAGATTTAATTTGTACTCCCTATTATGTGTAGTTTGTACACGTATCTTTTATACGAAGTACACATTTGATTTGTAGATCATGTCTTTTTCTTCTTTTTTAAAAATCGCTCGTACGTATGCAGGTATAACAATCGATCTGAATGTACAACAATCAATACAGGCAGCTAGCTCGCGGGGCTTCACGTGTACGACCTGCTGCCAACAATCGATCGATCCAGACCTCCAGGCAGATAGCTCGCGGGCGGATGTACGTGCGGCCGTGCGGGGCATCGCGGGCAGATGTACGCGCGCTTTCCTCATACGTACGCACTCCTTTTTTTCCGTCTATCTAGTAATGACCAAATTCGTTTTTACTATTCTGTAAAGCTCACCACGTGGTGCGCGCGGGGTAGTCGAGTGCGCTTCGCCAAGGGAACCCTTCGCATAGCTACACCCACATAATTCAGCTTAGTTTTGATGCTGCCAAGGCATAAAGGCCAACTCCAACGCCGCCTAGCTACTTTTAAAATAAAGTCAAAAAAATCCTTCTGCACAAATGGGATCCTGATAATGCATTCCTACACATCCGAACACCTTCAATGCCACAAACCTCTTCTTCATAAGCTCGAGCGCTAGACAATACGTCTGCACAAATTAGAAATAAGTAACGTGAAATAGGACCCCCTTGACGTAGTCCCCTACTTGAAAAGAAGTCATATGTCTCTTGATCATTGAACCAAATTTTATAGCGAAACACATGTCATAAGAAGTTCCGCAAACTCTCCTGAAAATCCAAGATGTGTCAACATCTGCTCCATATAAATCCACTCAACCCGGTCATATATAAGAAGTTATCCTCTTCTTTTCAAAGGGAAAGAATATTTCATTCATGTCCCCTAGTATCATCGACGGCACAATATTGGCCTCATCTAGTTCAGGAATACATTGCCACGACAAATGCATGTGTGTCCATCTTGGTTCACCATAAAAGCCACCGAACCGCCAAATGTTCTCCTACCCACTTCCGATAAAGACATCTATATAGTTTTTAGTCTTATATCGTAGCGAGAGTACCACCTCCTTTTTCCAAAGCATTAGCAAACAACTCCCCGTCCATCACTCCTTACAACCTCCTTGTGATCCATATGCAATCGTATGTGCAAACATTCAAATGGCCACTCGTCAAAATGAGTTTTCATCATGAACAAAACATTCGGATCATGGCGCTTTTGCAACTCAACAAGTGTCGTGAGAGCCATGGCCTTCAGGTGGCCACAACTGTTATATCCAAATATTTTATTACATTTGTTCGACCTCTTTCACGAAGGTCGCCAATATCATATTAGTTGTTGAGTCATCAACCTTCCACGAGCTCGCTTGGGGGTTTGAGTTTTTTACGGCGTCCCCATGCCCTCTGTTGGCAAGGCATTTTAATTAGGATCAAACATAACTACACCAGCCACCGTAGAATTTTCATAATTCTCATTTAAAACCAGCTAATTCCATGTCTGGTCAAAGACGCTTCCTGTTCAGGCCCCCACGTTCATGCATGTCAACAACACCTTTGATCTCATATTGATCAAATTGATCATGACCATTATTCCTACCACCCCGGTCCTCTTCATCGGGTTGTTCATAGTATTGGCTTTGAAAAATCCGGCCCCTACCTCTACCTCTTGGCTACACCACCTGAGCCGCGGCCAGACCGACAACCCCGGCCTCTACCACCGTCAGCAAGGATGAAATCATCCCACTCTTAATTTAGACTCATCATGTTCACCCGAGCCACATTCTTGATGCCACTGTCCAATCAGCCACACTCTCCACAAAACATAGGCTCATACCTTAGTTGGTACCATTCCTTCTTTTATCCTTGGTTATTAATACAAACCGAAACAACTTATTATGAACATTGTAGTATGCAAGTGTTGGATTGCACGTATGTTTGACACTAAGATCAGTGCAGATTTGTTGCTCTATTGCATAATTGTTTTTCCTTTCATAATACTCAGGTCCCAACTCTTTTGTACATGGGGAGTAACCGAACAAGTACAAAGCTTAAGGGATTAGTTTGGGGGTGTACCTATCAATTATAATGCACAATACTTAACAGTTAGGAGCTGACAACAACTCGACCGACTAAAAACTCGTCACACGTCCCAAGACCGTTGGTCCCTCGCTTTGCCCCTTAGAGATGCGTCTAAGGCGGCGGCGATCACTTTGCCCCCTCGCTCTGCCGGCAAGACCGTTGGTCCCTGCCTCCTCCGTCCGCCGCTCTGGCGACGGTAGGGGGTGGGGACCTCAGGGTTTCGACTCTGGCGTGTAGGTAGGGTTGGCCTCGATTTTCTTTGGGGTGTCACACCGGTGGCGGGGAACGGCGCCGCGTCGGAATGAGGTGCCCCTGTTTCCTCCCCTTCTCGGCGGTGCTCTAATCAACGGCGTCGTGGAGCAGGTGGCTTGGTCTTCTCGCCGTTCTTCAAATCTGGCGAGATTGGTTTTTTCCGTGTGTCGCTGACTGTTGCCGCTATTCGCGGAGCCGCTGACGGCCAGGGCGAGACGGATGATCTGGAGCGAGGTTTGTGGTATGGAGGTGGTGGATCTATCATTGTTCCTCGATTTTTCTTGATGGGATGTGACGGATCTAGGTCCAAGATAGCACGGGGACATCCCCGATCGCCGTGCCACAGCAATATGTGCCTAGTTGCTTAGCGCATGCCCGTTCATTGACTCATAAAGCCTCGTTGGTGATGTTACTTTTTTAGATCTTGCAATGGTGGAGGCTCGGCGTCTCTTCCGGCGTGCGCCTCGGCGGCGCCGGAATCGGACGGCGGCTGCTGGCTTCAGCGAGTGCACGGAAACCTAGGGATAGTTCTATATTTTTCTATCTTTTAAGAGTCTATCTGCAAAGTTTAGGACAATCGTGTTTTCATGGTCTATTTTTTTTAGTTTCTACGTGTATTTGTTCTTGTAACTTAATTTTCTATTAATGAAATATGTGGTTGCTCTAAAAAATTAACAGTTAGGAACAACCACACTGAAAACCGTCCGTGTCAGCCAAATTTCTTATTTCATTGGCTGACACCTGAATGTTATTATCACGTAAATCTAGAGAAGTCAACAGCTGCCGAACAAGTACACGGAATTACACTGATCATATACACTTTGGAAAGCAAATCTTGCTTACCAGTAGCCAGTTACACAACCTACCCTCTTCTTATGTTTTCAAACAACTGACAACATGCTATGGACAAAAAGAATGTAGGCCATCGACCTGTATACATATATTCTGCACACCGAACAGTAAGAGATCCATCAGAACAATTCACGGTTCTTCTCCCAAGCCCTCAACAGAGGATAGACCGGGCGTCGATCACTGATTGCGGTGGATCCAGGTCCTTGTCCCGAAGAGCATTGCCTAGTAGCTTTTGCATCTCTGATGCGAAGACATCATCCAGGATCTGCACAACATAGCTCCTTAGGGTTAGAGGATTTATACACTTCATATTATTTGTTTCACCATTCACACATGGTAGCTACTCGCTTCTTGTTGTCAAGATATTGTACTGTGGCCTATAATTTCATATAAAACTTGTTGTCCCTTGACAAGGCATAAAAGACCAAACACTAAAAATGTGATTACCAGGTTCTATATGAACAGATGCAATTTTACAAGCACTGCAGATATATCTTACTTGTTAATTTATCTCGATGATATTTCAAAAAAATTAGGTAATAATAGTTTTCATTTCTTAGAGCTACTTCACCATTATAAGATAAATCTTGGTGCCGAGTGTAGTCTTACCCGTAAAGCGTAACCGGATCCACGGTACCAAATCCTGTTCTCCTTTCTGCTCTCAAGAAATCTCAACACAATCTGCGATAATCAAGTTGATATGTAAGCACAATTTGTCATGGCAGTATTAGGAACCAGAGTTTCTTTCTCATATTTACCTGGCCCAACCTATCCCAGAAACCTCGGCAGATAGCAACGAATATTCTGCTGGAGAAGACCTCGTGGAGGTTGTGCATGGAATCAGAAAGCTGAGCACGGAGAGCCTGCATCCTTTCACGCATCTCACTTTCACCTTCAGTCTCTTTTGTTTC
Organism: Puccinellia tenuiflora; assembly: GCA_012064385.1. NCBI lineage: Eukaryota > Viridiplantae > Streptophyta > Magnoliopsida > Poales > Poaceae > Puccinellia > Puccinellia tenuiflora. The sequence continues at coordinate 193,050 of QRDG01000309.1, read as the reverse complement.
TTCAAGAATTCGTTTTAGCCTCGTTGCACGGTTAGCTTGTGTCTGAAATGAACAATAAACATTTATGACCTCTATCCATATGTGATATGTCTCGATTCAAATTGGATGAAGAGCGATATCAAAAGGGTTAGAATGTGTCAGAATAATTCTTACATCACTAACAATCTTCTCCACTATTGCTTGCAAGTATTTCTTGTACTTCTTCCTCAACATTACCGTGATGGAGTTCATTTGCTCTCCAAAAACCGTGGTCCCGTTTGCTATGGTTAGATATGCTGCCCACGATTTGAGAATATCCTCAATTCGGCAGTGTAACACATCTAGCATTCTTTTAACTGTATTCATGAATGTTCCTAACTGTGATGAAGAACAATCAACTGATTATCAGTGAACTGTGGTCCCTTTAAAACTCCACTGAACAAACTGTGTGATATGATGCAAGCATATATACCTGATTTGGCACAACATACGGAGCTATCGATTGTCTTCTTGTCAGTCTTTGAACATGCTTCTCAAGAATTTTTGGTATGCCGTCTCTCAAAGGCATTAGAGTCTCCATATATTGCTTCTCCAATGCCTTCATAACTTCTCTTTCGACATCAGCAATAGCCTGAATCAGAAAGGGCATATATTTATGAATTGCATGATAAACATGGGGAGGGGAGCTGATTCATGGAGTGCAAGTGTGTGTACATACACTCTCCAAACTCATAAGATATTGAGGCCATCTGTTGATAACCACTCCATACTCATTTATGCTTTCTTTTATTTGCTCGTATATTTGCTCGACAAATGGCGAAGTTGTTGATGCTGCAGGGTATGATAACTGCAAAGAGAGGTGATGTATTAAGCAAGGAAGCCCAACTGCTAAGTTCAACCAAGTGATCTGTTTTTTTAATCTAGTATCTGTTTTTATGATTACCTTCTCAGCTTTGCAATAATCAAGCAAGTGCAGCCGGGTATCTTCAACCCACACCATGATGTAATCATGAAATAACTCTCTCGAAATTACACCCCCATGAACAGGTCTACAATTGTATAAATGGAACAAAATGAATCAGCTGAAATGAATGCACACTTTGGGCCTTGGAGACACACATATATCAACTGGAGAAAACAGTAATGGTATATCGGCTGTATCTAACCTCAATTGCCAGGAGTCAAGATCTCTCTCAAAATCAGCAGTTGCAATTAGCAGTTCAGCAACATGTTGTAGCGGTCTTGATGGGGGACTTGCAGAAAGAAAACCCTTCAATCGTTTGCAGAGTTCTGTACTATAGAGGGATGCTGCTATGTTCGGAAGATCTATCGAACTGAAGGGGGAAAATGTGAGGGAATTTCTGACTAGTATCTAAACATAAGATAATCCTTTTACTAGAGCAAGCATATATTTTGCTACCTTGGAAGTATATTCTGATTGTGAATCTTGATGTCTGCTTGAATTTCAAGACTTATGTTAAGGCATAGTGTCTTCATTTTGAGATATGCAGCAGAAATAGTCATAGGATCAGTGAGAAGGCTGTCATTATTGCTCGACATGAATTCGTCTGTCTCAATCATATGCCTCCTGCACCTCTTTGCAGCAGCAGTCTGTAAAAGGGGGGATTTATCTGTTTACTGATGGCTATAAATAAATCAACAAAAAAAATATAAACTACTATAATGTCTATACCCTTCATTTATGCTAGTTTGTATGCAAGTTGGACCATAGGTGAAACTTGACTCCATTTATATGGTATATTTTTTTTTCAGAGCAAGTTGCACCATGTGAACTGATGGACCATGTTTTCAAATTCATTCCTGATTGACATGCACACATGACTGCAGATGCATGGTCCACTACGAGGTCAGTGATAATATATATGTAAATTGTTCAAACTAAACTAACAAACATTGTGTAATCTTTAGCTAATGTTCCAAATAATTATAATGGTAAACTCATTACTTGTACAGTTCGAATTTCATAGTAAAACAAGTTCTTTATAGCATATTATAGTTGGCTAAAAAGACAAAGATACAATCTATGAAAATCGTAAATATAAATCTTCGATCAATCCCTATATAGTTCGAAATACTGTGAGCTTTGTTGCTCTGAGCAAAAATATAAACAGTATACAAATGCAAAATGCTTAAATCATTCATTTAGGATTCTGACCTGCAAATAGCTCCTAAGTATGCTTTGTGCTTCATTTGAGAGTATATCATGCAGTACACTAAATATCTGAACTGCGGGTGCCAAAGCTGGTGCAGCACAATCTGACATGGGGCAAAATAGCTCCGACAAGCCAGTAATAGATTGCTCGTCCAGCGATTTATAATTTTCGAACACAATAGCAAGAAGAACGTTGATCCTATCTTCGCAGTCCAGCAGTAAACTTCTCTGTAAGCACATAAGACATAATCAAGGCTATTGATTCCGTAAAATGCTATCTGGTCTCTGTCATAATTATGTTTACTTGCTGGCATAAGTGAGGACAAGAGAAGATCGCTGAGTGGCTGCAACTTTGCCACACCTTCCTCTTAAAGAAAACACTCGGGGTGCTAGTAACCTATAATTTAGTACACATTGTGTCCATGGGGACATTTTAAATTTGTTACAATTATTATATGAATCACACCTTCCTCTTAAAGAAAACATTGGGAGTGCTAGTAACCTATTCCCTCCGTCCCAAAATAATTGACATTTGGTTCATATGTAACTAGACGCATTTTAATGTGTAAGTTCACTCATTTTAATCCGTATGTGGCCTACATTGATGTCAAATATTTTGGGACGGAGGGAGTATAATTAGTACACATTGTGTCCATGGGGACATTTTAAACTTCTTATAATTATTATATGAATCATTGGCCAATGTATTTATGTCAACTGGCAGTATACGCACTGAGCTTTTGTAATGTATAGATTGTCCCGTTAAAGCTAACCAACCACCTTCCTCATAAAGAAAAAGTTGGGGGTGCTAGTACCCCAGAATTTAGTACACATGTCTGATAGAATATTTTGAACTTCTCACAATTATCTATGAATTATTGACCGGTATATTCAGCGCCATCTGGAAGTATATGGATGGAACCTTTTTAATGTAAAGATTACCTCTTGTCTCGTTAGAGTTCTATCGTTCCGTGCTTTCATGACAGGGAGAAGCAGTTCATATGTAAGTTCCAAGCAATCCTTTGTTGGCGTTGCCACATTCATAATGTAAGACAAGTACCTGCAAAATGTCATAAATAACAACATCATGTTATGCTATATTCAATAGCCATCACTGAATGCATGCAACCAAATAATATAATACCTCAATTTTCTATATGCGTCTGATACCCCATAGTAATCAGAAAACTCATCCAACAGCCATTTCCATGAGCCACTTATGTGCAACATTTTGCTGTTGAAATTTTGAGCTCTCATTGCTGCTTCCAGAACCATGTCATATATAATTGTATCCACAGCTAGACCACCTTGTAGCATCTATTTTTACAATATCATGTAAGGTTAAGATGGATGCTGAATTGTTGCACATTCATCATTGTGTGAGTATGAAAAGAGAAGAGCAAACCTTTGCAGATCCATGATTATCGGAAGACATGGACAAGTTCATACAAAGCTGAATTTTGCCCACACATTCTTGATCATCAAGGTATATAGGCCACCATCTAGTGATTTCCTCCTGCTGTTTCCAAATGTGTTTAATTGAGAAATTAATTTTAGCTACTTTTCTGTACAGGCATGAGTCAATTGCACCAATGAGGGTGAGCAGTGGGAAGTACATACATGGGTATCCATGAATGACGATACTTGAATTTCTGCACGGCCTATGACAGCCCTATTGTTGTCTTGTACTTCAACAAGAATAGTGTCCCCCTGGTTCTCTAGATAACTGAGTCATAAGTTTTAACTGTTAATAGATAGTTCAAAAACAGTATCTGAGCAAATCTTTTAATTCAATTAATAGAACAAATATGCAAGTGTATAACCTAATCATAGATAGGCTAGAACTTACAAGAGTTGAGATTCACCAGTCCCTGGCTTTAAATATTGCAGAGAAATGGAATCTCTTTGTTGACCTTTGCTCGAGCTTTTCAATTCTAGCGTACATGTGAACATTTCTGCAAGTATGACATTGTGTTACTTTCTACAGCAATAAACTCCAGCAACTATAGGTCATAGAAATAAATGAGTCAGTATTAACCTTCTGGCAAAGATGTAGACGATGTGGATGTCAGCATAGTAACCTGGCTCTTCAGAACTTTAGAAATCTGTCTGACATACTCGCTACCAGCTTGCATGTAGAGGTTTCTAAAAGAAGATGTTGCGCGAAGCTTTGGTCTTTGCGGTACAACACGTATCTTTTTTACTGTTAGCAAACAATCAAAATATGAGAGAGCAAACCACTATTTTTTTGAAAGCATGCCTAACTAACCTATAAACTTGCATTCTGCAATGAGTTGATTGTTAACTTTATATTTCCAACAATAATTTGGTCAATGAATTCATTTTAGTGGAGTAATGGAGATAAGGGATGTCCAGTGGTTGCTTATTCATACCTTCGATCTCAGCCTGTTTAACAATTTTCCTTGCTTTCATGCTACAACTTTCATCCTTATCATAGGCGTGTTTTCCATCATCTTGATTCTTATACCTTGGATGAAGCAGAAATTTCTGTATTCTGTTCATCATAAAGAGTTCATAAGCTGTGTGCTCAAAGCAAAATTATGGTCATAACATTACTTCGTGCATTAGTTTTTGCATACCCAAAGGCGCTCCGCAAGACCATGCACTCGTCGCGAAGGAATTCTGGAGCCTCCATGCAATTTTTTGCCCATGCATTCAGGCAAAGCCGAAAGCACGCATCGTATGCAACAAATGATTGCCATGCGTTTTGTACACTGCCAAGTAAAAGAGTGGTCCATAAGAACAGGAAACAGATAAGAACTTCTACAGATGGGTACCAAGCAAATCAAAACGCACTTAGTTGTGAAGCTTGGTATCTGAGCTAGTAAGTTGTTCTCAATGTACGGCATCTGAGCACCATCCTCCTGAACGTTTGATCTGAATTGCAATTTTTTATCAGGGGAAAGAACAATCACGAGCAAACTACTCCTAAGTGTAAATTATGACTCCATGTACCTCGTAGGAAGCTCATGGACATCTTGAGCCAGTATATCTGCCACTGATGAGATCCCGGTCCTCTCAAAGCCTCCTTTCGCGTCTGCTGTTTTCACATCAAGTAATGGTCTTAATTGTCTCTTCCAGGCAAAAGGAAGTACGAACAAACTAATAAGAAGTGATCGCTTCTCTCACCAACTGCGTCGAAAATGCCCCCATCTGGTGCAATTGGGGGAGCACTAGGTGGCCCGAAATCCTGAAATGTGTGCTCATCAGCGTATGGTTCCTGCATAAATATAACAGTTAAAGTTGATTCTTACTTTTGCCAGCACAACTGCGCATCTACGCAAACGTCTAACTATGAAGAATGTATGGAAATATTAACCAACCGAATTCAGTTATCGCTAATTTTCAGTGCAAAACTATCCAGCAAACTAGAGAAGCATCCTTACATGCGAGCTGTAGTCGACGGGATCCTGAGCACGGGCACATTTCCCGGCAGACGCGGCCGCGGCTCGCACCTCGACCCGGAGGTTCTCCTTGGAGTGCCCCCGCACCAGCCCACCGCCCCTCCGGCTGAACTGCGACGTCACCTCGTCGTCGACACCGCTGCCGTACAGGTCCCTGGCCCTCCGGAACAGGCTGGAGTCGCTGGAGCAGACCCCGTCCTCCTCGGCCGTGTGGTCGGAGAAGTTGCCGTAGCCGCAATCCTCGGTCAGCCCCCACGACTCCACGCTCTCCCCTCCGTCGTCCTCGGAGTCCGCGGCCAGGAGCACGGAGTGGCGGCCGAGGAGCCCCGAGTGGCGCGTGGCGGTCCGCACCGGCGGCGGCAGGCTCTTGGGGGAGAAGAGGCCGACGCACGCCCGGTTGTACAGCGCGGGGCTCCTCGGCGCCGCCGCCGAGATCTGCCCCAGAGGCGGCCGCTCCGCCAGCGGGGACCTCGGCGCGGCGGGGGGAGTGTCCGTGCCCTGCTTGATCCAGCTGATCGCCGACTCGTCGAGGCCCTCCGTGAACATCATCGTCGCCGCCACGCGCCCGAGGAGCAGGGATTTGGGTCGATCTCGCTGCGGATTGGGGAGTTTACGATGGGCAAATTTTGCCGGGGTTTGGGGATTTGGGGGGTATTGCGAAGAAAGAGGAGGGCGTGTGGAGTATGGTAGGAGGAGATTACTAGGAGGAACCGAGGAGGAGGTAGTGGGGAAAGTGGGGGTTGTAACGGCTAGTTTGAACAGATCTGCGCCCAGCTAGCAGGTGGATGTCTGGGGTACGCTCTGAATAGGGCCCGGCTGTCGGCGAGATAACCACCTTCATATACTCTCTATTTCAAATTATATGATTTTTTAGCGTTTTCTGAAACTCATATGAATTTAGACAGTGTTTTGGTGTAAGTTTACTCATTTCGGTCCAGAGTATGTTGTAATACGATTTTTTTACATGCATGATGTATTTTAGTTGTATCTAGTAATATGTCTTAATTAGGTACGTAATGTCATATTAGCTCGTGAAATATTGTTTCATCGAGTAGTTCTGTATGACTCTAGTGAGAATAATCATATGACATATTTGAAGATATTATAGAGTAGTGCTAGAAATTCGAATGTGTATCTTCGTTTGAACATGCAACATGTTTTTAGTGTCTAGGTTAGGACTTAGGACGTAATTAGCTAATCAAATGTTATATCGGGGCTGTTTAGTCGGTACAACCAAAATTATAGACATTGTAACTGCATGTGTAGTATTTAAGCTCGGTTCGGTATAAAATTATTTGGCATGTGCATATGTTCTAATTTGATACGAAGGTGTATTCTATGTGGATTTTAGTATGAAGGTGATTCTGACTGTTAATATTTGGAGATATTTTACCACATAATCATATGACATAGTTGAAGATATTATATATTAGAGCTAGATAATTTGAATGTATATCTTCCTTTGGACATGCAACATGTCTTTAGTAAGGTTAGGATGTAATTACCTAATCAAATGTTATACTGGGGTTGTTTAATTGGTACAACTAAAATTATAGACAATTGTAATTGCATGTGCAGTATTTAAGCTATGTTCGGTACTAAAATTAGATGGTATGTGCAGAAATTTACAATGGCACCCAAGCTCACATGCTCCTAATATTTTCGAAAAATTAAAAAAATAAAGCATTAAAAAAATGAAAAACATGGAGACAAACATATACTACCTCTGTCCCAAAAAGGATGTCATTTCTTTGTCTAAATTTGAATGTATCTAGACAAAGAAATGACATCCTTTTTTGGACGGAGGGAGTATAAGTTTTTCGCATTTGCGCGAAATTTCGAAATCAACTGATATTGCCTGTTCTATGCAAAAAGAGACAAAATCAGTGGTCAAAATGAGATCTAAAAACATATTTTTGAAAGCACTGATTTTTTCTTTCTTTGCACAGAGCACAGGAAATGTCATTTGATTCTGAAACTTTGCACGATTGTGAACAACTTATATATGTTTGTCTCCAAGTTTTTCAGATTTTTTAATAATGGTTTACTGTATTTTTTTTATTTCTTTGAAAATATCAGGAGCATGTGAGCTCGATGTCAAAACGCCTCTCCCTGGCATGTGCATATATTCTAATTTAATAATGATTGTGCATTTAGGTGATTCTAGTATGAAGGTGATTTTGACGGTTATTATTTGGAGATATTTTAATGCATGATTGAAGTGGAACATCTAATCTTTAATTTGAGGTATTGATGCATGTAAAATGCATACATGAACTTTGCATTATATTATTCATATCTCAATCATATTTGCATCATATATGGGTTATATTATTGTTTTATAATGATTTTGGGAAGATTTCACAGTTTTCCTATTTTTCTGGAATTAACCCTGCACTGGAAGAAAACCCTATTTTCTATATTTTGATGTTTCAGGGACCCAAACGACGTCCAAATGACCTGAAAATTTACGAGCATCATTTTTTGGAAGGAACAAAGCTTGGGAGTCAAGGAAGCGCACGAGAGGAGGCATGAGGACCAAAATAGGTGGTCCCACGCGGCCAGATTCCTTGGCCGTGTGGGGACCCCTCTTTTGGGCCTCGAGGCTCCGATGCCGTCGATCTTCGTCCCCACGCCTCTGTCTTGACCTAAAAATGCCTATAAAAATAGTACCCCGACCTTTTCCAAAAGGGAGCGCCGCCAAAACACAGAAACCACGAAACAGAGACCTGAAGCTGCAGATTGGAGGGGGAAAACTCCGGCGGGGCGCTGCCGGGGTGGTCTCCATCTCCCCCAACGACATCTCCACCGTCTCCATGATGAGGAGGGAGTAGTCTCCCTCGGGGCTGAGGGCTCATGCCGGTAGCTATGTGGTTTATCTCTCTCTCCCATGGTGTGATCTTTATGTGATCATGAGCTTTGTAATCTAGTTGAATCCATAGATGTTACTCTTCATTATCTTATGAATTATGCTACGCAGGTGGTTTTATTAATGTAATTTCCGGAGTCACCTTTGTCCCATGGTGCGAAGTTGACAGTGTGCGCACCATGTGTGGCTCTTAGGCTAAAGATTACAGGAATACTTATCATGAGTTATTATTTGTGTTGGATGTCTCTATGAAATTGTGGTGTTTGTCTAGTACTATTTAGGGGGCTCAAGTTGACAGTGTGGGGTTCCCTAGATGTGGAATGCGACTTTAAGGTGTGCTTTTATAACCCTACGCAGTGGATTGGTGTTCGTTATCCAACAAGAGAATAATTCAGAGTAGCATAATTAAGAGAAAATATTTATGTATTCAATTGTATTATTATTGTTGAGAGTGTCCACTAGTCAAAGTATGATCCCTAGGCCTTATTTCCAAGCATTGAAACACCGTTTACACCTTTGTCTTGTCCTCTTGCATTGAAGAGGATTGGGACACTTTTACATTCTTGTTTTGTTACATTAAACTTACATCCATTAAATCAACCATCTTGTTCTTTAAACTTGTTTAGTGCATAATCAACTAAAACTTGTGACACTTTAGTTGTAGGGAATAGATAACTTTTCCTTCTTGCTCCTGCGGATTGATACCCTACTTCCACATTGAGAGGTGCTACAGTGATCCCCTGCTCTTGGGGGTTATAGTACTTTTCTGGCGCCGTTGCCGGGGAGCGTAGCGCTTAAGTTATTATTCTTGTGTGCACTAGACTTTGGATTTATTTTATCTTGTTTTATATCTTGCAATCATCTAAGCTTGGGGAGGTTTTCCTCTTTAACTTGTTTGGCTGTGAGTTTTTCTTAGATTTACTTTCAGCTTTGCATTCACTTTATCCATATATCAAAAACCCAAAAAAATTAGAAAATGGAAAACTGTTATAAAAACGCCATGATAGCTGCTAAATTTAGAGAATCATATGAAGGGAAAAGATTAGGAGGCTTCATAGAGCTTCTAAATGAAATTGCTAGTAGGCTGCTTAATTATCATAAGGAAGAAACTTGTTGCTCTGAATACTTTAGACACTTTGAATTCCAATGCCCTTCCAATAGGGAACATGTTATTGCCACTTATCATACAAGGAATTATGCTCATTTAGGGATGGAAGAAGTAGAGCAATTTATTATTTTTATGGTAGCATATGAATTATACACCTTCATTGATGAACATGAAACTTGCCCTATAGCTTCTCAATTTAAAGTTTTTATTGCCAATCTCCTTAATCTCTACATAATTGAATTTAATGAAAATATCTATGTTGTTGACACAAGAAAGAGAGCTGCCCAAAAAGGTCTAATATTTTGCAGGAAGAGGATGATGAAAACATAAGCTTGGAAGAGGAAGAATGTGAAGAGGAGATTGAAATGGATATGTTCCAACCTAAGCTTGGGGAAGAGTTGGATCTCCCAACTTCACCATCAACATTTGATAGTAGCACTCAAACTCAAAAATCTTTTGTTATTTATGAGAACCCATGTTATGATGACTGTCAAACTGAAAATTCTATGGTCCTATATGATAACCCATGCTATTATGATGAAACTAATAATGCTCCTTTACTTTTTAATGATGCTACTAGTGAACTTATTGATGATAATGAGGAGTGTTGTTTAAATATGCTATATGATAATGCTTTAGATGATGGTCCTACGCTTATTGATAATCCTCAATGTTTAGAAGTTGTTACAAATTTATGTGAGGACAAAAATGATATACTTGCTGTTTGTGATGGTACTCTTACTCATGAGAGTCCTACTTTGTTCTTAAATTCTCCTAGTTACACCATGGAGGAGAAATTTTCTTATGTTGAGAAATACTTATGTGGTTTGCAATTATCTTTAGTTCCAAATATTTGTTGCAACCATGATATTAAACTTGATATTGATCTTAATAATTATTTTGAAAGAGGGAAGCATGCTAATGAATTCCAAAATAAATTTAATGATCCTCTTTATGTGCCTATATTATCTAAGTTGAATGATTCTTGTGATTATATGGTTGAATTTATTTCTTCTACTTGCAACTATTATAAAAGAGGAGGTAATAAGAACCCTCTTTATGCTACTGATGCATGTAAAATGCATACATGAACTTTGCACTATAATACTTATATTCCATTCATATTTGCATCATATAAGGGGTATATTACTGTTATTTAATTTTGGTAATTAATAATGATTTCCCTTTTTTATGGAATTAATCCTGCGCAGGCAGAAAACCCCTATTTCTTTCCTTATTTGTTTCAGGGCCTTAACGACGTCATAATGAGCTGAAAATTTACGGGGATCCTTATTTTGGAAGGAGGAAGACCTAGGAGCGAAAGAAGCAAGCGAACAGAGGCCGGAGGGGCAGAAGAGGGTGAAAGAGCATGGTTGCCCCCATATGTTGTTTTGGTAATTAATGACAATCTCTATGGACTAATGTGTGCTTTGAGTTATATTTGCAGTGTTGGCCCGTATGGAATGCTTGAACTCCATATGTTGGAGTCGAAGCTAAAAGAAGAAGATTATATGTTGATCAAGGCTAAGTGCAAGTTGATCAACATACAAGATAAGTGCAAGTGAAGATATGCGAAAGAGTGTCTCTCCCATATTGGTGTATGGGGGAGCAATATGCGAGGCTTCACCGAGCGGAGTGTAATCAAGAAAGGTGATCCACTTGAGAGGAGATCAAGATCGTCATCATCTAGCTCAAGTGGAATGCGCAAGGCAAAGGTATGATCTTGATAGGTTTCTATTCTACCGGTCTCGTGGTGTAGTTGGGAGACCGGGTTTTAGGATAGGTAACCGTACTATCAAGAGGGGCTCTCAAGTGAGCTTTAGCGTATCGGTCGTAGAGAGCTCAAACCTTTACATCATTGGCATCATCTTTATTGGTTCTTATTTGTCTCTTATCATGGTGTGGTCTTGGTGCTTGTCGTGCTTGTCATGACAAGGCCAAGCTCATCGAAAATGGTTTTCATATGCGTCTTCCATTGCATTTTCGATATTAGAAATATTGTCGGTTGGTTCTTGAGAAACTATCCACACATACATGTGTTGAGAATTTATCTCTTAATTGTTTTCAAATATTTCCAAGGGTAGCTACTACCACCCTCTTTCCAACAAAATTGGTTTATCCTCTTTCGGATTTCATTTGCAAAAGATATGACGGTTCCGGTTTGCAAGAGAGAGGTTTAACCTTTCCTCATTTGTTATTATAATATATTGTTGGACTATGATGTTTTTCTGCATAATCTTGTAGTGCTTGTTGTGGTGATTCCAATGAGTCCAAGATTATCGAAAACGGAGTTCGGATACAAAAGTTATTGCATTTCCGGTATCGGACGTTTTCTAGACAGAAAAAGAAAAGAAAAGAAAGAAAGAAAAAAAGGGGAAATACCTGCCCAGCATGGCCGGGGGCATGGCTGGGGGGATGGCCGGGCTGCCTCTGTTGCTTGGCCAGCCACCATGGCCGGCCACCCCTGCGTAGCCTCACGAAAATTGGCCTAACGATCATATTTTGCCTCCCCTTTTTAAGGGGTCTTCTTCCCCATTTCATCCCCAACCTTCTTCTCTCTCTTGAGCTCATTTTTCCCCCATTGTTGACATTCTTGTGAGCTTGCTATCTCTCAATCCCTCCAATAGTTCTTGCTAGTTTTTTAGGGAAAAGAGAGAGGGGGTCTAGATCCACGTTTCCACCGAATGATTTCTCCTCTAAGTGAGGGGAACACTTTGGATCTAGATCTTTGGAGTTTCTTGGTTTTTCTCCTTTGTTCTTCCTCTCAAATCCCTCCCAAGCATTAGTTGCTTTGGTTGGATTCGGGTTGGATGAACTTGACCACTTAGTGTGTTCTTGCCATTGCATTAGTTGCATCGGTTTGAGTTCTCCACGGTGATTCGTGGAAAGTGAAGTTGAGAAGCTTGTTACTCTTGGGTGCTTGGGTGCCCTAGAGCTTGTTCCTCTAGGGCACGTTGGTACCCTAGACGGTTGTTGATTTCTCGGAGTCTTGGTGGCTCACGGGATTTGTTGGGAGCCTCCAATTAGGTTGTGGAGGGAGGCCCAACCTTGTTCACTTCGGAGCTTTGGGAGCTACGAAGACATTGCCGGGAGCCACCAATTGAGTTGTGGTGTGTGCCCCGGCCTTGGAGCATCAAGTCTTGGCGGCTCGGTGCATTTGGTGAAGACCCTCCAACTTGTGGAGTGTGCTTCATCCTTGTAAAGGTTCTAGTTGTCAACCTCAATGGCAACATAGTGACAAGTGCCTCGCCACATTGGTGGTAAGACACAACGGAGATACGGTGTGCCATATCAAGGCTACTCGGTGTTTCACATTGGTGAACACCTCGCTGCTCCAATGGAGACTAGCTTCCATTGGGAAGTGAACTTCGGGATAAATCATCGTCTCCAAGTGCCTCGGTATTTCTATACCCGAGCTTTTTACTTATGCTATTTACTTTGTGATAGACATCGAGCTTAAAGTCATATATCTTGCTATCACCTAGTCGATTATATTGCTTTGCATAAGTTGTTGGTGCACATAGGTGAACCTAGCTAGTTTAGGATTTGGCTTGATAAATAAACGTTAGTTTTATTCCGCATTTATTCAAGCCTTAACCGTAATAATTTTAAATCGCCTATTCACCCCCCCCTCTAGGCGACATCCGTGTCCTTTCAATTGGTATCAGAGCGGGTTCTCTCTTTATAGGGCTTCACGGCCTAGAGAGTAAAGATGTCGTCTAGTGGTTTAGTGCACAATGCTTCTTTAATATTCGATGGCACTAATTATAATGATTGGAGAAATCGCATGCTAAATTATTTTAGGGACATTAATCCATATATAGAGCAAATTCTAGATATGGGTTTTTCTCCTCTAGAGGATGAGGAAAACTCTTATCTAGATGCTGAAGCTTCTAAAGTGATTTTCAAGTCTTTGAGAAATGCAGTTGCTTTGTCGATCTCTCCTTATCGGAATGCTCATGAGCTATGGACCAAGCTTCAAGACAATTATGGTGTGTCCATGGATAGTGAGAATGATTGTTCTCCCTCCACCTCCGAGCGTAATGAGTTCTCAACTTCTTCTACCTCACCTACATGTGGCAAGCCACAAAATAATGCAATGGTGAGTAGGGATAAATTTTGCAATAATGATAGTGAGCTTCTTTTAGATAATATTTCATCTCTATATCATTGCAATGATTTATCTTTGGACTTAAACACATCTAGAACTATAAATGTTTCACATGCTTGTGTTAATAGCCCTTGCATATCTTCTAAATCATCAAGTAGTGATTATCATAACAATAATGATGATGATGAAGAAGATGATGCTTATTTTAAAAAGAAAGGTCTAATGGTTCTTAATGCTCATTCAAATAATAAAAATGCTTGTGAGAACCTCCATGAAATCATGAGCATCCTTGTTGAGCGAGGGATTACTATTGAAAATTTGGAAGCTCGTGAAGATGAAAGTCTTAGCCGTGAACGTAATTATGCGAACACGATTGCGGAACTTGAGGAAGCTCTTGAAGAAGAACAAACCACCAAGAAATCTCTTGAGGAGACATTTACTCTAGAGTCATCTAAAGTAAATGAAACCCATGATAGAGCTCTCAAGGTGGCTAATGATTTTAAAATAAAAAATGAAGAGCTCGTTGTTGAAATTGTTAGACTTCTTGAGGCTAATGTGAAATTTGAAAAGGATGTCAATTCCTTGGAAGATTCTCTTGCACACCTCACTAAGTCCCATGATCAACTCCAAGCTCAATTACTAAAAGAGCTTCCTACTTGTTCTCCCATTGCTATTAATGTTGATGCTTGTGCTACTAACTCTATTTCTTGTGAAGCATCCATTTTAAAGGAGAATGTTGAGCTAAGGGCTCAACTTAAATTGCTAACTAGCAATTATGAGATATTGGAAGAAAGCTATGAGAAGCTCTCGAGCTCTCATGAAGATCTTCTCGTATCTCATGATAAGCTAAAGTTAGCTCATGAGGCTATTTCTACCAAGGTAATATCTAGAGAGCCTCATGTGGACAATGGCACAACTTCTACTAAAAATGCTACAATGCCATGTGCTAGTCCTTGTAATTCTTCATCTCACACTAGTGCCAAATCATATGTTGAATTACATTTCGTGCCTAGTTGCTCTAACAATGAAGCTTCAACTTCCACTAGTACTTGTGTAGCTACTAACCTTGTAGGGAAGACTAAAGAGCACAAGGCACAAGCCACTTCTTTGAAGAAAGATGTGGAGAAACGTCATAAAGGGAAGGCCACATTTGACAACATGTTGAGTGTGCAAAAATCCCCCAATGACAAGAGTGGACTTGGATTCAACTCTAATATCAAGAACAAGTCCAAGAGTAGCAATAAGAAGGGCCAAGAACAAGTCAATCACTCGGCCAAGATTGTTTGCTTCAAGTGCAAAATTGAAGGGCATCATGTTAGGGATTGCCCAATGAGGAAGAAGCCTCTTAGTGTGAAGCAACTAGGGAAGCGGCCTATTGTTCAATCTCATGCTCAACCTCGGGTTGAACAAAGGCTACCTCCTAAGAAGACTCAAACCATTGCTCCTCAAGTTGAGGAGCCTATTAAGAAGAAAGAAAAGAGTCGATATTGCTACTTATGCCGTGAGAAGGGCCACTTGGCTTCTTCATGCACAAACGGTACTCTATCCAACCCCATAATAATTGATAATGTTTATTCTCTTAGGAAGGATAGAGTTGGCAATGTGTTTGCCAAATATGTGGGAACTCAAAGTGGTGTCAAGAAAAGAACCATTTGGGTTGCCAAGCCTATTGTGACTAACCTCTTAGGACCCAACTTGGTTGGGGACCAACAAGCTCAAACTTGATCAATAGGTTGTGAAGGAGGAAATTGGCGACTTGGCTATCATTTGAAGAATTGAGGGATCTTCATGGTTATATCTCATTTAGCCAAGTCAATTGGATTATCACATATCTATCTCATATCCAATGCTCCTTCTTGCGGTAACTTATATTTAAATTACATATACATTGAAAGTTGCTTGCTCCCTTGCATGTGTTAGTTTTGTTCCTAGCATGTGTTTGTATATGGTGTGCTTATTACTTACCTTGAGCAATCAAGTTTGTGTATGTTAATGTGCGCTCCATATATGTGTAAACTTTGTGTTGAGTCCTTATTGGGTCTTGTGTTGATTTCAATGGGCTCTTTTGAGAAATTAATGGACTATCCCATTTTGGGGGAGTGATATGCTTTGTGCACTTCACGAACCTAAAAATGTGTGTATATGAGTAACACCACCTAGTATTGATATATCAAGATTATCTAGTAACTATGTGATGTGTCATGCTCATGAGAAATTCAAATTCTATAATGTCTATTAATTATCTCTATTTGATTTTATTTGCCTCTTGTTAAGAAGAAATGGAGTATCACATTATGGGGGAGTAATAAGCTATGTGCATATTACAATCCTACAAAATGTGAACATTTGAGGTTTGCCACTTAGATTTGATATTGTAAATTAATCCTATTCCTATGTGGCATATTAGCTCGAACAAGTTCCAATTTGCTTTTTAGCTATCTTTTGGCTCTTGTTTGTGTGAGTTTGTTTGGTGTGGTTTTTCTCTAATATGCATTTCCATACATTAGTTTAGAAACCATTTGTTCCATATTATTCTAACCATGGCCTTGCCGGTTGGTTTGAATAGTTGGAACTACCAACAAACTTTATTAAAATATGGTGTTTTATTTCCTATCTCTTGCCATATGTTTTATCTTGTGAGAATATTCTTGGATACCTCTATCACCGGAAAATAATTCCGAATGGTCATTGTCCTTGGACAATCCATATTTATGCTTGTGATAGAATATTTTTGATTATCCTTACATTGGCATTGGCTTTTATTTTCCCCATCTCTTGCCAAAAATATTTATTTTGACTCCCATTGGCTTCCTTGTCTCTTGCATGGATCCTAAATTTAAATTGGTAGTGTTAAGTGTTGTAAATAAAATATGAAGAGTAATGATCCCTTGTGCGTGCATTTTGTATTCAAATTCAAATATCAAAAATAATGCATGAATCTTGGGGGAGCATTCCTTTTATTTAGAACACTATCCTATCTATCAATATTTGATCCTTTCAATTGGCATTTGATTTCTATCATATGTGTTTATGGAAGACAAATCTTTTTCTCTTGATGCTTTGTGCCATCATGAAAAGTGTAGAGGGTGTTTCGTTTACTTGGTGTAACCTTGCTCTCTCTAGGGAGTCTTGCTTTCTCATTTCTTGTTTTATGCCTATCCTATTGAATGAGAAAATCCTTTGGGCATGTCTCTTTCTTTTATCTCATATGCTCATTGGCCTTGCCTAGGTACCTTCAATTGGTATTAATTGGAATTTAATATCTCCTCCATAGATATTTGTTTCAATTGATATTTATTGTGGAAATCTTGATACCTTATTACTTTATTTTACTTTACTTGATTCCGGTCAAGTATTAACCTCTTTTTGGTATCTTGTCTCCTAATTGGTATCTTAGTTTTCAAATGGTGTCTTATCTCTCATGTGTTGTTTGATTTGATTCCTATTGATATCACACTTCATGTGTTTTGGAATCAATCATATGTTGATTTGATTTTTCCTCAATCATGTGTTGATTTGGATTTTGATATAATTTGGACAACCTTTTTGTGTCACACTTTGGTGTTCTCTCTTCTTGGTTTACTTGGTGTTTTGTCCAAATTGTATCTCATTTGGTTCTTCTAAGTCCATGCATGCATATTTACTAGTATATTTATTTTATGGCATGCTAGTCTTTCTTGATCCAATATATAGGGGATACTCCACCAAATCCTAAATCGGCTAAGATGTGCATGAAATTCAATTTCATATCTATATGCACATATTTATGTGGAGTGTTTCCTATGTATTATAGTTCATCTAACTACTATGGGACCCAATGAGTTTGGGAACCATGTTGTACTTGAATTTTGTTTTAGGTACAATGGAGATGCATTGGATGCTTGCCTCATTCATAAGGAAGGTGTTCTCACCATGCGATTATTGGAGTCAAGCTTTGATGATAAACAAAAATTCCCATCTTCATCATCACCAATGCTATTTCGGTAACAAGTATCTATCTCATGCATATCTTTCGTGTATTGAACCTTGTGTAGGTTGCCTCTTGGCATGAAAACTTTAATGTACAATTGTTGTGGTTTTGGATTATTTCCTTCACTTGGTATATCGTTGTGATATTTGTGATGAAATTGCAAAAACCTTCCTTCAATCGGTATTATTTCTTTGTGATACTTGTCGCCTATCTCAAAGCATTTCCACTATCTCTTGTTCCCTTAGTGATATGTGTGATGCATTTGATGTGTTTGAAGTTCATTTATATACAATGAGATAAGTTTGAGCTATGTGCTATGCTTTTATGCAATAATCTCTTTTTGTATATTCATGACTTCCTTTTGGTTACCATAGTCTCCTTTCTTCGACCATTTTATATGTGCAAGTTTCTTTGTCGATGAATCTCATTGTCTACTTAGAAACCTATACATATGAGAGAGGTCAACTTTTATTTGGTATCCTACTTTCTTTCAAGCCACCTTGTCTTTTATCTATAATTCTTTGGTGGCTCCAAGTTTGTCTCGTGAGTGCTTGTCTTATTTCTATTCGCACCTTTGCGCACTCACATTCTATTGAAGATTCTTCTCTTCATGCTCATCACGTGAGTATGTTGATTTTTGTTGCCTAAATGTTCTCACTTGCTCTTTGCTTTTTCGATTGGTTGAAATTTCCAATTGGTATCTTTGAGCTTGTGAACATTTTTTTTGAAAAATCTTCTTTGTAAGTTGTGTGTGTCAATACTTGATATATAACTTATCTCCATTTGATTAAGACTATGTGTCTTACCAAATTAATTATCTTGTCACACACACACACACACACTCTTGGTTGGGCCTTTATTGATAATTTCTTTTAATTGGTATCTCCTTATGGCTCAACCACATCTTTGGTGCATGTGCTCGGTTTTTCTTTAATTATTTTTAACCCTTGCACTTGGTGAGTGTTCTAGATGATTTTGGGGGAGCGAGGATTCCATATTTGTGCACCCCTCAATAGTGCATGAACATTGGGGAGCTTCTCCATTTTTATTTAGAACTCTCACTTTCAGATCTTTTTGATTGCCTGTCTCCTTTGTGGAGATGTTTAGAATGACTTCATCTTATTTGCAATCTTTGATCCTCAATATAGTTTGATTTCCTCTAATTATTCGTCAATGGATATGTGCATTTGATTCCACTCATATTTTGAGAAATGCACACTTTATGGAGGAATTCATATTATATTGGCTTTCTAAAATTTTCTTCCCATTTCGGCAATCGATGCCAATGGGGGAGAAGTTTAGAGGGTTTAAGGGAATTTGGCTTTATGCTTTAGTTTGGTTCTTAAGCATTTGCCTTTCATGCTCATGCATCCTTGCGTATTCGTCTTGCAAGGTTGTTTAATTCATTATCTAAACCCTCTTAAAAGGGATTGTCATCAATTACCAAAATGGGGGAGATTGAAAGAGCATGGTTGCCCCCATATGTTGTTTTGGTAATTAATGACAATCTCTATGGACTAATGTGTGCTTTGAGTTATATTTGCAGTGTTGGCCCGTATGGAATGCTTGAACTCCATATGTTGGAGTCGAAGCTAAAAGAAGAAGATTATATGTTGATCAAGGCTAAGTGCAAGTTGATCAACATACAAGATATAAGTGCAAGTGAAGATATGCGAAAGAGTGTCTCTCCCATATTGGTGTATGGGGGAGCAATATGCGAGGCTTCACCGAGCGGAGTGTAATCAAGAAAGGCGATCCACTTGAGAGGAGATCAAGATCGTCATCATCTAGCTCAAGTGGAATGCGCAAGGCAAAGGTATGATCTTGATAGGTTTCTATTCTACCGGTCTCTTGCTGTAGGTGGGAGACCGGGTTTTAGGATAGGTAACCGTACTATCAAGAGGGGCTCTCAAGTGAGCTTTAGCATATCGGTCGTAGAGAGCTCAAACCTTTGCATCATTGGCATCATCTTTATTGGTTCTTATTTGTCTCTTATCATGGTGTGGTCTTGGTGCTTGTCGTGCTTGTCATGACAAGGCCAAGCTCATCGAAAATGGTTTTCATATGCGTCTTCCATTGCATTTTCGATATTAGAAATATTGTCGGTTGGTTCTTGAGAAATTATCCACACATACATGTGTTGAGAATTTATCTCTTAATTGTTTTCAAATATTTCCAAGGGTAGCTACTACCATCCTCTTTCCAACAAAATTGGTTTCTCCTCTTTCGGATTTCATTTGCAAAAGATATGACGGTTCCGGTTTGCAAGAGAGAGGTTTAACCTTTCCTCATTTGTTATTATAATATATTGTTGGACTATGATGTTTTTCTGCATAATCTTGTAGTGCTTGTTGTGGTGATTCCAACGAGTCCAAGATTATCGAAAACAGAGTTCGGATACAAAAGTTATTGCATTTCCGGTATCGGACGTTTTCTAGACAGAAAAAGAAAAGAAAAGAAAGAAAGAAAAAAAGGGGAAATACCTGCCCAGCATGGCCGGGGGCATGGCCGGGGGGATGGCCGGGCTGCCTCTGTTGCTTGTCCGGCCACCCATGCGCAGCCTCACGAAAATTGGCCTAACGGCCATATTTTGCCTCCCCTTTTTAAGGGGTCTTCTTCCCCATTTCATCCCCAACCTTCTTCTCTCTCTTGAGCTCATTTTCCCCCCATTGTTGACATTCTTGTGAGCTTGCTATCTCTCAATCCCTCCAATAGTTCTTGCTAGTTTTTGAGGGAAAAGAGAGAGGAGGTCTAGATCCTCGTTTCCACCGATCGATTTCTCCTCTAAGTGAGGGGAACACTTTGGATCTAGATCTTTGGAGTTTCTTGGTGTTTCTCCTTTGTTGTTCCTCTCAAATCCCTCCCAAGCATTAGTTGCTTTGGTTGGATTCGGGTTGGATGAACTTGACCACTTAGTGTGTTCTTGCCATTGCATTAGTTGCATCGGTTTGAGTTCTCCACGGTGATTCGTGGAAAGTGAAGTTGAGAAGCTTGTTACTCTTGGGTGCTTGGGTGCCCTAGAGCTTGTTCCTCTAGGGCACGTTGGTACCCTAGACGGTTGTTGATTTCTCGGAGTCTTGGTGGCTCACGGGATTTGTTGGGAGCCTCCAATTAGGTTGTGGAGGGAGGCCCAACCTTGTTCGCTTCGGAGCTTTGGGAGCTACGAAGACATTGCCGGGAGCCACCAATTGAGTTGTGGTGTGTGCCCCGGCCTTGGAGCATCAAGTCTTGGCGGCTCGGTGCATTTGGTGAAGACCCTCCAACTTGTGGAGTGTGCTTCATCCTTGTAAAGGTTCTAGTTGTCAACCTCAACGGCAACATAGTGACAAGTGCCTCGCCACATTGGTGGTAAGACACAACGGAGATACGGTGTGCCATATCAAGGCTACTCGGTGTTTCACATTGGTGAACACCACGCCGCTCCAACGGAGACTAGCTTCCATTGGGAAGTGAACTTCGGGATAAATCATCGTCTCCAAGTGCCTCGGTATTTCTATACCCGAGCTTCTTACTTATGCTATTTACTTTGTGATAGACATCGAGCTTAAAGTCATATATCTTGCTATCACCTAGTTGATTATATTGCTTTGCATAAGTTGTTGGTGCACATAGGTGAACCTAGCTATTTTAGGATTTGGCTTGATAAATTAAACGTTAGTTTTATTCCGCATTTATTCAAGCCTTAACCGTAATAATTTTAAATCGCCTATTCACCCCCCCCCCCCCTCTAGGCGACATCCGTGTCCTTTCAGAGGGTGCCCCATGTGGCCTGGTACTGTAGCCACGTGGGCCCACCTATTTTGGCCCTCGTGGCCCCGTTTGCGTCGATTCTTCGCCCTGAAGCTTCCTCGTGACCTAAAAACGACTATAAAAATAGTCCCCCGACGTTTTCCAGAGGGGGCGGTGGAGAAACACAAAACCAGAAACCGAGAGGCAGAAGGCTGCCGCCGGAGAAGATCGGAGGGGGGAAACGCCGCCGAAATCCACATCCGGAGGGCTCCACCCCCCTCCGGCATGTTCATCATCAACATCTACAGCAAGATCATCTCCATCTCCCCCAATGATATCTCCACCGTCTCCATGATGAAGGGGGAGTAGTCTTCATCGGGGCTGAGGGCTCATGCCGGTAGCTATGTGGTTTATCTCTCTCTCCCATGGTGTGATCTTTATGTGATCATGAGCTTTGTAATCTAGTTGAATCCATAGATGTTACTCTGCATTATCTTATGAATTATGCTACTCAAGTGGTTTTATTAATGTAATTTCCGGAGTCACCTTTGTCCCATGGTGTGAAGTTGACAGTGTGTGCACCGTGTGTGGCTCTTAGGCTAAAGATTACATGAATACTTATCATGAGTTATTATTTGTGTTGGATGTCTCTATGAAATTGTGGTGTTTGTCTAGTACTATTTAGGGGGCTCAAGTTGACAGTGTGGGGTTCCCTAGATGTGGAATGCGACTTTAAGGTGTGCTTTTTGTAGCCCTACACAATGGATTGGTGTTCGTTATCCAACTAGAAGATAGTTCGGGGTAGCATAGTGAAGAGGAAATATCTATGTATTCAATTATATTATTATTGTTGAGAGTGTCCACTAGTGAAAGTATGATCCCTAGGCCTTATTTCCAAGCACCGTTTACACCTTTGTCTTGTCCTCTTGCATTGAAGAGGATTGGAACACTTTTATATTCTTGTTTTGTTACATTAAACTTCCATCCATTAAATCAATCATCTTGTTCTTTAAACCTGTCTAGTGCATGATCAACTAAAACTTGTGACACTTTAGTTGTAGGGAATAGATAACTTTTGCTTCTTGCTCCTGCGGATCGATACCCTACTTTCACATTGAGAGGTGCTACAGTGATCCCCTGCTCTTGGGGGTTATCAGCTACTAATAAATATATGCTGCAAGTAACTACTGTTAATATGCATTGTGAATTTTCTATTTATTGTGATTCATTCATATACAAAATGCCAATGCACAGAAAGAAAGTTAGACTTCGTTGTTATTACTTTGGTGTTTTGTTTTTCTCTTTACTAGGGTTCAACTTGACAATTATTTTGATTGGCTTGAGAGCACCATGGGATCCTGGTATTTGCATGAAACACTTCCCAAGGAAGAGGGACACATCAAAGTTCAAGCTCCCTCATGAGCTTCGTCCACAATAAATATCAAGTAAGAAGCCTAGCTATATGGCTATAAACAAAGCGCTTTACGGGAGGCAACCCGGTTGTTTTTATTTTTGATTTTCTTTGTGTCCTCTTGCTGTAACAAGAGACTTAGTTTTTAGTTTAGTTTCTGGAATTATTAATAAAGTGCCAAGTTTTACCTATTTTGGTATGAAAAAAGTTGCTATTTGCATTCGGAGATTTTATTCCAGCACGAATCTGTGCATCGTTTAATTTTTTATTCCTATTCTGTAACTCCGAATGAGCTGAAATTTTTACTTTAACTTCAAATTTTCATCCTCTGTATGCATGAATTGTTTCAGAATTTTTTGACATGCTTAAGTCGGGTAGAAAAATGCATTTCGCTGCTGCTAATTTTTGGACAGATTCTGTCCCATTTTGTTTGATGCATTCTTTGAACTATTAACTTGAATCTTTTTTATCCAATTAAGTTTATAAGTAGGCATACAACATTATACACTCTCTGTACATTAATATGAATTTTTTTCTAAGGATTCTATGCAGCAAGTAATTCATTTGTCTATCACTACTAATGTCACCCCACAGAAAAGAAATGGGAGAAACAGTGTTTTGAAGTTTTTTCACAGGGATTAGAGGAGATGCACCAAGATCTATCCAAGGATGGTGAAGACCATAAGCTTGGGGATGTGAAAACAACCCCACTGGACCAACACACTCTCGGTTTGCACACGTCTAACTTCTGTTTTTCTACCAATACACTTTATCGCATAAACTTGGAGCGTCTTTTGTTTGCTTGTTATTTTAGTTTAATCTTTTGTTTTGAGACCACCACTATCATTTATATATGAGAGAGCTACTGGAAGTTTGGGTTGAATTAAGTTGGATGCTATAATAAGATTGGGAAAGGGATGTTTGAGTTGATTTAAAAAGATACATATAGTTGCATAATTCATGTGCTTTCTAATGATCATTAATTTGCAAGTGTTTTATCAAGAGCTATCTCTTATTCATGTTTTGATGCTGAATGTTAACTTACTTTGTTTAACATGGATTGGTTAGTTCTATGGACACTTGTGCATGCATTTAGACAGTCAACTTTCTCACTTATGCTAGCCCAAAAATTCCAACAAGTAAAAACTTGTTTTCCAACACCTTCAACCAAAGTTTTTCTAGTGAGTCCACCATATCTACCTATTAGATCTATGCTATTCCGAGTATGCTTAACATGTTACTTTGTGTTATCTATACCTCTGAATTAAAATTCTTATGTTATTGATTGTTATGGGAAAAGTTGGTTAAATAGCTCTCACACCTTACTATTGCATTTAATAAACATGAACCATTGTGATTAAAATTATGAAGTTGTGAGATTGACAAGAGTCTTGGTTGGTAGTTAACCCAAATGTGTTGTCACATGGCAAGCTTTCAACATGCTCATAATTATATTAAGTTGATATCATGTACTTTTGTTTATGGGTGCCTATCATAGTGCCAAATAAATGTGGAAACTAAGTAAGTTTAAGTAGTTGTATAAATGGCTAGATAGACACCTGGGCCGCTAATCTAAGCTATGTTGTCATGGTGGAAATTTACTTACATGCCATTGTGAACCTTCAGTGATGCACCTCATAATAAAAAGCTATATCAATAGTAAATAAAAAGGGTGTTGAGATTGTTCATTATGTTTGTTTGTCTTGTCATTTTGACATGGGCTTGTTCCATGTCCTGGGACAAGAGGTACCCCAGTTCACCCTCTTGATGACGCTATTATACAATGAATTTTAATTGAACTTGTTTTGTATCCCAAGTTGAGTAACACCATGGTGTAGGTACTCGTATTCACGGGGCATGAGACTTTCAACCATTTCTTTGTCAAGCACACTACTCATATTTGCTTTCACTTTAAACTTTAACCATTCAAGATGTTATGATAAGGGGTAATGAGAGCTTGACACCAATACCACATTGCAAACATTAACTTAAGTAGAAGTATTTGGAAGTTAGATGAAACTTGTTCATGTTTTACCTCTACTCATTTATATATCTTTCCAAAGTGTCCACCTTTTATATTCAGTTTTATAAGAGTACTCTATGACCATTATAGGATGTTTTTACTTTTCATTATGCATACATTTGGTCCATAGTACTTTCTTCTAAGTTACACTTTGTGAATTATCATTGAACATCCTTGCATTGAGTAATTGATATCACTTCATAATCTATCTTGCATATTGCTACTCCTTTAAAGAATGAATCATTTGACTTTATGTAGCAATAGTAATCATCTTTGATATCCATTGATAGTCTTAAAATGCAAAGTCCATGTTGGTTTTATCACCTTTATACTCGAGGACGAGTATAGGTTAAGCTTGGGGATGTTGATGCATGTAAAATGCATACATGAACTTTGCATTATATTACTCATATTTCAATCATATTTGCATCATATAAGGGTTATATTATTGTTTTATAATGATTTTGGGAAGATTTCACAGTTTTCCTATTTTTCTGGAAT
This sequence comes from Puccinellia tenuiflora, assembly GCA_012064385.1. Lineage (NCBI taxonomy): Eukaryota > Viridiplantae > Streptophyta > Magnoliopsida > Poales > Poaceae > Puccinellia > Puccinellia tenuiflora. Next base: position 167,751 of record QRDG01000309.1, on the reverse strand, counting down.
TAACCCTGCACTGGCAGAAAACCCTATTTTCTATATTTTGATGTTTCAGGGACCCAAACGACGTCCAAATGACCTGAAAATTTACGAGCATCATTTTTTTGGAAGGAACAAAGCTTGGGAGTCAAGGAAGCGCACGAGAGGAGGCCTGAGGACCAAAATAGGTGGTCCCACGCGGCCAGATTCCTTGGCCGTGTGGGGACCCCTCTTTTGGGCCTCGAGGCTCCGATGCCGTCGATCTTCGTCCCCACGCCTCCGTCTTGACCTAAAAACGCCTATAAAAATAGTCCCTCGACGTTTTCCAGAAGGGAGCGCCGCCGAAACACAGAAACCACGAAACAGAGACCTGAAGCTGCAGATTGGAGGGGGAAAACTCCGGCGGGGCGCTGCCGGGGTGGTCTCCATCTCCCCCAATGACATCTCCACCGTCTCCAGGATGAGGAGGGAGTAGTCTCCCTCGGGGCTGAGGGCTCATGCCGGTAGTGATACGTTGATGACGGAATTGATAAGAGTGTTTCTCCCTTAACTACGCCAACAAGCACTCTTGATACTCTGAAAGGAAAATAATATATGGGATAGGTTGAGCCTCCAAGTGCAGAGTATGTAGAAGTGGAAGTTTTTTCCCCACGAGGGTGACTCGAGGGTTTAATATCGAACTCTCGGGGAATCAGTAGTGGGGATTTTATCTCCTTGTCCTTCTCTAGATTTCCTGCAAACAAAGTAGATTGCTTTGTGTCCTCAACCTCACCAAGTGGTTGTCAAGCACAAGGTGTGAGAATGATATTAAGATAATAATGAATGCAAAACAGTAAATAAATATGCAATGGTGGTAAGTGGTAATGCAAGGATGATAGTAATGATGATGGATGATATTTTTGGGGTTTTTTATATGTGTATGCAATGAATAAAAGTGTTTTTGTATTTCCTGATTTTTTAAATGGCTGAATGTAGAAAATGCGTAAAAGTGGTTGGAAAGTTGTTTCTTATGATTAAAAATGGACCGGCGTTCATGGTTTCACACATGCACTCTCTCTTTAATATAGTGTGGCAAATAAGTAGACATATGATTAACATATGAGATTGCAAACAAGTTTAATGACATGTTACTAATTATATGGGCATCACGTCCTAACATAGACACCTTTTGATTATTAGTCTCACTTATACTCCAAGATGCGAACTAAATCATAACACCTCAGTATTTAAGATGACTCAGAGTATAGCCTTAAGATTAATGACATGAAGTGAAAATAAGAACATGCTGGATCTAGTCATAGGTAGAGGCTTGTCACTCCTCATACCTTGCAAAATGGTATTTTGGTTTATCCCTAGTGAGACAACAAAGTAAGGTAAACACCCAATGGATCGCGATATTAAGTTGTCAGCTTATCACATCACCACCCCCGTTACTCCAACTAATGCACACGTTCCCCCTCACACGCTCTCATAAACATGCTTGATCAAAACAAGGATACAAGAACGGGGTACATAATATGCATCTACTTTCATAATTGAAATAAACATTGCAATCTCAACATATATTAACTCATAAAAAGATCCACCACAAAGGTAATACAACGATGACCGTAATCATGTTCAGCAGCTCATACGGTGCTAATTAGTGAAGCTCAAGAGAGAGAGATACATATGCTACTGCCACAAACAGGTGGACTACTCCCTCTTCATCATGGAGACGATGGAGATGTCGATGGAGAAGAAGGAGACCTCTCCGGCAGCGCTCCGCCGGAGTTTCCCCCTCCAATCTGCAGCCTCCCGGTCTCTGTTTTTTGTTTCTCTCGTGTGGTGGCTCTATCTTCGAAGAACGTCGGGGGGCTCTTTATATAGGCGTTTTTAGGTCACGAGGAAGCTTCAGGAAGAAGGATTGTCGCAAACGGGGCCACGAGGGCCAAAAGAGGTGGGCCCACGTGGCCCCTGTACCTGGCCGCGTGGGGCACCCTCTTTCGCCCCTCCAGCCTCCGTTCGCTTGCTTCTTTTGCTCCTAGGTCTTCCTTCTTCCAAAATAATGATCCCCGTAAATTTGCAACTCATTATGACGTCGTTAAGGCCCTAAAATAAATAAGGAAAGAAATAGTGGTTTTCTGCCTGCGCAGGATTAATTCCATAAAAAGGGGAAATCATTATTAATTACCAAAAATCATTAAATAACAGTAATATACCCCTTATATGATGCAAATATGAATGGAATACAAGTATTATAATGCAAAGTTCATGTATGCATTTTACATGCATCATACGTCACAAACGTATCTATAATTTTTGAGTGATCCATGCAAGTTTTGTGATATTGTCACATGTTTTTATTGTCAATTATATCATTTTATGCATTTTGTCGGACTAACCTATTGACAATATGCCCAGTGCCAGTTCCCTGTTTTTGCTGTCTTTTTGTTTCAGAAATTTACTTCTGGAAATATTCTCGGATCGCGCTGGAAATTTACGGGGAATTTTTATTTGCCACGACGAAGTACCAGTCCGAAGGAGAGCCGGAGGGGAGGCCCACAGGGCAGAGGCGCCCCCCTGCCGCGGCCTGGGGGTCACCCGCGGGTGGGGCCCGCCCCTGCCCGTGGGACCTCACCTCGGCCCCCTCCGACGCATATAAATTGCCTTTTACCCTAAAAACGTCGAGGCGGCCATTATTTTCCAGAAACTCGACCCCGACGCGCCGTCACCGAAAACCCTAGTTCGGGGTCCAATCTGAAGCTGATCCCGGCACTCTGCCGGAGGGGAGATCGATCCCGGAGGGCTCTTCATCGTCATGCCTTCCTCCGGGATGATTTGTCAGTAGTCTCACCTTGGACTACGGGTCCATGGCAGTAGCTAGTTGGTAGTCTCTCTCTCTTGTGCTTCATGTCTTATGATCTTGTGAGCTGCCTAACATGATCAAGATCGATTATTGTAATGCTATGTGATGTGTTTGCTGGGATCCGATGGATTATGAAGTTATGTTCAGATTGTGCATGATTCTTATATGAGTAATTTATGTTCTTGCATGCTCTTCGATGTGTGTAGTTACTTTGGCCAAGTGATTGTGTGTATCTCCAAGAGAGGGTATTTATGCTAGATAGTGGGTTCATGCCCCCTTTTGTTCCTGGGCACGAGTGACAGAAACGTCTAAGGGCGAGGGTGTGCTGTTGCTACTAAGGGTAAAACAACGGTGTTAATGTCTCTTTTGATATTAGTATTGCTTACTTCATGCACTTTACTTAATGCAACTGTCTGTTGCTTGCAACTTAATACCATTGGGTGACAGGTTGGATAACGATCCCACGGTCGACTTGTTAGACAAAGATGCAGTTGGACTCAACGGTCTTTTTTCCTTGTCGTGATGCCTCCATAAATATTATCATGTCCTTTTTGCCATAGCTAAATTGGGTTTGTGTCATGATCTTGTCAATTGCCTAGCTGTAATTCGTTCAGCCATCACATGCATATCTATAAAGTTGATCCCCACTATCTTCATTCAATGTTTGCAAGCTTCACATGCAACATGTCCACGTCACCTTAATTTGTGTGAGCCGTTTGATTTAAGTCATATGTCCTCACAACATAGCATGCCACCGTTTGATTTAAGTCGTGTGAGATGAGGAAAAAATATAAGTGCTCGATCCGTCCCATGGAAGCTTCATCAATTAATTCCAGTCACGAGGCGTTAGATTCACAGCTTCTATCGCTTCGTCTACTCCACTCCGAGCTTAGAACCCATTTATTTTCTATAGGTGCATAGTGCGCCGCCTGTGTCCCGTCACTTCCTATCCCCTGTAACCCTTTATATTTCCTCTCTCCTCTCTCACAATAGCACTACATAGCATCTCCATATCAGCTCGTGAGGTAACCCAGATGCTGAAGCCATACACGCAAACAGATGCTCGCTCGTCACCTTGAGACTAGCCTTTATGATCATCTGATCAGAGTAGTGTTGATCCGATCCACCATACTATTTTGTTGTTGTTTTCGATGGTCCATCCTTTCTCTCATGCTCAGATCCTCACGTTTTTGCACTTTCGTTTTCTTTGATTTTCGACATGAATTTAGGTATCACATTTAGATGCTTTCAATTCAATCCATGTAAGATAATAAGAGAAATCTTGATGTTACTGAATACTGATGTATTGCTACCAACCCGAGCTGCCAAGGCGAGGTGCTTGCATTTTTCTTTGCCGTTGTTCTGGTGCATACCACATCCTCCAACTTGCATTTCCGGTTTGCTAGCCCTTATTTTTTTTTCGTTGTCAAGCACTTAGAGATTTTCATTATTTATTTACGAATGCTTGATAGGATTCTGAACATAACATCCCTGCTAGGGATTATGGCGGAGAAGCTACACAAAGGTCCTCAGTGGATTTCTATCCTCCATATGTTTCTTCCAGCTGTGTATATATTTGGATTTAGGAATATCTTTATGTCCAATGTATGTTCATATCTTCTTCTATTTGGTATAGACTTGATGATTTTATTTTGCAGTTTTTCACTACTGGGTTGTACAGGCGGTACAACCCTTGCTGACAATGTTTAGGTGTCGAATATTATTTTGTGATTTTTTGACGTTTTATCTGGCAGGAATGTTAGCTGAAAGGTGATTTTGCTTATGACAGTTTGCGCTGATAATGTTTAGGTGTCACCTGTTAAACATTGTTATGTAGCTCTGAATATTTACTTTGTAAATTTTTTTGTCGTTTTATCTGTTAACAATGTCAGCTGAAAGGTGATTTCACTTATGTGTTCTTTGGTCAAGAAATTCAAAATTACCACCTCAACTCTTTTTATGCTTAACTGTTTATGTTGTGTTAATATTGCTCATCTGTTTTTTTAAGTAAACTTACAACTATATATTAGCTCTATTTTCAATTCAATAGCCTTTTTTCCTGCAGCATTTGAGCTTACAAAATTTTAATCCCTGACATCAAGCAAGAAGTTCAGTTGTCCATACTCTACCTAAAATTTTGTTGACATCTAACTTCTCATTGCCGGATAAGGGCTGGGCGTCCATATTATATCTTAAGTCAGCACATGTTCGGATTTACAAAATTTTAGCTACAAATTCCGCAGCAATCGCGCGGGTATCACCTACTTGAGAGACTCCACTAGTGAACCCATGGCCCCCGGTCCATCTTTTTACATTGTTTACAACCTCATTTACTTGCTTTTAATCATCACTACTCCTCTGGTCACTTTTCATATTTCATCTATTTCTATCATACAATTAATCGCTTTGTTTTCTGCGAGACCGGAAAGATTGACAACCTTTCCGCCGTTGGGGGAAAAGTATTTTGGTTGCGTGTCTGCAGGTCCACGTCTGTTGAAGGTCAAGCGCCAGAGATCTTCAACATTCACCTCGTTGTTGATTTCAAAGTCCTACTGGTTCGATAAACCTCGGTTCGTTAAACGAGGGAAAACTGCTACTAGCTGCAATTCCGCCTTCGCTTGGGGCACCACCCAACTTATTTTAATACAGCAGCAAGCTCTTTTCTGGCGCCGTTGCCGGGTACTTTGGAGCTACAGCAAGGGGAGTCTCATACTCTCAATCTCTTTACTTTGTTTTGTCTTGCTTGCTTTATATCTCGTTTAGTTTATTTTCCTGTTTCAAAATTTTAAAACCCCAAAAAATTAGTGTAGTCTTTAATTCTGTCCTGTTATTTTATCCTGTCTTTATGTCTAGCTTTACCACTCTTGATATGCCTCTCTTAGCCGAGTTCTTTACCTTCAAACAAAAGGGAGAAGAAAGTTTTAAAAATGCTTGGGATAGAATTTGAAAATTACATCAAAAGATCCAACCCATGCTTGCTATGTGTGTTTTACTGAGATGCTTTTATTATGGACTATCTGATGCATGCAAGCATGTTTTGGATGTCATTACTGGAGGAAACTTTCTTGAAATTGATGAATTAGAATCCCTGAGAATTATAAAAGGCTTAGTTGTTTTTCCCACCAATGAGAAAACTAATGGAATACATGGTAGATTAGATAAAATAGAAAATATTGTATGTAATCTAAATTTAAATGGAATAGAGGTGAGCTCTAAAGATTATCAAATCCTTGAAATAAATGGAGATTGGGAACCGTATATCCCTATTGAAATAAATGATCAAAGGTTCCTTGCTTATTGTGATATTGGTTCTATGATGTCAACTATGCATAGAATGGTTTTCGATGCTATGAATTTTGGAGACTTATTTGATTACCCTTTTTGTCACTCTCATTCTGATGGTAGCTCTTCAAAAATTTATAAAAGAGTTAATGAAGTCCTTGTCACTTTTAAACATAAGACTGCTTTGCTTGATTTCTTGGTTCTTGAGTCAAAGGCTCAAGCTAATATTGTTTTTGGAAGATCTTTCCTTCGTTCCGTTGGAGCTTTTATTGATGTTAAAAAGGGCTGCATACGTTTTCGTTTTCCCATTAGGGGCAGGTTCTCCTTTCCCCTCAAAGAGAAAGAAGTGCTTATTGAAGGAAAAGTTGCATTGGATTTCGAAAAAACTTGATATTTGGCATTGCGCCTAGCTAAAAGGCATTAAAGAAAAGCGCTTGTTGGGAGGCAACCCATCTTTTATTTTTAGTTTGATTTTTGCTTTTCTTGAGTCATGAAGTTATTAACTCTGTAGCAACTTCATTGTATCTTTTTCTTTTGGTTTTTTGCCAATTTTAGCCTCTAATGCATTGAAAGTGCGAGGTATTGTGTTGCTGTCCAAAAACAGATTATGTGCGCCTGTTGCACGAAAATCATAAAATCTCCAGTATTTTATCTTTTTCTGATAATTTTTTAAAGCAAGTCTGATACTTTTATCTATCTTTCGTTAGTTTTAAGTTTTTTGATTTGAGCTGCATAATTGCCTTAAAAATTCGATCTTTACAGACTGTTCAGATCTTTACAACAAGGTGATAGCAAGATATAATACTTCAAGCACGAAGGCTATCATAATGTAAATTGCATAAGTAAAGAGACCGGATATAAAAATAACTGAGGCACGCGAAGACGAGGATGTATTCCCGAGTTCCTCCTTGTTAAGGGAGTACGTCTCGTTGGAGGGGTGTGAGCTCGCCACAACAGGCCTACTCAACGCCACAAAGGCCTCACCCTATTCTCCGATGAACCTCACCACAAAGGCTCGGTTCACCTTCCACTATCGGAATCCTTTAAGGCGGAATCCGGAGCCTTTACAAAGTTCTTGAGACACACCCACAACTCAATCGGGGGCTCCTAGATCACCACAACACCATCTAGGGTCCAAAGACCCAAGAGTAACAAGCTCACAAACTTCACTTCCACGAAAATTCGTGGGGAGCACAAACCGATGCAACTAATGCAATGGCAAGAGCACAAGTGCTCAAAAACTTCACTCTCAAATTCCAACAAAGCAAAAAATGCTTATCGGGGAATAAGAGAGGAAGAAAAAAGAGGAGAACCACAAAAGAACTCCAAGAACTAGATCCACTAGGTTCCCCTCACATAGAGGAGATATCGTTTGGTGGAAATGTAGATCTAGATCTCCTCTCACTTTCCCTCAAATATATGCAAGAATCATATGAGGGATTGAGAGAGGGGCAAGCTTTCCAAGGACAACAATGGTGGGAGAGAGAGAAAAATGTGCTGCCTTAGTTGGGGAACCATTGGGGAAGAAGGCCCCTTAAATAGGTTCCCCCAAAAACTGACCGTTGAAGCGTTATCCTTTCTTCCCCTGAGCCCGGCCTTGGGCCCGGCAAGGCCGGCCTGAAAACATGGAGGCAGGCTTGGCAGCAGAGTGGCCGGCCTTGTGCCCGGCCTTGCCAGCTTCCGAGGCGGGCCAGGTGCTCGAGGCGGCCGGCCTTGTGCCCGACCTTGGGCCCGGCCTAGGCTGGCCAAAAAACTGTAGGAACACCCAACACGAAAACGAACATATCTTGATCATCCGGACTCCGTTTTCGATGTTCTCGGGCTCATTGGCATCACCACAACGAGCACTCCAAGATTATAGAGAGAAACATCGTAGTCTAACAAGCGAGAATAAAATCAAATGTAGAAAGGTAAACCTTCTAAAAAAGAACAACCGGTAAATCCTCCAACATCAAAAGCCAACAAGTTTTTCATCAAGACTCCATTTTCTATGATCTTAGGCTTGTTTCGAAGATAATCACAAGCCCTAAAAGATCATGCATATACACATCATAGTCCATCATGTGAGGAGGAAATCACAAGGAGAGAGTTTGACCTCTCTAGAAAGGATAAGCCGGTAAAACCTCCAACATAAAAAACGCAACAAGATATGCATATGAAATCCGTTTTTGATGAACTATAGCTTGGTATGGAGATGAACACAAGATCTAAATTCTCACATGGATAACCAAGAAAGATGATATGCCAAGAATGCGAAGGTTTGAGCTCTTCACAAAGATGCGATCAAGTTACTCACTTGAGAGCCCCTCTTGATAGTACAATTATCTATCCTATAACCCGGTCTCTCAACTAACACATTATGAGACCGGTAAAATAGAAAACCTATCAAGATCATACCTTTGCCTTGCGTATAATCCACTTGAGCTAGATGATGACGATCTTGACTCCCTCAAGTTGGACCACCTTTCTTGATTGCACTCCGCTCGGTGAAGACTCTCATATTGCTCCCCCATACACCAAGATGGGAGAACCCTCTTCTTCAGCATATCTTCACATGGCCATTATCTTCACCACACAACCTTGATGGCGAACACCACTAGACGCCATCCTCCATGGGCTACATTGGATTTGTCTTTCATTGCATGCTCATGGAGAAATACCACGCGATCATATGATCCCTTATGATACATCACTAGCCTTGAGTGTTGATCAACTTGCACTTAGCCTTGATCAACAAATATTCTTCTTCCCTTAGCCTTGACTCCAACATATGGAGATCAACCATTGCTTATGGACAGACCTACAAGTATAGCTCAATACAAACATTAGTGCGTAGAGATTGTTATTAATTACCAAAACCACACATGGGGGCATCCATGCTCTTTCAATCTCCCCCATTTTGGTAATTGATGACAATCCCTCTTAAGAGGGTTTATATAATGAATTAAGCAACCTTGCAAGACAAACAAGCAAGGATGCAAGAGCATTAAAGGCAAATGCTTAAGAACCAAACAAAAGCATAAAGCCAAATTCCCTTAAACCCTCTAAACTTCTCGCCCATTGGCATCGATTGCCGAAATGGGAGGAAAAATTTAGAAGGCCAATATAATATGAGTTCCTCCATAAAGTGTGCATTTCTCAAGATATGAGTGAAATCAAATGCAAATATCCAATGAAGAATATTTGAAGGAAATCAAACTATATTGAGGATCCAAAGATTGCAAATAAGATGAACTCATTCTAAACATCTCCACAAAGGAGAAAAGCAATCGAAGCGATCCGAAAAGAGAGTTCTAAATAAAAATGGAGAAGCTCCCCAATGTTCATACACTATTGAAAAAGCCAAAAGCTCGTGAGAATATGTTCACAAGCTCAAGGGTACCAGTTGGAAACTAAAACCAATTGAAAAAGCCAAAAGCTCGTGAGAATATTTAGCCAATAAAAATCAACATACTCACCATGGTAAGCATGAGGTCAAAGATCTTTAACAAACACATGAGTGCACAAGGATGCAAATAAAAATAAGATAAGAACTCATGAAACGAATTTGGAGCCACCAAAGAATTATAGATAAAAAACAAGGCAGCTCAAAATAAATAGGATCACAACTAAATGGTGACCTCTCACATATGTATAGGTTTCTAAGTAGACAAATCGTTGAACATATACATCCACAAAGAGACACATACATACGCAATGGTTCGGAAAGGAGTGAAGAAGGTATCCAAAAGGAAGTCATAAATATACAAAAGAGATTACTGATTAAAAGCATGGCACATAGCTCAAATTTATCTCATTGTATATAAATGAACTTCAAACATATCAAAGACATCACACATATCACAAAGGGAACAAGAGATAGTGGAGATGCTTTGAGATAGGCAACAAGTATCACAAAGAAATAATACCAATTGAAGAAAAAAGTTTTTGCAATTTCATCACAAATATCACAAAGATATACCAAGTGAAGGAAATAAGCCAAAACCACAACAATTGGACATAAAATCTTTCATGCCAAGAGGCAACCTACACAAG
>QRDG01000309.1:0-140185 GCA_012064385.1 Puccinellia tenuiflora | reverse complement strand
GAGGGGAGTGGTTTGCTATGGTTAAAGGTTTATCACGGGTTGGGGGCCAGGTGTGGTTAGGTTTGTCTTGTCTGTATTCAAGTTTTCGTAGCACTCAAGTTTTGCTGTGTACCCGAAATTAGGCCCAAGAGGACCAAAGCCAGCCCACAACAAGCAAGGTCCAAAAAGAAACAAAGACAAAGCCAGTACACAACTAGCTTTGGTCCACAAACAAAAACACAGGACAAAGACAGCCCACAACTAGTAAGGTCCACAAAAAAAAACAGGACAAAGACAGCCCACAACTAACAAGGTCCAACAAGGAGACAAATTCTGAGTCGCGTGGGAGCGCAGCTCGGAATCGACAAGGAAATGGAGGTGACGTCAGGTGAGTGAGATTTAAGCTAGTTCTCACCTGATTGAGCACTAGTCGCTCCCATAAATAATTTTCCTTTTCCAAACCGTGTAATTAGAACCACCAGTCTACATGTTATAAATAACTTGCAGTAAGCAATACTTGATGCCAGAGACAGAAAAGTGTTACCGGTCTGCAGAATCAACAAAGAAAACCGTCGAGACTTTGACTTGCAGCCTTCAATGACTCAGAGTAGCAGAAAATTGATCCACCGAGGTAGTAAAACTGAACTAGCTACTGTCTACTACAGTAGTATTTCCTTGATCTGTGCGTGCAAAATAAATTTGGTTTCCAGAACAACTGAAAAAGTGTTGCCTCCGACAATAGACTGGTTTCTTTCCTCGAGCCAGCAAAGAGTATCCGCTTGCGTTCAGATCACGTGGTTGGACACCAGCGTGCATGCCCAGGCGGAGCACTGCACGGGAGTCGACGAAATCGACAATTACACGTACACCAAGTTGGGAATAGGGGATTTGCAGCGCAACGGATCCAATCGGCGACAAAACAATGCGCGATCCGCCCGAGACGAGTGTGCAGTGTAGCAAAGCGAGGATAGAGTCGCAGCGGATCAGTAGCGGCGGCCACGACGGCAGAGTTCGGAGCAGGATTGGATCGGTGGCTACGTGATTTAGCAGCGGATTAGATTTCCGTGACCGCACGCGGTAATCGGGGGACGAAGCAGAGGCGCGACTCGTTCCGCGACAGAGTCCCGTGGAAGTCGCCGGGCTGCGCGATCGATTGCAGCAGAACCGGCTGCCCAGCTGGTCCCGGCCAGATGCAAATCAGCCTTCCCGGCGGCGAACAACTAACTTGCAGCGGATTCCGGCCGACGTCGAACTTGGCTCTGATACCAATGTAAGAAATTAGGGTTTAGAAGCTATTCGGTCTATCCTCTATTCCTCTGCCTTATCGGTGGTGCCGCTCACAATGTATATTGAGCCTAAAGGGTGGGACCTTTATATAGACTCCAAATTCCAGATAACTCAATCTGTTTCCAGATAGGACTCGTGACTTGTTAAACCAACCACTATCATTAACAGCCATTAACCGAGCCTATTACTGTTAAACAATTATTAGGTCCCAGCACGCACGTGTGAGTCATGCGCCGAGTTCGAATACAAAATCAAACTCGCAGACTTTAACAATCCATAGAGCCAATCCTATAAACAACCTGGCATTCCGCTCTATACTGTTCCCGGGTATAATTCCAGCATAGTAATATACACTGAGTGTTCCAGTATAGCCGTACCGGCTTCCTTAAGTATATTTCCTTAAGTACAATTGCACATCATTAATTCCCTGTTATTTCCGTGACACTTTCACACTGAAGTTTAATTCCGAATAATGTAGTAGATATATAAAATGTTGTAAGACACAATTTCCTACAGGAGCGGCTGCCGGCCGCGGCCATGGCGGCGAGGGGGGGCCGCCAGCAGCAAGGCGCGCGCCAGCTTCCGCGCGATCGTGTCGCAGCCCATGATGCCGAACCGCACCGGCCGGGGATCCTTGGACGACATGGTGGCGGTGGCGAGCGGAAGGTGTTCGACGCTTGGCTTCGGCGCTGCGGTGACGAGGGGAAGGTTACATCCATTTATACATCCATTTGAGATTCATCTAAATTGGAACGGAGTGAGTATTCGTTAACATATAAATGTTGTATTAGCAACTCATTTCGTGAACAGATTTGGGAACTTGACTAGGTACACCGCTGCCAAGAAGATCGCCGTGTCTAGCTTGTGTTAGATAGGAAAAGGACGTCAGTGTGAAAGATAAAAACTTCACTAGAATGATTTTATATCCAACAACCCATATTCAGCCAACACATGTTAAAAATGAACAAGAAGTGAGATTTGGCACGATCCCGCTTGCATCCCTACTCTAGGACCCGACAAGGCAGTTTTGAAGAAACAAACATCCGCAAGACCCTCCAAATCCATCTTTATGTACCAAAACCGTCGCTTTTTAAACACTCAATGTCGCCATTGTCTCAACATAGACAGACATCTGGTAAATAGAGCGGAAGAGATACATCACTACCCTGCCTTCATCCTTGTGTTTTACTAGATTCGAACGGCGCGGCTTGCCGCGCGACACTTGTTGGTTCTTTCAATTTTTTGCCCGTGATTGTCACCATTTATACAGATTATTAAAAAGATAGTTTATAATTATATGGATTTGATCACAGATCTACAGATTTGAAAGATCATATAAAATCAACAATCAGCACATCATACAATCAAAATCTTAAAATCAGGAAGATCAAACCAACGCTGAAGCACACAGGGAAGTAATATCGAAATACACACCACACTGAATACATAAGTTTTGATCACATGGATATAGTACTAAATACATAGGTCTCGAGCAGTTCGGAAACACATCTCAAACACCGAGTTTTGTGTAACCGATAACAATTTCGAGAGGCTAAGGTAGCTGGTCTCAACAACATTAACAATGAGACATTCGTCGATGGATCCAAAATATCACCGAGCACAGATTGTTGAGACAGGTATGGACATAGACTACGAATAAGCAAAATAAGTCTGATCTGCAGTAACAAAGTTCATAATTAATCAAAGGTAGCTATGTGGACTGAATTAACAATAGGTATGGTTTGGTCAGACCTTAAGGAGTATCATCTCTGTAGGGTAACTTAGTTTTTAACTTTGTTCGCTAGACCACCACCTCCACCAGCATGGATCGATAACTCTTCTTCAAGATACTTGTTTACTGGAAGTGGTTCGATTATAGTTTTATCAATGGGACAAAGTTTGCTGGTCAGGTCACTGGAACAAAGCTACAGAAATTGTTGTAAGTACCTATAATCTGAAAGTTTGCTGATGGAATTAGGAGTCATCTCAATCTGTAAAATATAACCAGACTGATGCAATAAGGAGTTGTCAAAGTTATAAAGTCTATAAGAAAGAAATTTGCAAATACATAATGTATCGATTAGTTATAATTAACATCTGTGTCATCCGAGCCAATTGAAGCCAGAGTAGTATCCAGTGTATAAACTACATATGTTCCTGACATGTATTCATTGATACATTCCTTACAACCTTTGAAAGATGAGCAACAACATATTATTAGGCTGTAGTAATAAAACATCAGATTGTTGGATTATAAATACAACAATTTCTTTGAGATACTATTTTTAATAGATTACTTCATTGACGTAACTACAACATGAGTGGTTTACTGCACTTGGACGGAGTGGCTAGGGCAAGAGAGGAACTGATTTCAGAACTATATCAACTCAATCCAAATGTAGGTTCTGCCTAGATAATGAAATGGGTGATTTCCTATGCAACTGCCACCTCCAATTGTTGGGTCATTCTAATATTTTTAGCAGTAAAACACAAATAATGGACAGTACCAGCAGAAAAATCAAGGATATATGCCACAGAAACCCAAACAAAAATAGATATTCATATGAAAGAGGAGATACCCCCTGCGGGTAAGAAATCGACGACCAGGATATGATCAAATGTCTAAAGGACGGCCAGCATTGCCTGCTTCAAGTCTAGTAAGTTTAGATACAAGTATGGGTTTGTGTGTCTAGTGTCCCGCATATCTGTGTTTGTGTGATAAGAAAATCTAATAGCAAAATAAAATTTACAGTCAACAAACTTACATATAAGGCAGTGCCGCTGCACCTTGCAACGAATTATCCCTAAAATAATGTAGAATATTTGACCAACTGGTTAAAGAGGAAATAGGACATAATTAAGTAGGAGAGTGGACACAAACTATTCAAGATAAAAAATTACACTGATTTCCTCAAAACAGTGACCATTTTGGACAATGACATGCAATGGTTAACAAATTGTGGATGAATCTAATGACACACACTAATCACTAAAGTAACAACCGCGTGAGGTGATTGGGTGCGGCGGCTAGGGTTTCCACCGTGTGGGAGCGGCTTATATACCAGACGCACGGTGGTAAACATGACGCCCAACTCTTGCCGTGGAGGCAGTGATGCGGCGCCGCTTCCCGGACTCGTGCAAGCCTTCTCCGGCTATTGACGTGGAACAATTCCATGGAGTCACTAATAAAGCACAAGGCATTTACAAAAGCAAGAACCCAAAATCAAGCAAGAAAATGTTGAAATATATGCGCACCTGATAAAACAAATATGCAAAGATAGTTGCCTGCTGCCAGCTCTTGCAGTCCCCATCTATCCATCGCCATAGGCACAATTTGCATTGTTTCTTACAATCAACAATAACCACTGATTGCAAAGCTGGATCTGCACATGCTACTATGTCAGACCAGAATTTTGTTGATAATTGACACATCATGAATTTTACAGGAAACAGAAAATAGAAGGAAAGAATCGGACACACCTTTGGACAGGTTGGAAATGACGAAATTGCCAAACATGACGCCCAACTCTTGCCGAGGAGGCAGTGACGCGGCGCCGCTTCCCGGAGTCGTGCAAGCCTTCTCCGGCTATTGCTGTGAAACAATTCCATGGAGTCACTAATAAAGCACAAGGAATTTACAAAAGCAAGAACCCAAAATGAAGCAAGAAAATGTTGAAATATATGCACACCTGATAAAACAAATATGCAAAGATAGTTGCCTGCTACCAGCTCTTGCAGTCCCCATCTATCCATCGCCATAGGCACAATTTGCATTGTTTCTTACAATCAACAATAACCACTGATTGCAAAGCTGAATCTGCACATGCTACTATGTCAGACCAAGAAGAAAAATTTGCAATCCACTGCCACAATTAATTTACAATATGTGTGCTCTAAACAACTCATGTATAGTGTGTAACAACTCATGTATAGTGTGTACACATGAACGAAACTTAGGTAAGCAGTTTGCAGTTGACAGTAAATTAATAGCTAGCTGAATTATTCACCTCAATGATAATGGAATGGAAGAAATGGTGTCATCGGCCAGCCAAACAATTTAATTCCACTGGAATGGGAACAAAACGAATCAATTCCACACCATTTTGAAGTCCCCTTGAGAAGGATGTACGCCACACCATTTTGAAGTCCCCTTGAGAAGGATGTACGCCATGGCCGTCGCAATCAGTCTCACCACAGATTTTTCATCCAGATCTAAAACCTGGAACTGTAAAAAAGATCAAAACACAATAAAATTGAGGGGAAGACATGAGCACCCTACGATCTGAGCCAAAAATCAATCAGACAAGAGACGGAGGGGTGTTAGGGTACGAACCTGGACATCGAGAAGGCAAGACGCGACCCTCATGGTCGGGGGCGAGGAGGCCGGCGACTTCGCGCCTGCGCAGCCCATATGGGTATAGCTCCTGCTCAGCTTCGTCGCCCTGGGCTCACGTGGGACCAGGAGCTCGCGTTGGGAGGATGAAGACGACGAGGAGCCGCCGCTGACTTGCCCGGCCGCCGCCATGCCCAGCGCCGCGGCCCGGCCGCCCGCCGCTTAGGAGGACGGGAAGATAAGGCTGAGGATTGTAAAGGACCACCCTCCACCGTCGCTGTAGCACGCCCTCCGCAGCTCACCGGCGTTGTAGTGCGTCCGTCCGTGGACGAATCACCGGAGGGCACGGCAGTACGGCGAGGCGTCGTCCCGCCGGAGCAGCAAATGGCGCTCCTCCAAGCGATGGACACGTCGCGCTTGTCCTGTCGGAGCAGTGGCTCTCCCGGCGGCAGCACGCAGAGAGAGACGATTGGGGGAGAGAGGACGCGGGGCTGGCGGCTAGGGTTTCGACTGCGGGTCGGGCAAGTTTATATACACGCGGTGATTCCGGCAGTAAAAATTTTTTATGGTGGCACGGATGGGTGACACGTAGTGGTGGAGCTCTATAGAACGGTCAGATCTCTCTAAGCTCTGAGAAGCTTTGCCAAACATGACGCCCAACTCTTGCCGAGGAGGCAGTGACGCGGCGCCGCTTCCCGGAGTCGTGCAAGCCTTCTCCGGCTATTGCTGTGAAACAATTCCATGGAGTCACTAATAAAGCACAAGGAATTTACAAAAGCAAGAACCCAAAATGAAGCAAGAAAATGTTGAAATATATGCACACCTGATAAAACAAATATGCAAAGATAGTTGCCTGCTGCCAGCTCTTGCAGTCCCCATCTATCCATCGCCATAGGCACAATTTGCATTGTTTCTTACAATCAACAATAACCACTGATTGCAAAGCTGAATCTGCACATGCTACTATGTCAGACCAAGAAGAAAAATTTGCAATCCACTGCCACAATTAATTTACAATATGTGTGCTCTAAACAACTCATGTATAGTGTGTAACAACTCATGTATAGTGTGTACACATGAACGAAACTTAGGTAAGCAGTTTGCAGTTGACAGTAAATTAATAGCTAGCTGAATTATTCACCTCAATGATAATGGAATGGAAGAAATGGTGTCATCGGCCAGCCAAACAATTTAATTCCACTGGAATGGGAACAAAACGAATCAATTCCACACCATTTTGAAGTCCCCTTGAGAAGGATGTACGCCACACCATTTTGAAGTCCCCTTGAGAAGGATGTACGCCATGGCCGTCGCAATCAGTCTCACCACAGATTTTTCATCCAGATCTAAAACCTGGAACTGTAAAAAAGATCAAAACACAATAAAATTGAGGGGAAAACATGAGCACCCTACGATCTGAGCCAAAAATCAATCAGACAAGAGACGGAGGGGTGTTAGGGTACGAACCTGGACATCGAGAAGGCAAGACGCGACCCTCATGGTCGGGGGCGAGGAGGCCGGCGACTTCGCGCCTGCACAGCCCATATGGGTGTAGCTCCTGCTCAGCTTCGTCGCCCTGGGCTCACGTGGGACCAGGAGCTCGCGTTGGGAGGATGAAGACGACGAGGAGCCGCCGCTGACTTGCCCGGCCGCCGCCATGCCCAGCGCCGCGGCCCGGCCGCCCGCCGCTTAGGAGGACGGGAAGATAAGGCTGAGGATTGTAAAAGACCACCCTCCACCGTCGCTGTAGCACGCCCTCCGCAGCTCACCGGCGTTGTAGTGCGTCCGTCCGTGGACGAATCACCGGAGGGCACGGCAGTACGGCGAGGCGTCGTCCCGCCGGAGCAGCAAATGGCGCTCCTCCAAGCGATGGACACGTCGCGCTTGTCCTGTCGGAGCAGTGGCTCTCCCGGCGGCAGCACGCAGAGAGAGACGATTGGGGGAGAGAGGACGCGGGGCTGGCGGCTAGGGTTTCGACTGCGGGTCGGGCAAGTTTATATACACGCGGTGATTCCGGCAGTAAAAATTTTTTACGGTGGCACGGATGGGTGACACGTAGTGGTGGAGCTCTATAGAACGGTCAGATCTCTCTAAGCTCTGAGAAGCTTCATGTTACTCCCAAGGTTGTATTCTTTAGATTTGCACCACACTGTTTTGCGACCTCGTCTATTCGCTCATCACGTAACGATACAAGGCAAGGGGTCAACTCGAGCTTTCACTAGTAAAACGTTAGGAATTGGTCTGTGTGAGCCAAGTGTGTACCCGCAAGCTCCCCCCTCGTCACCAACTTCTCATGTTGCACGCCTTTGTTGGATGCAACAACAAGAATTATGCCACAAGAGCTAGAGATTTAATAAAATATAAAATGAGACAACTTAATAATAGATAGATGGTACATCGACCGTACGCCACTAGTAGAAAACGGACCTTTCGTCCAGAGCAAGATTTTGCTCTAGTCCCGGATAAATTTTTGGACCGGGACTAGAGGGGGGCTCTAGTCCCGGTTCATCGGCTACGAGGCCGGCAGCCTCTAGTCCCGGGTCGTGGGCGAGTTCTAGTCCCGGTTCGTGATACGAACCGGGACTAAAGGGTTGCGGCAGGCCGCAGCTGCCGTGGGGGCCAGCGCGAGACCCTTTAGAACCGGTTCGTATCACGAACCGGTACTAAAAGTTTCCCTATATCATCTCCTACCCCGAGCTCCATTTTTCCTGCTCGAGAGCACACTCCATTTTTGCTCTCTTTCCTCTCCCGAGCTCGAGTTAATCCCCATTTTTTCTCCACCATTTGTCAAGATATTTGCGGCACCTTTTTAATTCTAATTTCAATACCATTATATCATATTTGATTATATTTGATTGAATTCTATTCTCGTAAAGTGCGAGAAGCAGCCATCGGGGTCCAATTTGTGTGGATTCTTCGTTTGCGAGTGGATTCGCCAGGAGGTCAGTGAGCGGAATGCATCGAAATTTATAGAGGTACGTGAACAAATATATTCACAATTTTATTTTATTACCATTGTTGAGTGTCATTCATAATTATTGTTATGATGATTGATATTCATATTGATCTCCTTCTTTTATAGTTGGATGAAATGCGGAGGAAACTGCAACCAAAGGAGCGCTTTGTAGCGCTTCAAGAGGAAATTGCGGGATTTTTGGTGGACCTCGTCATAAACCCTAAGGGAAAATACAATGACACCGAGTAGACGGAGCTCTAGTCCCGGTTGTGACCTCCATGTAATCGAATAGACGGGCTCTAGTCCCGGTTGTGATATGTAATCGAGTAGACGGGGCTCTAGTCCCGGTTGTGACCTTCATATAATCGAATAGACGGGCTCTAATCCCGGTTGTGATATGTAATCGAGTAGACGGGGCTCTAGTCCCGGTTGTGACCTCCATGTAATCAAATAGACGGGCTCTAGTCCCGGTTGTGATATGTAATCGAATAACGGGCTCTAGTCCCGATTGTGACCTCCATGTAATTAATTAAATTCTCATAAAAAATAAAAAATATTTTTATTAGATAGATATTTCTTTTATGAACATTTTGATATGCTATATGTATTTTTCTGAATTATAATTAATTAACCACATATTTTGTAAGATTAATCATAATTTTAAATATGCAATAAGGCGGGAACACAAAAAAGCCAGAGCTAGAGGCTGCCAGGTGGGGACATCTCTAGTCCCGGGCCGTATGAAGAACCGGGACTAAAGGTCCTCGACCACGCGCCGAGGCACCGGCCACGTGGGGGACACTTTTGTCCCGGGTCGTAACTGACCCGGAACTAGAGGGGGGGGGGGGGGGTGGGGCCTCTAGTCCCGATTCCGCAGTCCCGGGTGCAGATCCGGGACTAGAGGCCCTCACGAGCCGGGACAAAAGGCTCTTTCTCCACTAGTGCGCATCACTCTGATGCAGAGGCTGATGCTATCCACTTTTGGAAAAAAAAAACAAGATAGATGGTACATATCCTTATCATCATCGTACTACCTTTGATACTAACATCTCTAAGACCCAACAAGGCAGTGTTGAAAAAATAAACATCTCAAAGACCCTCCGGATCCACTGTCATCACTTATGTACCAAAACGGTATTGTAAACACTCAAAGGCTCCTCCGTCTCGACATAGGCAAACGTCTGGCAGATAGAGCACCTGTGACGCATCACCACCTCACCTGGATCCTGGTGTGTTAAATGCACAACACTATCTAGCGGTGATCCTGACGCCGCTTCGCTCATAGTTTGCCGATACAAGACAAGGGGCCTACTCAACCTTTCACATTAGGAGGTAGTCCCCGTGAATCAAGTCTGGCCCCGCAAGCTCCCGACACATCCTCCACTTTCCGAATTGCCACTGCATGGGCGCTTCCAAGACGTACCGGCGGCTCCACCTCTCGCCCTCTAGAACCCACACCGTGACGGAGCCGTCGTCGTCCCCGACAACGACGCCCAGCCTCCCTTGCACCTTCGTCAGGCGGCAGGTGCTCGACATGGTCGGTACCGGCATAGCCGGCTCGGTGGGCGTGACTCTCTCGTATTTGAGATCAAACGGCATGATCTTTCCGGGGTCCTTCGTGAGCAGTACACCGTGCGTCGACGAGGTTGTTGCCGCCGAGGCTGCACCTCGCGTCGATTTCAGCGTGCACGCCCCGCCACGATGCCTCCCCCAGCGTGAACATGTGCACTACGTCGGGCTGCCAGAACCGGTCGAAGTGGCACGGAACACGCACCACCTTGTACCGCCCCGTCGCGTGGTCGCACGCGAAGATGTATGTCAGGATCCAGCTCCCGCCGCTGCTGTTGTTCAGGTGAACAGAAGCGCTCGTCATCGGTAGCGGCGGGAGCTGCAGAGCCTCGCCGGTCGACGGGTTGGCCACCGTGATGGCTCCGCCAGGCTTGAGATCGTCGCAGAGGCAGACCAGGCCGTTGCAGGTGCCGACGATGCTCATCCTACTGTACCGTTTCTCCGTGGTGATGTCTATCCGCTGCCACAGGCGTCTTGCTCTCCCCGGCGTCAGGACGTACGTCGATGACGGCCATGAAACCGATCGTGGTGACGGCGATGATCTTGGTAGTGCGACTCCGCATGTCCGTCGCCGTGCGCTGGTCGATGAGCTCCTGCCAGTGCCGGCAGACGACGCGGAGCCGGCGGCGGGATCTCGACGAGCGCGTCCGTGGGTAAGTTCTCCCAGCTTCCGTGGTGTCTGTCTTTTATTCCTTAGTCATGACATGGCGATAACTAACGTTATTTATCACCGCGTAAACATATTTTTCCGTTAAATGGTCCTCCTTAAATCGGCTATGAATGGTGTTCCTTGCAATTATATTCACCAAGATCATAATCTTGCCTGTCAATTCCAACGCAGTCCAGATCGATAACGTAAACCAAGCCAGAATTAAGAGTCGCAAGAGAGGATGTATACGGTCGCTTCAGTAAGAATACGTGTGGTGTGGTTCTTAAAGGTGCCATGCCACGACATGTTTTCGCAAATAAGGAAAAAAAAAATCCCCAGTCAAGAATACGCAAATTTCAGCAGTTTATTACATACTATTGTCTTTCAGCTCATAAGAATGATCGATCCGATTTCATGGAAGTTCAGCAGGAGAGGAGGAAGAAGAAGAGGAGACGGTCGGGGGAAACGAGCACTTGGATTCGCACTCCTCCATCGTCTTGTAGCAGGTCCAGTTGCCCGTGCAACAGTAGCAGTTGTTCTTCTTCGGGTTGCAGATTGGGATCGAGCTGCCCTTGTAGCACCAGGGCTTGGTAGATATGCCTGACAGAATTATAATAATTAATCAAAACACGAGCTAGAAATGGGAACATTTAAAATTAAAGTGGGTACGTACGTAGGATCGAGAAGAAAAGGAACTAGCGTCACTTACATTGCCCCTGAATAGCGAAGCATCCGAGAAGAAGAAGAAGCAGCACGAGTGGGTAGACGACGCGCTTCGTGCACATCCCCGCCATGTCGTCGACGATCAAAATGCTAGCTCGATGTATGTCTTGCATCAACAACTATATATATAGAGAGAGAGAGAGAGGAGAGCCAGGATATGGCAGGAATTGATTACGGGCGGCCTGAATATTTACTTCCGAAACTGCATAGAGTATATTGCTCGCGTTAATAGGTGATCCTCCTCCTACCTACTACAAGATCTTTTTGTTGTTATTATTGTTTTTCCTTCCGCAGTTTATTTCCTTTGCCATACCTACCTACCCCAAATTTGGTTCAGTATCCACAAGATATGTGTTGATTGCATATTTGATCTCTTATATTACCCCATACAGCACATCACATTTTCCATACCGTGAGGGATTGCGTGATCTCTCACTTAATTATGCAATATTCATGAACATTTCCATATTTGTATAAAAATTGTCTTTATAATATATGATCACTAATTATATGATACATGAACCTTGTCAGAGAACTGTAATGGTCACTCACTCACTTGGGATGATTTCAAAAGCCAACTGGAACAAATCCCCCTTTAACCTAGTTCCTGTTCTTAGTGATAATGGGGATTCTGCCGAACAGTTGTCGCTAAGTCTTTCATTTATTTCTGGCTGTCAGGTCGTAACTTCCTGGAATTTCTTCCATGCTTAAGACTAAAGTCAGAGAGAAATATCAAAGAATGTGTTCAGGTGAGAATTGTTAGAATATAAATATATAGTCTAGCCCTTTCCATCAGTTCGGACTTTTGGATTAGTTGACTAGTGCATCAATTCAATATGGTATCAGAGCCAGGAGGTCTCAAGTTCAAGCCCCGGCTTCCGCATTATTTAATCTAAAAATAATTGCGGCCTCCCATCTATCCCATGTATATGGTCTTCCCGATTGTCCAGCCTAGACGTGAGGGGGAGTGTTAAATATATTACCTAGCCCTTTCCATCAGTTCGGACTTTTGGATTAGTTGGCTAGTGCATCGATTCAATATGATATCAGAGCCAGGAGGTCTCAAGTTCAAGCCCGGCTTCCGCACTATTTAATCTAAAAATAATTGCGGCCTCCCATCTATCCCACGTCTATGGTCTTCCCGATTGTCCAGCCTAGATGTGAGGGGGAGTGTTAGAATATAAATATATAGCCTAGCCCTTTCCATCAGTTCGGACTTTTGGATTAATTGGCTAGTACATCAATTCAATAAGAATAAAACAAAAACGTTCTGCTAGATGTGCCCTTTAGACCCCCCCCCCCCCTTTCATTTACCCATTTTTTTATATTGTCAAGACATACATATTTGAACTTCACATTTTAAACTTCGATATAGTAAAGTGATGAGTACATGCATAAATGTTTTTGGAGATTTTATATTGATTTGGTGCGTCCAAGGACCAGGTTGCAAGAATTACATCTTAATGGTGGATTGCATTTCATGTGTTGCCATTTTGCACCGGTGCTGAGACAGCGAAGTCATATTTATAAGATGGACCC
Source organism: Puccinellia tenuiflora (assembly GCA_012064385.1). Lineage (NCBI taxonomy): Eukaryota > Viridiplantae > Streptophyta > Magnoliopsida > Poales > Poaceae > Puccinellia > Puccinellia tenuiflora. Next base: position 127,150 of record QRDG01000309.1, on the reverse strand, counting down.
AACCGTACTAACTAAATGAGCCATGAGAACTTCAATGATGTAGATTTCGGGAGGTAACTTTTGTGTATATTCTATCAAGACAACAACCAGTCAGATTCAGGTGTAGGCCAGACAATGAAGCATCGAAAATTTAATCATATCCTTAAGCCAGCATCACAATTCAGTCTTGGAAACTGGCTAGGAACAACAAATTCAGTGGATGGTAACTGTATGTTAGATTATGTGAACAGACAGAGAAGTATTTATAAACTAAATCGCCATAAGGGCCAGAAAATTTAGTTTCGCGGTCTTAAGTAGTACTAGACTACTAGTTACAGTAACGTGTAGATTGCATGAAAGTTTGCAGAATTTTCATTGGTTGCTTAATGAAGTAAAGGAACAAAGCCAGCAGAAATGGTCAAATGCAGTAACGACGTACCACTATGTCCTCAAAATATTTCAAGTTGTTCGAAAGAGAGAATCATCTCACAACCCAATGGTTTCAGTAGCAAGAGTTCAAGTATGCCACAAAGTTTTTCATATATTTTTTGGCCACTAGCCCTCAAACGACAAGCTGCAATCAGATTAGGTGCACTCAGAGTTCACTAGAGAATCTTTGGCTATCAAAGAAAATGGTGTATCTACAGACCATGCAAAATATCTGCTCTGATTGAATGGAAATCACCATACTTGGTGACGCAAGTGAGAACTTTCTTGGGTCTTACATGGTACTATAGAATACTTATCAAGGACTATGTCATTATTTGTAGGCCCTTGTATGATCTGTCGAAGAAGGTGAAGCTCTTCAGGTTATCAACTGATGATAAATCTTTTGAGGAACATCACTAAGCTTCAGTCTTTCCCCTGCTTCGGCTTTACCAGATTTTCAGGTAGAGGTTTGGGAGCTGTACAAAGGCCTACGAATAATGCCATTAACCTGGGTTAAAATCAAACAACATCATTTATAAATCAGTGAGCATCTATATACAATATTCCCCGTATTATGGAATTTATCTTTTTGCGGGGATCTTACAGAATAAATTCATAGTACAAACTTAATACCCGTTAACATCGACAAACAATGAAGGCCGGGAGGTTACCAGCTAAATTCATAGTACAAACCGAAATGACCAGCCATGCATTGTATTTAGCTGGTAACATCGACAGACTCAAACCCGTTATCAAGGGAGGTTTTCACCGCATCCATCACAACCTGCGTCTTCCGGGTGATACCCGGCCACTTCCTCTTAACCCCAGCACCACCATCTCTAATACCCTGCACCAGCCTACAGAACTCCTGCACCATGAGGGCCTCCTGTGGCAGCTCCGTTGCGACGACATGCTTGCTCGGCTGCGGCACCCACCCAGTATGGAGCTCCGCGAAGTTCGACTCTGATGCCACGCTGAACGTGCCGGATTTCTCCTCATACGGGATGACGAAGTCGGTGACGTGGAGCGTACCGTTCGTGCCGACCATGGTGACGTCCATGGTGAGGTTGGTGAGGAAGGAACAGTGGAAGGTGGCGATCTTGCCATCAGCCCAGTAGAGAGTCGCACCACAGGCGAGGAGCACACCGGCTTGGTTCTTCACGGGGTCACGGAGGGCAACCACGTTCCTGGGCAGCTCGTAGTCGACGGCCCACAGGATCGCGCGGATGCAGTACCACCCGGCGTCCCCCAGCACGCCCAGGGCGTCCAGGTCCGGCTTCACCCTGATGTCATTGTGGAGGAAGTCTTCGTTTGCTCGGAAGCTGAATACCGAGTTTATCTGAAACAAACACAAGCGGAAACATAGGTTTTCTATCTTAATAATGGTGAAACTATATATATGGCAATTGTCGAAGAGTCCAAATTAAGTGGACACATGTTGATCTATCTATCTTTTGGAGTTTTCTGTATTCAATCTGCATGGTGTTAACTTCGTGACATCTTCATTCTTTGATTGCTGTCGATTCACGGTGACCAGTGTCAACAAACTACAAACTCGAAATGTGTTCAGAGAAACAAAAAGGTTCTGCTAGATGTTTCCTTTTTCTCCCCTTTCTATGTATTTACCCCTTTTTTACTGTTAAACATACTGATTTGAACTTCACATTTTAAGCTTCGATAGAGTAAAGTGAGCAAGTACATGTGTAATTGGTTCTGGAGATGATTTGGTGCCTCGAATGAACAGGCTGCAAGAACTTCATCTTAATGGAGGATTGCATCATGTGTTGCCCTATTGCACGGGTGCTGAAACAACGAAGCTATATCTCCAAGATGACGCAACCATGCTAACTAAATGATCCATAAGAACTTCAAAGATGTTGATTTTTGGGAGGTAATTAACTTGTGTATATTTTATAAAGACAACAACCAGTTAGACAGTCAGATTCAGGTGTAGTCCAGACATTGAAGCATAAAAAATTTAATCCTATCCTTAAGCCAGCATCACAATTCATTCTGTTGGAAACTGGCTCGTAACAACCAATTCGGTAGATGGTAACTGTATGTCAGATTATGTGAACAGACAGAAAACTATTTGGAAACATAAATCGCTATAAGGGCCAGAAAATTGTGTCTGGCAGTCTGATGTACTAGTTACAATAATGTGTAGAGTGCATGAAACTTTGCAGAATTTTCAAGGATTTCTTAACGAAGTAAAGGAATAAAGCCAGCAGACATGGTAAAATTCAGTAATGAACTACCACTCTGGCATCACAATATCCCAAGTTGTGCAAAACAGAGAATCATCTCATAACCCAATGGTTCAGTAGCAAGAGTACAAGTCGTGTGCCACAAAGTTTTTCATAAAAACAATTGGCCACTTGCCCTCAAACGACAAACTGCAGTCAGATTAGGTGCACTCAGAGTTCAGTAGAGAATCTTTGGACGCTTTAACCGATGCAACAGATTAGATCAAGGCAACCAATTCCAAATTTGACTAAAATATTCCGCGAATTGTAGCAGCAATTTAACTAGTTTTGAAGAACTCACAACTCTGACGTCGCCGATGGTGGTCCGGTCATCGAGCAGCTCGCGCATCCTGGCGGTGCGGGGATGGTGCATCCACATGGTGGAGTCCATGAACTGGACGCCGTTCTCCTCGCAGGCGGCGAGGATGGCGTCGAGGTCGGCGGCGCACAGCGCGGTGGGCTTCTCGAGGAGCACGTGCTTCCCGCGCCCGGCGGCGGCGACGGCCCACCGGACGTGGAGGCTGGTCGGGAGCGGCAGGTAGACGGCGTCCACGTCCGGGTCGTCGAGGAGCGCCTCGTAGGAGCCGTGGAGCCGCGTGGAGGCCGGGAGGCCGTTGTCGGCGGCGAAGAGCCGCGCCTTGGGCTCGGAGCGGCTGCCGACCGCGGCCACGGCGGCGAGGGGCGACGCCAGCAGCATGGCGCGCGCCAGCTTCCGCGCGATCGTGGCGCAGCCCATGATGCCGAACCGCACCGGCCGGGGATCCTCGGACGACATGGCGGCGGTGGCGAGCGGAAGGTGTTCGACGCTTGGCCTCGACGCTGTGGGTGAGTTCTCGGGCAGGTGTGTGGTGTGGGTGCGAGCGCGACGAGTGACTCGTGCTACATATTAGCTTCTGGAGCTTCTGTGGTGGACTAGCAAACACGCATACGTCTTTATTAAGAATATTATTAACATGGACCATTTTCATAGTGTCATACATCACCGATATATTAAATATTATTAATAATAAATATATAAATTTTACAGCTAAAAAGAGGGAACCTTATTAACCTGGTGAATTCTAGACCAACAAAACAATGCACGCCGACCACAAAACTAGGTCATGTTTTCATCATAAACATGTAAAATAAAATATATTGGACAATTTATTACCCCCTCCAATCCAAAATAAGTGTAGCAGTTTTAAGATGACGTTTGTTCAAAGCTGCGGCAATTATAATGGATCGTGAGGGAGTAGATACAACCTCTGGTTACCAAAATTGACTTTTCACGCGAGTACCTTGCATCCGTGGCGCAACGGGTCATATAGTGATATGAGTAGATCACATTCTACGAGGAGACTCGAGACCGAAAAAGTATAGTGAGACAAGTCAAGAGGCTAAAACTAGTAAGCTTGGTCATAATTGTAGGTACTAAGATTTGATCCAGGTGATTTGGGAACTTGACTTCACCATTACAAAGAAGACCCCCGTGTTCCGTGTCAGGTAGGAGCAAAAGATCACAATTTCACCACGATGATTTTATCTCAGAACCGCCCATGTGTGTTCAACTAGAACAAGTCAAAGTAATCGAGGGCAATGATGAGCCGCGTGTATTAGCTAAATAGCTCATCCAAATCGTCTACATATATGGACCAAATAAGAAGGAACGCCACGTTGCAAGGGAATGGAAAATGAGTATCGTTGGAGTCGATGGTGCTGTTGACGAAAAAGATAACGAGCACTTAATGATTCTGACACAGTAGTGGTAGCCCACAAGATAGCGGTAAAACTATATCGAGATCAAGAGGGGTTTAGTTTGCCAAAGATCAAGATAAGAGGAATCATTCATGAACATGTAATAGCTATAATTAATACTCCCTTCGTTATTCATAACATTTTATATTATCGGACGCCAGAAGCAGTATATAAAATAGACAACTTAATAATAGATGCTCCCATGATTAGTATGGCCAGTTCTCGCAAATTTTTTTTTACTATGGCCATAACCATTTGCAAATAAGAAAATCAAAGAAAAGAATAGCTTAAAAATTCGCGGCTAGACGCACAAGGTTATGTTCAGATTTGAACAAACAATAATCAGAATTTGGGAGAGGGAACAAAAACTTGCAATGAAATATGTGTCAAACGAACTCATATCAACATAGTTTGATTTGACTCAAGGACTGCAATGGAATTTCCAAACCTCCCGCACCGGATCTCAAAGACCCATTGTGTGCTCATGAATCATGATATCGGGCTACCTGTCACCCATGCTACATATCGCTGCTCCCATGGTCCATATCCATATGATCATTGTACTATCTTGGTACTAATTAAGTCTCCAAGACACCCTCCCAAATCCACTGTCGCCAGTTATGTATCAAAAACCTTACCGTAAACACTTTTTTTAAGATAAAAGGCTCAAAGAGCCCAACTTTGAATTAACAAAGCCAGTGCGGCAAGAAACAGAGTACAAAACACACAGCTTACAAGCCTCACGCAACACACAAACATAGAAGCTTTGATTGAGTTGCCGAGGCCATCGTCTTCCACCGCGGACACCACCGGAAGCGAGGGATGATGCAGGAGCACGAGCAACGGGAGAACGCAGACTCGACGCTGCCAGACTGACCAAAGGTGCTAACTCGCTGTCTCTGTCAACGAAGAGGGACCCTTTCCCTCTCGCCCTGGCTCGAAGGGCGCCGCACCGTCGGTGGACAGAGAGGTTCACCCGAGAACACATAGGAGCAGCAAACCCAAATTGGTCATCGGAGGGAGTACGAACGACAACCGCACCGAAGCTCCACACGAACGCCACCATCAACTGCCATACGACCACACAGGAAGAAGCAAGCCGCAGAGCGAATGCACACAAAGGGAAGACCGGCACCAAGAGAACAACAACACCGAAGCCACCGAACAAGGCTCGCCGGAGCAGCGGACGCTCACCGAGCGAACCGCGAGCTGGGAAACACCGATTCAGCCACCAGGCGTTGTCGTTGTAGACCATCCGCACCGCCACACGCCATCACCGAGCACAGCCACTCGCCAACCACCGCCGCAATCCCCGGACAGCGCCTCCAACAAGGTGAACGACATCGCAACGCCGCCGTCGTCCAAGAGGGGATTAGGGTTTTCATCCAAGCACGGAGTGGTTAGGAATGGGGAAGGGGACCTCAACGACGCCTCCAAGGAGGGATCCGGCGCCGAAGCATCGTCGTCACCGTGGCCACCGCCGGCCAGGGGTTTCCCCCGGTCCCGAGTACCCCAGCACTATCCACCAGCCAGCTCCCGAAGAGACCGGCCGAGGGAGGGAGCAGCTGCGGTCGGAGAAGTCGGTCTCCACAGATCTGACGCAGAGGTCAACGGGGAGCCCCTCGCGCCGCGCCACACGCTCGTCGTCACCCCGCCGCCCGTACGGCCAGGGTCACGAGCCAGTACTCACGGCCGCCACTCGCCGCCGAGCAGCGCCGCCATCGCGATCCAGGGCCGCCGCCCCGGCGTCCAGAGCCCACCGCAGGAGGCGGCGGGACTAGGGCCTCACCGCCACCATCATCAGCACCGCACGGGCTTGCCCGGCGGCCGCTTCAGGCAGCGGCGAGGGAGAGTGGAGGGAGGGGAGAGGGTGTGGCGGCGGGCTAGGGTTTGCCCTCGAGTCGCCTCCGAGGGGGCGACGCGAGGGAGGGGGAGGGGGAAAGGGGGCCTCTTACCGTAAACACTCAACGGCTCATTTGTCTCGATGTAGATGAACATCCGGTAGATAGAGCACCGGGGACGCATCACCGCCTCGCCTCGATCCGTTATCGACACCACACCGTCTGGTGGCGACCCCGCCACCGCTTCGCTCATCATGTGTCGATATAAGACAAGGGGTCCGTTCGAGCTTTCACGTGTTAACATTAGGAGGTAGTCCCCGTGAACCAAGTGCGGCCCCGCAAGCTCCCGGCACATCATCCACTTGTCGAATTGCGGTTGCACGTGCGCTTCCAACACGTATCGGCGGCTCCACCTCTCACCCTCTAGGACCCACACCGTCACGGAGCCGTCGTCTTCCTCGACGGCGACACCCAGCAACCCGTGCACCTTTGTCAGGCGGCAGGTGCTCGGCATGGTCAGTACCGGCATAGCCGGCTCGGTGCGCGTGACACGGTCGTGTTTGAGATCCAGTGACATGATCTTCCCAGGATCCTCCGTGAGCCAGTAGACCGCGCCGTCGATGTCAGCGAGGCTGGTTCCGCCGAGGCAGCACCTCGCGTCGGTCTTGGTATGCACGTCTCGCCACGACGCCTCCCCGAGGGTGAACACGTGCACTACGTCGGGCTGCCAGAACCGGTCGAAGTGGCACGGGACGTGCACAACCTTGTACTGCCCCGTCTCGTGGTGGTACGCGAAGCTGTACGTTTGGTGCCAGCTCCTGCTGCTACCGCCGCTACTGTTGTTGATCAGGTGAACGGCGGCGCTCGGCATCGGCAGCGGCGGGAGACGCAGAGCCTCGCCGGTCGACGGGTTAACAACGGTGATGGCCCCGCCGGGCGCGAGGAGGTCGTCGCAGAGGCAGACGAGGCCGTTGCAGGTGCCGACGATGCTCATGGCACTGTACCGGACAGCATTGGCGATGTCTGTCCGCTGCCACAGAGCTCTTGCGCTCCCCGGCGTCAGGAGGTCGACGACGCACGCGTGACCCTTCTCGGCGACGGCGATGATCTTGCTGCGACTCCGCGTCTCGTCCGTCGCCGTGCCGTGGTCGATGAGCTCCCGCCATTGCCGGCAGACGAGGCGGAGCTGGCGGCGTTCGTCGGGCGGAAGCCACACCAGGATCTCGGCGAGCGCGTCCGTGGGTAAGTCCCAGCTGCTATTATTGTTCTTGTCGTCCATCGATCGCCGCCGGCCGTCGTGTCGCCTTAACTAGAGCCCTGCACGCTGGTCTCCTTTACGTTGGGTCCGTAGGCTATTTTCCGTAGGTTTCGATCCGTAAGTGTAGCTTTATTGGTCGCCTTAACTAGAAGCCGTTTGTACGTTCATCCCATCAGCTTTCGTGTCCGCTTCGGATTTGGTAAGCCGAAATCACCGGGCTGGCTGGCCCATTTAAATTTGGACTGTGTTCGAAAAGAAGGGCCGAACGAAAGCCCATTAGGTGACTTTGTCGGCGGCGAAGAGGCTTCTTTGACATCATGAAAAGATGATAGGTTATTCGTGCTTCCAGAGATTCCCAACAATTGGCCCCGTTGGTCTTTTCGTTACCATCTATATGTTGTACTATCAACTCATATAGATGTTAAACCATGCTGGTCTTTTCGTTTTTTTTTTACCGTATGTTGGCCTTTTCGTTAACATCTAAATGTTGTATTAGCAACTCATTTCGTGAATAGATTTGGGAACTTGACTAGGTACACCGCTGCCAAGAAGATCCCCGTATATAACTTGCGTTAGATAGCAGAAAGAAGTCAGTGTCAAAGGTAACAACTTCACCACAATGATTTTATTTCCAACAACATATATTCAGCCAACACAAAAATGAACAAGAAGTGAGATTTTGGCAGGATCGTCCCACTTGCATCCCTACTGTAGGACCCAACAATGTAGTGCAAAAAAAAACACCTACAAGACCCTCCAAATCCATCATCAGTTATGTGTATCAAAACCGCCACATCGTAAACAGAACAGTCAATGTCGTCTTTTGTCTTAACATAGACAAACGTCTGGTAAATAGAGCGGAAGAGACGCATCACTACCCCGCCTTTCGTCCTAGTGTTTTATTTGCACCACACCGTTTTGCGACCTCACCTATTCGCGCATCGCATGTTGGTACAAGGTAAGGAGTCAACTCGAGCTTTCAATAGTAAACGTTAGGAATTAGTCCCGAGCCAAGTGTGTACCTCCAAGCTCCCCCTCATCATCAATTCTCATGCTGCCACACCTCCGTTGGATGTAACAACAAGAATTGGGGCGCAAGAGCTAGAGATTGGACAGAATATAAAATGAGACAACTTAATAATAGATAGATGCACTAGTGGAGAACGGGCCTTTAGTCCCGGGACTAGAGGCCCCCCCTCTTTAGTCCCGGTTTTCCACGACCCGGGACAAAAAGGCCGTCCACGAGGCCGCGCGCAACGCTGCGGGCTAGAGGACCTTTAGTCCCGGGTTGTAACACGACCCGGGACTAAAGCATGTCCTGCCGCGGCAGGGCTTTCTGCTGTTTCTCTGTCACGGCAGGGTTTTGTGTTTTTTTTTTCAATTTGTTTTCATTTTAATTTAAAACATGTTTACGTACACATATTGTATGCTACTACATACACACAGTACACACGTTGATGCATATATATAATATTCGATATCTTGCGAGCATACATATATAAAATTTGATATATACAACTATTTAATTACATGGAGATCACTAAATTTGTTCATCGTCCTCCGCATGATGTTCTCCCTTGCTATCAATGACCTCCTTCAACAGAAATCCCGCCAATTCCTCTTGAATTCCTCGTACGCGCTCGTCTGGTAGGAGCTTCTCCCGTATATTTATGATCTTTAAGAAGGAGATAAATATGGATATATATCTATAAGTTGAATGAAACTGAACACAATTGATGGTAATAAAATAAATCTATGAATATTTTTTACGTACTTGAAGTAAGTTCGTATCAGCTCTCCGCTCACTGGTCATCGACCGAATGTACTCGCAAATGTAGAGTCCACATAAATGAGTCCCCCGTGGCTGCTCCAAACCTTTCACCGTTTTATAAGTTAGCTCATCCTCGAATAGACCTTGTACTTTCTTTTTGAACCGTGTCCAACACCTGCTCGGCAAAGAAAATGAACAAAGGAGTTATTAATTAATGAATATCAGGAAATGAACGAAAGAGGCCGATATAACGCGATAATGATTGAAATTACTTCTGGAGCATTGCTTTCATGTCGCTCCACTGCTTTTCGTCCCTATTTAATGACTCCATGACTTCAACTCGAGACTTGTCAGGTTCAATGCTTTGCAAAATCCAGTGAAAACTGCGAATGTTTACATTTGCATAACTCATCAATTACACTTAACATCGAGTAACTCTATGATTTTTTCCATCTTCACCTCTTATAATGTCCCACATCATCTCTTCACGAGGATCGTCCTGATCCATAACTTAACTATTTCCAGAAAGAAAGAAAAACAAGTTAGAAAAAAAAATGACAAAAATTCTATCTAAAATTGTATCTAAAATTCTAACTAAAAAATTCTATCTAAACAATTCTAGCTAAAATTCTAAACAAAAATTTAAAAATTCTATCTAAAACAAATTATATCTAAATAAATTATATCTAAACAAATTCTATCTAAAACAAATTCTATCTAAATAAATTCTATCTAAACAAATTATATCTAAAATTCTATCTAAATAAATTCTATATAAACAAATTCTATCTAAAATTATATCTAAAATTCTAAACATAAATTCTATATAAAATTCTATCTAAACAATTTCTATCTAAAATTCTATCTAAAAAATTCTAAAATTCTATCTAAAGCAAATTATATCTAAATAAATTTATCTAAACAAATTCTATCTAAAATTCCAAAATTCTATCTAAACAATTCTAGCAGCCTATTCTAAAAAAAACTCTAAAAAACTTTAAAAAACCCACCACACCGGCGCGACGGAGAGGACGAGGGCGAGGGCGCCGGCACGACGGAGAGGACGAGGACGGCCGGCACGCGGCACGCGGTGGAGCGGCGGCGGTGGCGTGCGGTGGAGCGGTCAGCGCGCAGTGGAGCGGCGCGTGGTGGAGACGCGGCGGAGGCACGCGGTGGAGCGGCGGCGGCGGCGCACGGTGCAGCCGCGGCGGAGGCGACGAACGGCGCGGCGGCGGAGGCACGGAAAATTTCGGCAGCACCTCCCCATCTTCGTTTTCCTTGGCTCCGTTGTCTTCGTCTTCTGGATTGGAACCGCGCGCGGCGCGCGGTTTATATAGATTGGGCCTTTTGTCCCGGGTCGTGCCACGACCCGGGACTGAAGGACCTATAGTCCCGGCTCGTGGCATGACCCGGGACAGAAGGTGGGTTCTATAGTTCCGGCTGGTATTACGAGCCGGGACTAAAGGTAAATTTTCGGCAGAGGAGGAGTTACGCGCGCGAGGGACTATTTTCAACAGTTTTGAATACTTTGAACATTTCAATTTACCACTTTTTGCATACTTTCGAATCTGACAAAACTTTCAACATGGAAAGTGTTTGAATTTGTATAATTAATCCAAAATCATTTTTTGGACAAAAGTTTTTTATTATTTTTGAATTTTTGATGGAGATAAAATACATTTTACATGATGGTCATTGTAGATAGACCAGCTATAGGGAATGACAACAGTGGATCTCAACAATCTTGGCTACATAGATGTGGCTCAGGTTTAGTCATCCTCCTGCCTAGGCCTATAATACTCGTCCTCATAGTCGTTGTAGTCGCCGCCGTCGTCGCTATCGTCGGACGGCGCTCGCCTGGACTGGAAGTGAGGGTAGCGCAGGCGGGGGTTATCGCCGGCCGTGATGTAGTACATGACGCTCTGGAGGGTCCGGCCGCCCGACCACAACCGACGGCCGGCCTCGTTGAAGTTCGAAGGAGGCGGGTGATACGTGTCAAACGTATCTATAATTTTTGATTGATCCATGCTAGTTTTGTGATGTTGTCACATATTTTTAATACCATATTACAGCAGTTTTATGCATTTTGTCGGACTAACCTATTGACAATATGCCCAATACCAGTTCCCTGTTTTTGTCCTGTTTTTGTTACAGAAAGTTACTTCTGGCAATATTCTCGAAATTGGACGAAAATTTACGGTGATTTTTTATTAAGGAAATAAGGACCGGAGCCAGAAGGGCGACCTCGGGAGGGACCCACAGGCGAAGGGCGGGTCCCACCCGTGGGTCTAAGGGAGACCCCCTCGCGACGCCCTTTGGCCTATAAATCATCCCAGACGAAAAAACCCTAACCCCCGAAGGATTTTCCCAAATACGATACAGAGCTCCACCGCCATCGCCGACAAGTTTCGGGGGTTCAGAAGGTCCTATTCCGGCACCCTGCCGGGACGGGGATCGACCGCCGGAGCCATCTCCATCAACACCGCTGCTTACCGTGATGAGGAGGGAGTAGTCCCTCACCGGGGCTGAGGCTTATACAAGTAGCTATGTGGTTATCTCTCTCTCCCATGATGTGATCTTCGTTGTGATCATGAGCTTTATTAGTATAGTTGAATACATGATGTTTCCCTATGTGTAATGGATATGATGTTGCTCAAGTGGTGTTATCTAGTATAATTTGCGGAGTCACCGTTGTGATCACGGTACCACGGTGATAGTGAGGGTGCCGTGTGTGGCTCTATGCATCAAGATTAGAGGGATCTTCATCATGAGTTTGTTCTTTATTATTGTTGGATTGAATAAGTCACGAGGTTTCTTGATGCTTGTGTTATTGAAGAAAGAGACTATTCAAGAAATATGTTGTGGTGTTTGTTAGTACTATCTTTGGATGTGGATAGTGACAGCATGAAGTGTCCATAGATGTGGAATACGAACTTTAAGGTGTGCTTTTCGTAGCCCTACGCAATTCTCATCCTATTTGATCCACGAAAGAATGATCTCCGGGTAACGTCTACCATGCATGTGTTTTTGTGGGAACTATCATGTGTTTAATTATGTTAATGATGTTGAGAGTAGTCACTAGTGAAAGTATGAAGCCTAGGCCTTGTTTCCAAGCATTGATACATCGTTTTTAGTCACTTTTGTCACTTGTTTGCTTGCTGCCATTTTTATTACAGAATTACAAAATCACCTTTTACCATCCATATCACCTGCATTTTACTATCTCTTTTGGAATTTTCAGAATCTGAGAAAAGTCCAACCGGGTAAACCCTGGTGAGGGCGGTTCCGAAATTTTCTCTAGTTTTTTTTTGAGATATTGAACGCATTTTTTCGACGTCGTATGCAAAAGTTATGGCCGTTTTAATATTTTTTCACCTACTTTTGGAAAAAAGTCAAAATGTGTATTTTTTATTTTTCCTAACAACTAGACCCTAAACCTTCCCTACATCTAAAAGGATTTTATTTTTTGAATTTTTTATCATTTTCTTCCACTGGGTGCAAAACTGAAAAGGCGATCCACCAGGGGGGGGGGTGGGTGGGATCTGTTCTCAACAATTCTGCGGCGCATGGGGCCTCATGCACCACAGAATTGACTCTTTCTGTGGCGCATGGGTCTACATGCACCACAGAAAGCCACATTTCTGTGGCGCATCTAGACCCATGCGTCACAGAAAGGGCACCCACCCAATCATTGGTCGCTAGGGTGGTGGAGGAGGTCGAATTTGAATCCCGCCGGCACCCCCCTTCTCCCTCGCTTTTCCCCTTCTTTCCTTCTCTCCTCCACTTCCCCTCTCCCCTTCTCCTCTCCTCCACTTCTCCTCTCCCCTTCTCCTCCACTTCTCCTCTCCCCTTCTCCTCCCTCCTCCTTCTCCTCTCCTCTCCTCCACATCTTCTCTCCTCCTCTTCCTCCACCTCCACCTCCGGTGATCTCCTCCACCACCCCGGCGACCTCCACCTCTGGCGACCTCCTCTACCACCCCGGCGACCTCCTCCTCCACCTCCACCTCCACCTCCAACTCCGGTGACCTCCACCTCCGGTGACCTCCTCCACCACCCCGGCGACCTCCTCCTCCACCTCCACCTCCAGCGACCTTCACCTCCGGTGACCTCCTCCTCCACCCTGGCGACCTCCTCCGGCGACATCCTTCTCCTCCCTCCACCATCTCATGCGTCCCCCATCCCCCACCCACCCACCTCCGGCGACCCCCATCCTCCACCCACCCACCTCCGGCGACCCCCTCCTCCACCCATGGCAACACGGCCTCCGACGAGCTCCGACAAAATTCCGGCGGCTAGATCTAGATCTGGCCGTCCTTTTTTTTGAAATTCAAAAACAAATTCTGTGGCGCATGGTGGTGGGTGCGCCACTGAAATATTTCTGTGGCACACGCCAGATGTGCACCACAGAATCTGGACATTTCTGTGGCGCACCACCGATGTGCGCCACAGAAATATATTTTAGTGGCGGGATGTCTGTGGCGCATCCCAACATTTCCAGGATGCGCCACAGAAAGCCAATTTTGGTGCGCCACTAATAGACCTTTCCCTAGTAGTGATAGAAGCGTTCTCTCAGTGCTAAGAGGGTTCATACTGTAGTCAAGCTAGTCGGAAAGCGAAGACAGAGGACTCCTCTATGCACGAGCTTCTCGAAGATGTTGTTGGGCAGTGACCTATGACATCTTCGAGGGGCTCGGCATACAAGCGTTCTCTCAGTGCAAAGAGGGTTCATACTATAGTCAAGTTAGTCGGAAAGCGAAGACACAGGACTCCTCTATGCACGAGCTTCTCAAAAATGTCGTTGGACAGTGACCTATGACATCTTCGAGGGCCTCGGCATAGAAGTGTTCTCTTAGTGCAAAGATGTCAACAAAATGAGATACACATCTGTGCCAAGTTTAAGAACACTCATACATAAATTGTTTAATATATTATTACACATAACCATCATCCCCATCTAGCGTATGTCCCTTGCTACCAACCGATACTAAAGGTCTTTCACACGTTGCTGGTCCTGCCGTGCTTCCGGTGTATCTTTTTTCTTCCCATACACGCCCAAAAAGCCTAGCAGGTTCACGCAAAGATTTTTCGTCACATGCATCACATCAATTGCAGAGCGGACCTCTAGGACTTTCCAATAAGGTAGCTCCCAAAATATAGATTTCTTCTTCCACATGGGCGTGTGTCCGGTAGAAGCGTCATTCGGAACAGATTGACCACCAGGTCCCTTTCCAAATATTACTTTTAGGTCATTGACCATACCAAATATATCATCACCAGTACATTCTGTAGGCTTCGGCCGGTGATCTACCTGACCGTTGAAATGCTTGTTTTCTTTCTTAAGGAATGCTTGGCCGGAAGAAATCGACGATGCCCCGGGTATACATTCTTCTTACAATGTTCCAAATATATACTTTCAGTCTCATCTAAACAGTGTGTGCATGCATTGTACCCCTAATTTGTCTGTCTAGAAAGATTACTAAGAGCAGGCCAATCATTGATTGTTACAAACAACAAGGCTCGTAGGTCAAATTCCGTTTGTTCGTGCTCATCCCACATACGTACACCAGGTTTGTCCCACAACTGTAAAAGTTCATTAACTAATGGGCTCAGGTACACATCAATGTCATTGCCGGGTTGCTTCGGGCCTTGGATAAGCACTGGCATCATAATGAATTTCCGCTTCATGCACAACCAAGGAGGAAGGTTATAGATGCATAGAGTCACGGGCCAGGTGCTATGACTAGAGCTCTGCTCCCAAAAGGATTCATGCCATCTGTACTTAGACCAGACCTTAAGTTCCTCGCGTCACCTGAAAAATCTTTGAACTCTCTGTCGATCTTTCTCCACTGCGTCCCATCAGCGGGGTGTCTCAACATCCTGTCTGACTTACATTCCTCTTTGTGCCATCGCAACAACTTGGCATGCTCTTTGTTTCTGAACAAACGTTTCAACCGTGGTATTATAGGAGCATACCACATCACCTTGGCAGGAACCCTCTTCCTAGGGCGCTCGCCCTCAACATCACCAGGGTCATCTCGTCTGATCTTATACCGCGGTACAGGATGCAATCATTAGGGCATGCATGTATCTTCTGAACCTCTAAACCTAGATGGCAGACAATATTCTTTGCTTCTTACGTACTAGCGTACAATACGTTATACTTTGGAAGCATATTTTTCATCATTTTCAGCAATTTTTCAAATCCGGAGTCAGATAGACCACTCTCTCCCTTCCAT
Organism: Puccinellia tenuiflora; assembly: GCA_012064385.1. NCBI lineage: Eukaryota > Viridiplantae > Streptophyta > Magnoliopsida > Poales > Poaceae > Puccinellia > Puccinellia tenuiflora. The sequence continues at coordinate 111,653 of QRDG01000309.1, read as the reverse complement.
CGCAGCAATTCCAGTGTGCTACCCAACTTTTTCAGACCATTTTTGCAATTTGGGTATAACGACTTTTTGTGATCCTCTAACATGTGATCCAACTTCTCGCTCTCCTTTTCACTTCCGCGGTCTCTCCGTGCATCAGCAATGGTCCGACCAAGATCATCAGCGAGCTCATCATGCGTGAAAGGACATTGTCCTTTAATCTTGTTTTGACGTTTTGATCACAGCACTTGGAAGTATTTAATATACTCTTTAGTATCCACAGGAAATATGACTGTCTACATTAAAAGGATACTAGTGTATGTCTATCTATGCAAAAAGGAAGAAATGTCAGTTGTCAGAAATGGAACAAGAAGGAAAGGCGACGCAGCAGGCTGGCCGGCCCCCTGGCCGGCCTAGGTCGGGCTCCTGGCCGGGGGTGTCTGGTGGGTGGTCGGCCCCCAGGCCGGCCTAGGCCGGGCACCAGGCCGGCGTGTCTGGTGGGTGGTCGGCCCCTAGGCCGGGCACCAGGCCGGGCGGCTCTGGGGGGTGGCCGGCCTCCCAGCCGGCCCTGGCCGGCTGCCCTGTGCCCTGTCTAAATATCTGTGGCCGGCCCCCAGGCCGGCCCTGGCCGGTACTAGGCCGGGCGGCTCTGGGGGGTGGCCGGCCTCCCAGCCGGCCCAGGCCAGTCCATAGGCCGGCTGCCCTGTTTGCCCCTGCGTGAAGATCTGTGGCCACCCCCCCGGCCGGCCTAGGCTGGCCACCAGACCGGGCAGCCTGCACACTGAAAAGCTCCTCAACGGCTCAATTTTGGGAAGGGGTATTTATACCCCTCCACCAACCTCGAGACAACTACCACGACCAAAAGAAGAACACCACCATTGTTTCAAAGATCCAAATCGATAGATCTCCCTCTCTAGCCACTCAATGACTTAGCCCTTTGGGGATTTGAGAGAGGAGACCTAGATCTACACTTCCACCAAACCGATTTGATTTCCCCCTTGATTTGTGAGAGGGGGCTTGTTACTCTTTGTGTTTATTGGAACCCTAAGAGGTTGTGGTCCTTCGGAGCTTTGGGATCTACGAAGACATTGCCGGGAGCCACCAATTGAGTTGTGGTATGTGCCCCGGCCTTGGGCATCGAGTCTTGGCGGCTCGGTGCATTTGGTGAAGACCCTCCAACTTGTGGAGTGTGCTTCATCCTTGTAAAGGTTCTAGTTGTCAACCTCAACGGTAACATAGTGACAAGTGTCTCGCCACATCGGTGGTAAGACACAACGGAGATACGGTGTGCCATATCAAGGCTACTCGGTGTTTCACTTTGGTGAACACCGCGCCGGTCCAACGGAGATTAGCTTCCATTGGGAAGTGAACTTCGGGATAAATCTCCGCGTCAACTTGTTGGTTATTCTTCAACTTACCTTTACTAATTGCTACTAGCTTATTTCATTATATATCTTGTGCTAGTAGTAGTTTGCTCAACATATAGGGTTGTTCATCTAGTTGCATAATCTAGAGAATTTATATTTGAGCAATATTCAATTAAAATGAAAAAGAAGTAAAATTTGTAGTTAACCTATTCACCCCCCCCCCCCCCTCTACTTAACCTCAGCGATCCTTTCAATGTGCCTCTTCTTCAACTTTTCCTTCAGCTTCCCCCATGAAAGTATCACCGTATTCAGGGGGATAATTGTCACCATCCTCTTCTTCTCAATTGTTTTACATTATAACCCCACTCTCTCCATGCTTGGTCCAATAATTATTGCTGGGCATGAAACCGGACCGAAACAGGTGGCTGTGAAGGATTTTTTAATCAGAGTAATCTTTCTGATTCTTACAGACACTACATGGACAGAATACAAAACCATTCCGCTTGTTCGCATCAGCCACACGGAGGAAATCATGCACGCCATTAATGAACTCGCCAGAGCGTCGGTCAGTAGTGTACATCCATTGCCGGGACATCTGCATTATTATATAAGTATATATCAAACACAATCATGATGCTAAAATTAGTAATTGCTTTAAAGACTCGTAAGTTATTTTAATATTATAAACACAACAAAACACTAATGGTAGCGCGCGTTGGGCTGAACAAAATCGCAGCTTCAATTTTATTGCTTTTTTATTTAACCCTAATACATCTCAATGCCAGCCTGACGGAGCCCAGTCCCGGACATTCCCGCCGGAGTCCAGTCCTTGGTCGTTGTAGACGAGTCGAAGATGAGGACACATCGTCGCCGAACACAAATTCCTATGAAAAAATATTCCTATGAAACTAAACATAATCTATTTTCTGCTAACACTAATTTTTGAACCCAATTTTTGCCAACACTATTTTTGCTAATTTTTGTTAACACTAGTTTTCTAACCCAATTTTCTGGTAACACTAATTTTCTAACCCAATTTCTAACTAGTATTATTATGGAAAAAATTATCCTTGAAGTTAGCAAAAAAATTGGTTAAAAAACTAGTGTTAACAAAAAATTATCCTAATTGGGTTAGCAGAATTGGGAAAGATTCCAGGAACTGTCAAATTAGAAACCCCTAATGGAATTACATATGATGTCAGACATCATATGTAATCCTATTAGGGGCTTCTAATTTGACAGCTCGTGGAATCTTTCCCAATTTTCTAACCCAATTTTTTGCTAACACTAAATTTTGAACCCAATTTTTGCTAACACTATTTTTTGTTAACACTAGTTTTCTAACCCAATTTTATGGTAACACTAATTTTCTAACCCACCTAAATCATCAATTAAATCATCGAGCTAATAAATTTCAAACCTAATCACTCTATTACTTATTATGTTCACAAATATAACACGTTTTTACACAAATTTGTAAACAAAAATTCTATAAAAAAAATTATACACAAAAATTCTATCAATTCTACATGAAATTCTACACAAAAATTCTAATAATTCTACACAAAACTCTAAAAAACAAAAAAATCTCACCTAGGATTTCACCGGTGCGGTCGAGGGAGACGGCGCCGGTGACGGCGAAGGAGACGGCGACGGCGGCGGCGAGAGGTCGGCCGCGGAGAGAGATCGAGATCGGAGAGGATTTTCTGGGTCGGGTGCCTTTTATACAGATACACCTTTTAGTCCCGGGTGGTAACACGACCTGGGACTAAAGGTCCCGGAGCCTCCGACAGCCTGGCGCAAAGCCTTTAGTCCCGTCTCGTAGCACGATCCGGGACTAAAGGTCCCGTTCGGACCGGGACTAAAGTGGCCGCACGATATAACCGTTTCTGACCGTTGGAATCGGAGCATTAGTCCCGGTTTCAATTGGAACCGAGACTAATACTCCGAACCGAAGCCCTGTTTTCTACTAGTGATGGTACATCGACAATATGCATCACTCCGATGCAAGGCTGATGCGCGCTATCCGCTTTTCAATGAAAAAAAGATAGATGGTACATATCCTTATCATCATCGTACTATCTTGGTACTAACATCTCTAATACCCAATAAGGCACTGCCGAAATAAATAAATATCGAAGACCCTCCGGATCCACTGTCATCACTTATGTACCAAAACGGTATTGTAAACACTCAAAGGCTCCTCCGTCTCGACGTAGGCAAACGTCTGGCAGATAGCTAGAGCACCTGTGACGCATCACCACCTCACCTGGATCCTGGTGCGTGTGTTAAATGCACAACACTATCTAGCGGTGATCCTGACGCCGCTTCGCTCATAGTTTGCCGATACAAGACAAGGGGCCTACTCAACCTTTCACGTGTTAACGTTAGGAGGTAGTCCCCCTGAATCAAGTCTGGCACCACCTTGTACTACCGCCCCGTCGCGTGGTCGCACGCGAAGATGTACGTCAGGTTCCAGCTGCCGCCGCTGCTGTTGTTCAGGCGAACAGAAGCGCTCGTCATCGGTAGCGGCGGGAGCTGCAGAGCCTCGCCGGTCGACGGGTTGGCCAACGTGATGGCTCCGCCAGGCTTGAGATCGTCGCAGAGGCAGACCAGGCCGTTGCAGGTGCCGACGATGCTCATCCTACTGTACCGTTTCTCCATGGTGATGTCTATCCGCTGCCACAGGCGTCTTGCTCTCCCCGGCGTCAGGACGTACGTCGATGACGGCCATGAAACCGATCGTGGTGACGGCGATGATCTTGGTGCGGCTACGCATGTCCGTCGCCGTGCGCTGGTCGATGAGCTCCCGCCAGTGCCGGCAGACGACGCGGAGCCAGCGGCGGGATCTCGACGAGCGCGTCCGTGGGTAAGTCCTCCCAGCTTCCGTGGTGTCTGTCTTTTATTCCTTAGTCATGACATGGCGATAACTAACGTTATTTATCACCGCGTAAACATATTTTTCCGTTAAATGGTCCTCCTTAAATCGGCTATGAATGGTGTTCCTTGTAATTATATTCACCAAGATCATAATCAGCACTAGGAATCGGACGCCGATTCCTGGCTATCCATCGGACCTCTCTACTACCGTACGATGCAAGCAGATCATACCAGAAATCATGCATGCGTGGGCCTGGTTGTGCATGGGCCTGGTTGCTCGCTTTGATTACGTTCCTCTTAATTGATTCCTATAAAACTGCCGATTTATACAAAAACAACTAATTATTGATAGGACATAATTTCGGGAAATTATGAGTTGTTTCGACTAATAAATAATAGCAAATTAATTGTTTTATTCAGTCGCCAAAAACATATATTTGTGCCATGGAAGCATTGTTTTTCTTGAATGGAAGCAATATAATGGAGTATTTCCTTGAAATAACCATGCCCAATCTAACTGATGTTTTCAAATTTCTTGTCGGTGCAACTTAATTTGCTTCCTACCAAGAATCATTTGCTTCTATTGGCTGGCAAGATTGCTTCCACACTTGAAAGATACAACCAATATTCTTTCAAACATGCTTCCAATAAATAACAAAAATTTCTTAGAAAGAAATAGTGTTTGCTTCCGATTAACAAACATTTGTTTCAATCAACATCAGGTACAAAACATCATGTAATTTGCTTCCCAAGGAAAGAGTATTTGTTTAAAATGAACAAAATATTTGCTTCTGTCATCGATATTGTGTACAAAATATATAATTTTCTTCCGGTTATATCAAAATTTGCTTCTGTGTACAATAAGAATCCATCACAGGGTTTGGCACAATGCTTGCAGCCCAACATCCACCTCTCATGGCGATACCTCATGGGTGGGGGACATGCCTACAAGATTATCGAAGCAATAGTCTACATGGCTAACGACGGTGAAGTCGCTGAATATGCCGGCAAAACCATGGAAGCACGACCGACGTGTAGATGGATGTTTTCGAGGATGACATCGACGAGGAAGATCAGAGGCTTGCCGAGGACCTGCAACAGCAACCACGTGCCACTGCTGGTAACCCTCCAGCCTCCTGAAGTGCATACACCCGTTGGTGAAGGGCACCAGGTGTACTAGGAGCGACAAAGTGGTATGCTTCCGGCGGCATGAGAAGTCGCTCGTACCAGCGGTGGTGCTTCAAACATGAGACATTGACCAGCATTATTTCGTCCTCAACATGCTCATCGAGGACGTCACTGAAGCCGGCATACAACAGCAACTGGAAAAAAGGATATATGTAATGTGGTGACTTGAATCATAAGCAAATATTACAAATGCAGGAAGCATGTGCCATATTTATGCAGCAAATGCAAGTAGGTAGAAGCATGGTTCTATTTATATAAACTCTCATGAAGAAACACATGCATGCTTCGGAAGCATCAACTTTATGCCATCTCAACATAACTCGTACCATGTAGAAATTTCAAAGCCTGAAAATATAACTAGTAGCCGGAGGACAATATTTAAATTGTAATAGTACTGAAAATAATAATAACAAAAACCTAGAAGGAAGAAGCACGGTTATATGTCGTAACTATCGTATGAAGCATGGATATTTCGAAGCAAAAGCTTATGTCAACATAAATCATTTGTACTGGAAGCATTGAAATTTGAAAATGGAAGCACTGATACTTCTAAACATAGAATTAGTTCTATCCCAATATAACCAATATGAATTAGAAGCATAGATATTTTGAAGCGCATAACTAGCGTTATCTCAATACAAATCAGTTATGTTGGAAACATATAAATTTCACCTTGCATTGTGTTCTTATTGAACCGATCAAGACAATGAGAGTGAGCGGTGTGAGCAGCCTACGGCCCGTAGGCCGGAGTGGACCCCTGACAAATTTGAATCATAAGAAAATCAGTGTAGAAATATACAAAGATGAATAGTAGAATATATCATTTTTCACTAAATTTGTTTGTACATATATCCAACTTCATCATCATCAGTCTAAAACTTTGGAAGCGTGCAAATCAGTCTCACCCAACAAATCAATATAATACATGGAAGCATAAAATCTTCAGAAGCATGAATCGGTTAGTGATTAATCTTGAGGGAAAAACATGCCGCAACATGATCCTTGCTAAGATTACATATATAGATAAAAAACTAGCAGACGGACGATATGACCATAGATATGTATCATATGCTATATGAATAGGCTGTAAATTAGATCTAAGAAGCATGCAAGAAATAACCACACGTTGGTACCTAGATTAGTTGGTATGAGCTTGAATCGTGTAGTTGTTGAGGCATGGGGATGGTGGCCGTGAGTGGTGGAAGCATCCGATTCCTAGCAGGCCGGGTGGATCCCGTCCAGATTGAGCCAACTCTGACACGAACAGAGCCGACGGCCAGTCCGTGCAGCCGCGACGACGCCTCCCCGTGGCAGAGCAGATCGACGAGTAGGGTCATGGAGGCGATGGGCAGACTAGATCAACGGCGAGCGAGTCGCGCGGGGGTGGGGTGTGGCCGTGTGGGGCAGAAGGTGTCGGGAGGAGGAGTGATTTGGGGGATTTTCTGGTAACGGGCCGTCTCCAGCAGGATTTTGTTCCGCCGGCCTGGAAAAAATAGAGAAAATTGAGGCCGTTCAACGGAGACGAGATCAACGGCGTCGGAGCCGTCCGAAGATTTGTTTCCCATCGGCCACAGATAGTTAGTATTTACCTAATCTTGCCTGTCAATTCCAACATTTGTACTATGCGCAGTCCAGATCGATAACGTAAACCAAGCCAGAATTAAGAGTCGCAAGAGAGGATGTATACGGTCGCTTCAGTAAGAATACGTGTGGTGTGGTTCTTAAAGGTGCCATGCCACGACATGTTTTCGCAAATAAGGAAAAAAAAATCCCCAGTCAAGAATACGCAAATTTCAGCAGTTTATTACATACTATTTGTCTTTCAGCTCATAAGAATGATCGATCCGATTTCATGGAAGTTCAGCAGGAGAGGAGGAAGAAGAAGAGGAGACGGTCGGGGGAAACGAGCACTTGGATTCGCACTCCTCCATCGTCTTGTAGCAGGTCCAGTTGCCCGTGCAACAGTAGCAGTTGTTCTTCTTCGGGTTGCAGGTTGGGATCGAGCTGCCCTTGTAGCACCAGGGCTTGGTAGATATGCCTGACAGAATTATAATTAATTAAAACACGAGCTAGAAATGGTAACATTAGAAAATGTGGGTATGCACGATTGATCGAGAAGAAACAGTAGTATGTTGTTCGAGTAGCGTCACTTACATTGCCCCTGAATAGCAAAGCATACGAGAAGAAGCAGCACGAGTGCGTAGACGCGCTTCGTGCACACCCCCGCCATGACTTCGACGATCACAATGCTAGCTCGATGTCTTACGTCAAGAACAACAAAGCCTGATGGTTCATATATAGAGAGAGGAGAGCCAGGATACCAATGGCAGGAATTGATTACGTGCGGCCTGAATATTTACTTCCGAAATTGCCACCGATGGAGTATATTGCTCTCGTTAATTGATGATCCTCCTCCTATGTACAAGATCTTTTTATTGTTATTGTTTCTGCATACTAGAACTACAATTTGAGTAGTGGAGTTCTCCGGTACTGTTCAATGTTATTAATAATGTTTTGGTACTTGATATTACAAGAGAACTTGGTGATTCTGCATACTAGAACTACAATTTGAGTAGTTGATATTTGACTGAAACGTGCCCTGGAATCAATGATATAAAATATAGAATATTGAAAACAGACAGTCTTGCCTATTTACGAAGAGTTCATTCTGGAAAGAGGTTGCAGGGGCCAGGGGGTATATTCACACGATTGGGAGTGGGCTGCAGATATGATCATGGTGATGACAAGATAATGCAAGTTTTAGAGGGTTTGTACAAGGCATCTGAGAAGCAAATAGAAGAGGGGTTTTGATCTCCATTGCTATGTCAAGCAGAGAGGAAATATATTACTCCCTCCGTTCTAAATTAGTTGTCTTCCATTTGCCAAAAAGTGGATGTATCTATACTTATAACATGTCTAGATACATCCACTTTTTGGTAAATAGAAGACAACTAATTTGGAACGGAGGGAGTACATGGCTGGGAAACCCGCAAGATTTTTTTTTGGAGGTACATATCATCTTCCGAACAGATAAGCAGCGGTAGCTAGGTTGCAGTGATATCCATGTGCTTGAAGCAGAGTAGCTAGATCAATTACAGAGCGAATAGGAGTGTCTTCACTTTTGAATCTGGGATCTTACGAGATACCAAACATATCACAAAAGATAAAGAGCAAAGCAAACATTAGTGGAGCAGTAAATCTAAGAAATGATGAGATGAAGAAATTGAGCACAGTTGTAATTCTAGACAGTACAGTGCTCTTATTAATAGTCCCAGTAAGAACTGAAACGAGATAGCTTTAGAACAAAGATAGAGGAAAGATGGCCATCGGCTTCAAGCCTTAGCAGCCAGTAGCCACTGGTAGAGAAGCAGCAACAAAGCATAGATGGAAGTACAGAATCTGAGAAAAATAATGGGAAAATTGGATCCATACCATTAAAAGCTCCGATCTTTAGAAAAATACCACTGAAAGATTACGAGCTAGAAAAATACCATTGAAAGCTTGCTCTGTTATCAGTTTGTACCATCACCGTTATCTCCACCGTGAACTGAAGCTTTAAACCAATCGATCTACACTTGAGCACCCTGTCCAGCAGCATTTAGGCTGCACTTGAGTGACCTTCTCCAACAGCACTTCAGTGGTCTCTCAAACAAAAATATGGGAGCATATGACCGGACATCTGAAACAAATTTCAGAATGAGTTCAACAGCATAAATGGCATATTCCAAGAGGACACTTCATTCATCCTAAACTTTCAACATTTAGTGGAGACTTTCAACAGCATAGAACTCAATTTAGTACAAATTAGAGTTTCCAGCAAATAAGCACAATTTCACATGTAGCAATACAAAAGGAGTTCACATCAAAGGTCTTAACAAACCCATCCTTAGTTCCACACCTTGTTCACACTAATAATAGACTAAAGCACCTAATTCATCTACTCAATGATGATCCTACGATTGATTCCTCCTGGTGATATTGCAGCCATCCTTCTTGGTGTTACAGCTGGGCTTGTTGGAGAAAGAGAAGCCATCCTTCTAGTTGTTACACTCAGGCTAGTTGGAGAAAGAGAACTCATCCTTCGAGTAGTTACACCTGGGCTTGAATTAGTCATTGGTGAGGGTTCAACAGCTGTTGTGGAGGCTTCAACAACTTCAGATTTGGTTTTCCTACAAGGCACAACTCGGATTAGTGAAGGCAAAAAATTACAGCACACATAAGACGCGAAAACAGTACATGTACCTTGGCTTTTTGCCTTTTTTCAGACGAGGGGGTGGAAGCTCTTGTTCTAATTCAGCTTGAGTAGCATTACAACCCTTCTCTATATGTCCAAACTGGTAGGACTTTTTGCATTGATATGGTCCTCTTTTTCCTGGCTCTCCACTAGCCTTGATTCTTTGTTTCCTTGGCCTACCAGCAGCCCTTTGTAGAGGTGGAGGAATCATTTCAAAACCAATATCAACCTTTGGCCATTCAGAACTATCATTCATTGGATTGATCTGAAACTGATAAGCCATCTTGAATCTCTCTACTGAATAGTATTCATGCACAAAGTCCTTCATCTTCAGCTGTCTAACTGATAAGCCATCTTGAATCTCTCTACCGAATAGTATTCATGCACAAAGTCCTCCATCTTCAGCTGTCATTCATTGGATTGATCTGAAACTGATAAGCCAAACATTTTTGAAGTACCTCCACTCTTCATTTGCTCCAGCTGGCTCATCTCCTTGAGGATCACACCCAAAAGTCATGAAGTGTTCCTTCTCTTCCTCTACAGCCATTGGTGGCCCTGCAGTTGTTTCTCCATATTCTGGTACTTCTGCCCATACAAATCCCTCAACTTTCGTCTCCTCCTCAATGTTCGCTGCAACATTTGTGCCCTCCCCAACCATGTCCGATGCAGAATGCATGCTCTCCCCAACCACATTGGCTGCCACAGGCCTGACATGCCCTCCTCACATGCACCCACTATCATTAACAATTTAACTACTTGAGATGCTCTTAGCAAGTCAAGAAGCTGACCATCAGTAGCTAACTTGCATTTTAAATTCAACCTTGAATCAGCAACCCAAAAATTTGGCTTTTGGTTGCTGGCCCATGTCGGTTCCGAATCAACAACCCAGCTTACAGTCCTTCCCTTGTTGTACACCTTTTTGCCATCTATGATACTAAAGTATGAGTTGACAATAATCTCAATTTTACAAGCAAATTTCGGATTTGTTCTGCAATATGGAAGCTAGAAACACAAGAAGACAGGAACAAACATAAGGACCTTATTTATTCCCTTCAAACGTGCCACACACAAATACAAGCAAAACATGAATCAATTGGAAGAATATAGACATTACCCTTCTGGGATTTCAGCAACATCCATCCCTGCTCAAATTCACGATCCCTAGTCTCCGTACTGCAGAATCCCCAAAAGCTAGGGTTTAGACCTTCACGAGAGCACGGGAAGGAGAGGGAACAAGCGAAAAAAGGATGAAGAGGGTGCATACCATGGGGAGTGTTCGGAGGAGGAGCCGCTGCCGCCGAGAGGTACGCCACCGCCGCCGGGTGGTCTCCGTCGGCCTGGGCTGGGTCGAGTCTGTGCGTGTGTGTGATCTGGGTCGAGTCTGTGCGTGCGTTGCGTTCAGGCCATACTTGCTGGGTCGAGTCTGATCGATTCGTATGGGAAGGAGTTAACGTGCAGTTCACAGTGGTGGTAGAAAGCAATAACGGACCAGCCTTTGGATGGTATTTTTCTAAAGATCGGATCTTTTAATGGTATATGGATCCAATTTTCCCAATAATAATATTCCCCAGTTGATGATGTTTAGGTTCATATTAGCAATATAATTATCAATTTTTGGTTAATGGACAACTCTATACGCACTTTCAGTAGAACACAGAGTGGTGTGAATCTAATATAAGATGTTATGTGTATTTCTTATGAAGAATCACAGCTGCACACAGAGAAGAGATCTATTACACTTACCAGATACTTTAAGTGATTGTTGAACCCCGACAGCAGTTTTTCCGATCAAAACATGCAGAATAAAATCAAAGGCATTCCCAGAACAGTTGGATGAGAAGGGATGCATTCCATCTCTTAGGTTCCAAAGTTGCTTAATTTCTTTCTGGTAATATGAAACCTGCAGGTTGGGAAAGAAGATGATCATATACTCCGTCCACCTCAAAAGTTGTCATTTTAGACATCACAGATTCAAAATCCCAACAATTTTGCTGCCGATTTTTTCAAAATACTTAGATTATTACATGCTTCACTATCATTTTCTCTCAAAAAGGACTCGCAAATCTGAACGTGCGGTTTTGATATATATTCCAAATAAAAAAAATCAACGCTATGTTGAAGAGCGTGTTCGATGTTCACAAACAGTAATTTTTAGAGAACTAAAGGAGTTTACTGTTCCTATGGGACAGCAAGGCTCATTCCATATAGCCATATTTCCGGAGAAGAAATTGCCATTTCGGAGATTCAGTCAAATGAGTTCTTACATTTAAAAACACCATATCTAGGTTACCAGATGCCCTCCAGTATGTGGAACAGGGGAAGTATTTTACCTTTGTGATCTACGACCAAAGGAACTGGTCACATTTACAGGCTCCAAGCATGGCAGATAATTAGAGCGACATTGATCTTTTTGCCTTGATGATATGGGCCAAAAGGGAGCTGGTCACATTACCGGCCTCCAAGCAACGCAGATAATGAGACCCACATTAACAAAAGATTCCTCACACCCAGTCCTCCCTGACTCCTGGGAGTGCATTTGTTGGCCCAACTGGTTAGATGCAGAGGCCTCTTGCTGCTGCCCTGTTGAATCTCTTGCCACCAGAAATCTCTGACAATAGCTACAAGTTCTATATAAAGCATTTATGAAAAAGACATTGTAGATGGAGGAGAAAGACTAATTTAATCTGGGTCAGTCGGCAGCATGAGAAAGTTTGTCAGTCTTCCAATTCCGATTTTTGACTCTAATTCAACACCCAAGATACTGTAGAATTATCAGGAGAAGATTAAGCTTTTCATCACAGGATATCATTGCATTAAGGTCACCCATATACATACATAACTCGGATTTCATTATCCAGATCTCTACAAAACCAGCTAATTTTCCATTACGCACTCAAGCCCACGAACTGAGGTTTAGGAGAAAAGATATCAAAAGTGCAAAGAAGCAAAAGAACGCAAACACTGTAGAAATCACGTAAATAACACAGTGATTTGTCTCGCACTCCTTGCTGTCAGTTCTGATGAAGTCGGTAATGCCACCCAGCATGCTAGCTGCAGTGAACATAACTGCCCCCATGATCTACACAGAAACAACAGCATTAGCTCAAATAAATTCTTTGAAAGCGATGAAGCTATAGATAAGAGTAGCTGCTTTTACCCCATCTCCGATGGTAAGCAGCCACGAAAGCTGAGGACGTCGTAGATGACGCTTGACAGACAGCGCATAAAGATCAAGAATCGCCAGTAGGATGCTCCAGACACAGCAAACCAGAAGCTGCCACAAGAAAACTAACAACCAAGCAACTCATTAGTCATTAGTTTGATATGTAAAAATAATCAAATGTAGCATCATGTTCAGGAAATAAAGAAAAGCGCTAACCAGGCTGAAGGGACGGCCGTGAAGCCTATGCTCGCCATGAGTACAACTATGATGGCTGCGCAGCTGAACTGTACAGACCGGAGGCCAAGGCTGAGGAGCGTCCCAGGTTTCCCTGGAACGTCGTCCATCCTGACCTCTGGCTGCTGGCCCACCGGAAGCAGCACTGCTGGCCCCTCCACCTCCAACGGACGTACGATCGGCCGGCTCATTTTACTTCCTGAAATTAATCAAAATTTAACCGGACCATGTTAAATAAAACTGTGAATAGAAGAAACCGTAAAAAATAAGCAAAATGTTCACAAAAAATTAGTTCACATATTTCATTTACAAATTCCACAGATTCACGATTGGGAGAATGGATTATAATAGTATTCATTACCAAATAACAGTACAACCAGACAAAATCGGTAAACTTAACTGCTGATTGTACTGTTATAACCCTAAACAACACCTGTGAGAACAATTTTTGCTGCGGATGAGTAGTTTTTCACTGGATTTCAGTGTAAGTACATTTGTTTGATAGTATAGGCAGTTTATACATATTATTGGTCACATGACAATAAATTTGAACGCATCATAACATAGAGTTCTAATAATATATTACAAACTCGCTGTTCGGTTGCAAAAACCCTGGTTATCATCATATCATGTCTATATATTAGTTCCACCCATTACATACTACTATCAATCAGCCATCAAAGCGTCAGCAATGCTATCACGAGTTGCCTCCATGCTAACATTGCGACCTGCCACGTAGTTCCCACCACCATGGTTGACCACATGGCCTGGAGGAATGTAGTTCCCATCAACATTACATCTAGCAAAGTGGTAATCATACATAGCACTATCTCGAATGAAGTTGTAAGGCCAAACAAGCAATAATAATCCTTGCTTGCTTCCTCGGTGGGTAGCTAGGCACAGCTTTCAGCATGCGCCATCTTTGCTTCAAGACAGCAAAACGTCATTCTATGACATTTCTGAGTGATCAATCTAGATAATTGAACATTTCCATCCTACCAACTGTAGCAGGACCATCTCGAAACTCCATTAGATGGTACTTCGTATTTCTAAATGGTCCTAGATAACCAGTCTGGTTGGGGTATCCGGAATCAACAAGATACTGTAGTATTTATCTGCATAAGAAATGTGTAAATCAAACATACAGCACTACACATTGTCCAATTTAGTTGCGTGAATGTTCAAAAAATTATAACTAGTGGAGGATGAGGAAAGGTTTGTTTATACTTGTCCAATGTGTCCTTGAATATCCATGCTATCTGGCTACTACGGAGATGAATTGTTCAAATAAATTGTTCCAAAGCAAGCACACGAGGATACACTAGTCTCTCTTCCTGTTTTCAAATTGTCTCTTGAGCCAAGTGAGCCTCCCTTCATTTGTCTTCATAGATAAAAAGAAGCTTCGGTTTGATAATTTAGCAAACAACTTTGTAGTAATGTAGCGCCCATCACTCATCTCGAATGCTCCACACTTGCCAACCTCACCCATGATGCCTGCAATCTCTCACTAGCTTCGGTAGCATCGCTACCTTCACTAATGACATGGTCAGCAAACCTCTTGAAGTCTTTAGGCAAATAATTCTTCAACTTAGATGGACTACAAGGTATTCCACTTGATGGATGCATTGGTCTTGTTTTGAGCAACACCATGTATCAGTTATAACAACAACTTCCGCTTATACACTCTAGCTATAGATCAGGTTTCGTTTTACTCACAAAGCATGCAGTGGAAAGGGATCTCATGTGAAGGTTTGCATGGTCTCCATTTGCATCAGTATAAGAAGGCAAATGTGTGATTGTTTTATCACTCCACGTTCAGACTAGATAAGACTGTGGCGCAACTTGGGAGTAGCTGGTCTGGAGGTACAGCTACTATTTTTTTTATTTTTTTTGCTGAAATAGTCGAAGTGGAGGTAATGTGTTGCAGAGCATGCGCAGTTTTGAAATCGCGAATCTCACTTAGATGCATGATCTATCAACGTTTTCAAGATCTACCGTACTGATGCCAGGATAAGTTCCTGAGCTGCATAGTGCAGAGTGCAGACTCCATACTCAGTGAGGAGGAAATTGTAACACCCCAACGATGGGCTGTCACCATGTGGATGGTTATCTGGGCCTGGGCTACGTTATGGGCCATGTGCTACGTCTGTGTGGTTGTCTAGGATCAGTATAAGTGCTATGCTTGTAACCCTGAGGGGAGATATGT
Source organism: Puccinellia tenuiflora (assembly GCA_012064385.1). Lineage (NCBI taxonomy): Eukaryota > Viridiplantae > Streptophyta > Magnoliopsida > Poales > Poaceae > Puccinellia > Puccinellia tenuiflora. The sequence continues at coordinate 96,405 of QRDG01000309.1, read as the reverse complement.
TGAATATGAATGAACTCTGTACTCTCACCTCCCGTGTTCTCTGTTTCTCATCCTCTTTCTCTGATTTCTCATCCTGAATTCTTCCTCCAAATCGTGGTAATCCACCGTATCCCGTCGAATCTATCGTGCTCCCATCTCAGGGACATGACAATTTGGTATCAGAGCTAGCAAAAAAATCCTCAAAAAATCACCACCCCACTTCCTGCCTGCAAGATGTTCGACGAAATGTTGAGCTACCCAGAGGAGTTCACCGGCGGCGTTCTTCGCGTCACCGTTCGCTATCTGTACTACCCGGTCACCAAGGAGACCCTGCAGCAGGTGTTTGAAGCATATGGCGTGGTGAAGATCTCTGTGTTCCAGAGAATCGACCATGTGGAGGCGGTGGTCCAGTTTCGATCAAGACGCGGGGCAGCGCAGGCTCTTGCCTTGCACGGCCGTTGCATCTACGAGGGCTCTTGTCTCCTCGACATCCAGGAGGTTTCACCGGCTGCCCGCTCGGCCAAGAGCGACCTGGGTGAGCTCTGCAATCAGATCCGTCACCAACTACATGAGTTGTCGACGATGATGCGCACAACGTCACAGAGCACCAGTTCTTCCTCGCCGGAGATCACCGCCGAGGAGTCAGAACTCGAGCACGACAACATCCTTACTGGCATCATACCTACGGGGACCCTCACTGGCGCCTTGCCCGAGGTCGTTGCCCCAATGGTGTGTGGAGACCAAGGCGTTTTCGCCACCGACGGAAGTAGCATCGCTGCTTCGACGCCTACCATGCGTTTGATGGAGTCCCTGAGCAACGATGTTACCGTCGACGTTTTCCCCAAGCTTGCTGCCTCGATGGAGCACAACGAGGACATCGAACTCAACACCATCAATGTCGCTGCACTGACACCCTCCACCTGCTCGACGGTTGTCCTGGTACATGGTCGCGACAGCAGCAGCCCCGAGGTGGTGTCTCCTATCGTCGAGCTTGTCTCGTCGATGGCCACCGGGTGTTTGCATCCACAAGGGTGGGTGTTTCGTCCAGCACCATGGCCTTCGTTCATTGAGAAGTGCACCGGTATCAAGGTTTTGGTTACCGGGGTGGGAAAAAATCCCGGGGGGGCTCGGGATTTCCGGTAACCGCGGTTACCGGAAAATCCCGGCCGGTTACCGGACGAAATCGAAAACCAAAAATTCGGAAATTCAAAAAAAATTAGGTAAAATTCATTAAAATTCAAAAAAAATGGCTAAAATTCGTTAAAATTCAAAATTTTCAAAACAAACCGGGATATTTCGTCCGGTATGACCAAATCCCGGGGGGGCTCGGGATTTCCGGTAACCGGAAATCCCGGCCGGTAACCGGCCGGTTACCCGAACGCTGACCGGTACAGCTCGTTGTGGCATTGTTGAGCGGCCATCGAGCACCACTACGGCGTCAAACATGGCTGTGCTTCCCTGTTTGACCCTATGCTTTGAGGACAACATTGATGTGTACCAGCTGGATGTGTGTTTTAATATCAAGAAACAAGGAATATTGCTACGGACAGTGCCATGGCCGTTGTTTGAGTTCCATTCAGAAACAGCCAGTTCTAAGGAGCCATGTACAACTGCTCAAGATATAATTGGGAGACTATCTACAGGTCAGCCATATGAGGATCCGAGCTGCTATGTTGTCAGTTATCTCTTGCATTGGACTAGCTCCTTTGATGGACACTATTTACAAGTACTTGCTACATTGAGAAATTTCTCGTACGAGTTCTATAATATTGGACCCTGGGATCGTTGGCAGTTTGAGTATCTACAACAGTATAGTTCACCTGATCGAGCAAGTTGTTTGGAGTGCACAAGCACTGGTGGCAATACATTGAACATGGTATGGAAAGCACCATGTTTATTCAGTAGAATGTTAGTGGTTGTTGCGTGCAAGCAAAGTGGTGGAATTTTCTATTTCTTCACAACATCTGACCAAGCGGAGAAACTAAATGCTAGTTTTGCGGCCGGAAAACAAGTTATAAGGCTAGGCTATGTAGAACTGGTACCTTGGGCACATTCTGTATTGCATTTCATTAAACCCTGCAGTTCTTCACTGGTTATGCATAGCTTTGGTGCAAATGGAAGGCTGTCACCTAAAACAGAATTCTCTAGTACCAACATAGTTCATCTTCCAAGAGATACAACTCAATTGCGACCTTGGCCACCACCTCTAGATGCTACAGGATACAGTGGTATTTTCCAATACAACATTGCAGGAATGCTTGGTTACCCATATTACCAGGTTTATACTATTTCAGCTAGTGCCCTTATCATTGAGCCTAAGATTGTCACTGCTTGTTGCTGGCTACTTCAACTTGAGGCCCTAATGGATGTTTCTCAACTATGTGACCCCATCGTTGGCAAGAGCACTCATCTTAATTGCTGCCTCCAATTTTCAGTTGGTGTTTGGACAGACAGAGTGCCATTTCGGTTACTTGAACCTTTTGTCAAGGACAAGATTGCGTGTTTGGGTGCAGGAGACCTAATCATGCTGCCATCAGATGTAATTGGACTGTTCGTAACAAATCCTTGTGCGATTCAGTCGATGAGATACATACTGATTACTCATTACTTTAGTATACTTCAAAACTGCTTTCGAGGGAGCGTGTATTATGCTTATTTGTTCCAGCTGTGAGATGCTCTCTTGATCATGGATCAGATTTTACTATCACAAGAGCTATGCCCAGTGAATTTCCAGTTAAAAATAGACTGTTGCTGGCCTTCTTTTGCCTATTCATATGTGGGATAAGGTTATGGAAACCTGGAATTTCGCAGCTGATTGTCAGTTTTGGTGCTCTGGCTTGCAGGTGCAAGAGGGCATATTTTTCTGGTAGCCAAGGGGGCCCTCTTTATGGTGGGCTGGACTGTGACATCAGACTTGGTTATTGTCATAGGATGGTGGCCTTTAATATTAGCACACTATCAAGCTCAATGAGGGAAAAGACACCATCATGGAGGCGAAATGGTTTCGGCCCCGGTCATTGTGTACAACAACACTTGGAGAGAGTGCATTCCTGGAAGCCTGGAGGTTCCAGTTCTTCTCATGGTGTTGGCATCTGTTCGATTTTACAATCGTATCAATTTTGGGACTATAAGGATGACTGTTATGAGGAAAAAGCGAAAAATTGGGAATTGTCATTTGAAGATCTGTACTCCAGTCAGTTCTACAAGCAAGGTATTGACAAGGTGTTGCAAGTGATGTTTCTTTGGAGCGGTACTATGATACTCGTTCACGGAGATTCAGCAGGCTTGATCGTCATCTGCTTCTACAAGCAGGTGCTGCTACCATATGATCCTGGTGGATGGGCTCTGCGGCTTAACCAGATTACAGACATATCTGATTCAAGATTGTTCATCATCGGCTTGAGGGCAAGCCGAATTTCAAGGGGTGGAGAGTGTAACACCCCAACGATGGGCTGTCACCATGTGGATGGTTATCTGGGCCTGGGCTACGTTATGGGCCATGTGCTACGTCTGTGTGGTTGTCTAGGATCAGTATAAGTGCTATGCTTATAACCCTGAGGGGAGATATGTTGAATATGAATGAACTCTGTACTCTCACCTCCCGTGTTCTCTGTTTCTCATCCTCTTTCTCTGATTTCTCATCCTGAATTCTTCCTCCAAATCGTGGTAATCCACCGTATCCCGTCGAATCTATCGTGCTCCCATCTCAGGGACATGACAATTTGGTATCAGAGCTAGCAAAAAAATCCTCAAAAAATCACCACCCCACTTCCTGCCTGCAAGATGTTCGACGAAATGTTGAGCTACCCAGAGGAGTTCACCGGCGGCGTTCTTCGCGTCACCGTTCGCTATCTGTACTACCCGGTCACCAAGGAGACCCTGCAGCAGGTGTTTGAAGCATATGGCGTGGTGAAGATCTCTGTGTTCCAGAGAATCGACCATGTGGAGGCGGTGGTCCAGTTTCGATCAAGACGCGGGGCAGCGCAGGCTCTTGCCTTGCACGGTCGTTGCATCTACGAGGGCTCTTGTCTCCTCGACATCCAGGAGGTTTCACCGGCTGCCCGCTCGGCCAAGAGCGACCTGGGTGAGCTCTGCAATCAGATCCGTCACCAACTACATGAGTTGTCGACGATGATGCGCACAACGTCACAGAGCACCAGTTCTTCCTCGCCGGAGATCACCGCCGAGGAGTCAGAACTCGAGCACGACAACATCCTTACTGGCATCATACCTACGGGGACCGTCACTGGCGCCTTGCCCGAGGTCGTTGCCCCAATGGTGTGTGGAGACCAAGGCGTTTTCGCCACCGACGGAAGTAGCATCGCTGCTTCGACGCCTACCATGCGTTTGATGGAGTCCCTGAGCAACGATGTTACCGTCGACGTTTTCCCCAAGCTTGCTGCCTCGATGGAGCACAACGAGGACATCGAACTCAACACCATCAATGTCGCTGCACTGACACCCTCCACCTGCTCGACGGTTGTCCTGGTACATGGTCGCGACAGCAGCAGCCCCGAGGTGGTGTCTCCTATCGTCGAGCTTGTCTCGTCGATGGCCACCGGGTGTTTGCATCCACAAGGGTGGGTGTTTCGTCCAGCACCATGGCCTTCGTTCATTGAGAAGTGCACCGGTATCAAGGTTTTGGTTACCGGGGTGGGAAAAAATCCCGGGGGGGCTCGGGATTTCCGGTAACCGCGGTTACCGGAAAATCCCGGCCGGTTACCGGACGAAATCGAAAACCAAAATTCGGAAATTCAAAAAAAATTAGGTAAAATTCATTAAAATTCAAAAAAAATGGCTAAAATTCGTTAAAATTCAAAATTTTCAAAACAAACCGGGATATTTCGTCCGGTATGACCAAATCCCGGGGGGGCTCGGGATTTCCGGTAACCGGAAATCCCGGCCGGTAACCGGCCGGTTACCCGAACGCTGACCGGTACAGCTCGTTGTGGCATTGTTGAGCGGCCATCGAGCACCACTACGGCGTCAAACATGGCTGTGCTTCCCTGTTTGACCCTATGCTTTGAGGACAACATTGATGTGTACCAGCTGGATGTGTGTTTTAATATCAAGAAACAAGGAATATTGCTACGGACAGTGCCATGGCCGTTGTTTGAGTTCCATTCAGAAACAGCCAGTTCTAAAGAGCCATGTACAACTGCTCAAGATATAATTGGGAGACTATCTACAGGTCAGCCATATGAGGATCCGAGCTGCTATGTTGTCAGTTATCTCTTGCATTGGACTAGCTCCTTTGATGGACACTATTTACAAGTACTTGCTACATTGAGAAATTTCTCGTACGAGTTCTATAATATTGGACCCTGGGATCGTTGGCAGTTTGAGTATCTACAACAGTATAGTTCACCTGATCGAGCAAGTTGTTTGGAGTGCACAAGCACTGGTGGCAATACATTGAACATGGTATGGAAAGCACCATGTTTATTCAGTAGAATGTTAGTGGTTGTTGCGTGCAAGCAAAGTGGTGGAATTTTCTATTTCTTCACAACATCTGACCAAGCGGAGAAACTAAATGCTAGTTTTGCGGCCGGAAAACAAGTTATAAGGCTAGGCTATGTAGAACTGGTACCTTGGGCACATTCTGTATTGCATTTCATTAAACCCTGCAGTTCTTCACTGGTTATGCATAGCTTTGGTGCAAATGGAAGGCTGTCACCTAAAACAGAATTCTCTAGTACCAACATAGTTCATCTTCCAAGAGATACAACTCAATTGCGACCTTGGCCACCACCTCTAGATGCTACAGGATACAGTGGTATTTTCCAATACAACATTGCAGGAATGCTTGGTTACCCATATTACCAGGTTTATACTATTTCAGCTAGTGCCCTTATCATTGAGCCTAAGATTGTCACTGCTTGTTGCTGGCTACTTCAACTTGAGGCCCTAATGGATGTTTCTCAACTATGTGACCCCATCGTTGGCAAGAGGACTCATCTTAATTGCTGCCTCCAATTTTCAGTTGGTGTTTGGACAGACAGAGTGCCATTTCGGTTACTTGAACCTTTTGTCAAGGACAAGATTGCGTGTTTGGGTGCAGGAGACCTAATCATGCTGCCATCAGATGTAATTGGACTGTTCGTAACAAATCCTTGTGCGATTCAGTCGATGAGATACATACTGATTACTCATTACTTTAGTATACTTCAAAACTGCTTTCGAGGGAGCGTGTATTATGCTTATTTGTTCCAGCTGTGAGATGCTCTCTTGATCATGGATCAGATTTTACTATCACAAGAGCTATGCCCAGTGAATTTCCAGTTAAAAATAGACTGTTGCTGGCCTTCTTTTGCCTATTCATATGTGGGATAAGGTTATGGAAACCTGGAATTTCGCAGCTGATTGTCAGTTTTGGTGCTCTGGCTTGCAGGTGCAAGAGGGCATATTTTTCTGGTAGCCAAGGGGGCCCTCTTTATGGTGGGCTGGACTGTGACATCAGACTTGGTTATTGTCATAGGATGGTGGCCTTTAATATTAGCACACTATCAAGCTCAATGAGGGAAAAGACACCATCATGGAGGCGAAATGGTTTCGGCCCCGGTCATTGTGTACAACAACACTTGGAGAGAGTGCATTCCTGGAAGCCTGGAGGTTCCAGTTCTTCTCATGGTGTTGGCATCTGTTCGATTTTACAATCGTATCAATTTTGGGACTATAAGGATGACTGTTATGAGGAAAAAGCGAAAAATTGGGAATTGTCATTTGAAGATCTGTACTCCAGTCAGTTCTACAAGCAAGGTATTGACAAGGTGTTGCAAGTGATGTTTCTTTGGAGCGGTACTATGATACTCGTTCACGGAGATTCAGCAGGCTTGATCGTCATCTGCTTCTACAAGCAGGTGCTGCTACCATATGATCCTGGTGGATGGGCTCTGCGGCTTAACCAGATTACAGACATATCTGATTCAAGATTGTTCATCATCGGCTTGAGGGCAAGCCGAATTTCAAGGGGTGGAGAGTGTAACACCCCAACGATGGGCTGTCACCATGTGGATGGTTATCTGGGCCTGGGCTACGTTATGGGCCATGTGCTACGTCTGTGTGGTTGTCTAGGATCAGTATAAGTGCTATGCTTGTAACCCTGAGGGGAGATATGTTGAATATGAATGAACTCTGTACTCTCACCTCCCGTGTTCTCTGTTTCTCATCCTCTTTCTCTGATTTCTCATCCTGAATTCTTCCTCCAAATCATGGTAATCCACCGTATCCCGTCGAATCTATCGTGCTCCCATCTCAGGGACATGACAGAAATAGTAAAAAAGCAGAGAAACAGAAAAACAGAGGGGTAGTTCCTCTCACCTTGACGGTCGGGGCAGGGTTGACCTCGCCGGCGGGAGCTTCTGTAGTCGATCTCTGGGGTTGAGCTTGCCGGCGAAGGGACTCCGGCAGCAGCAGCCCAGGGAGTGGGAGCTCGTGGCGTTGCTGGTGCGGTCGGAGGTCGACGCAGAGTCAATAGGGTTGGGGACACGGAGGATCAGTTCCTCCGTCCGGAGAAGGGCGGCGGCTCCGGTGGCCGGAGATCGAGCCGGGCGGCGGCGTAGATGTAGGTGGAGGACGGATGAACCTTTTTTTTATGGAAGGACGGATGAACCCTAATCACGCGCCTTCTGTTTCCGTTCGGCCCGGTGCGTGGCATTTGGTGCGTAATATGTGATTTGATGGGAGGGTATACCGATCAGAGTAAAATGCATCGTTGGTATACTGACCGAATAGGCGTGAAGTTTAATCTACGGCCAGTGACGAAATATAAATGAAATCCTGAATGTCAATCTCAACCTATTTTACACTCTAGACCTGTTTGGTGCATCGGAAATACCGCAATTTGGGATGAAAAAAACGTCCAGACTCTCTCTATGATTCTGGCCCACATGTCATATACATCCCCTTTCTAGATTTTCATCCCCAACTCTCGTTTCCCAATCACCAGACGTGGATGACGGTGGCTGCGCTACTGCCAGCCGCTTTGCAGTACGAGCAACTTGGAGGCATAGCAGCTGCTACCAACCATGCTCGGGAGGTCAGCAACGGGGAGGAGAGGAAACATGGGCGGCGCTGCCTCGTCTTCTGTCCATGCTCTGCTCGGCATCGACATCGACACGTCGATCGTCTTGGTGTTCGGTGTCGCACGGTGAGCCGCGGTGCACCTCGCTGGTGATGAAGAATGTGCCGCGACCAGGTGCTCTAAGGACGAAGGTTGAAGATAAATATGACAAGTGGGCATACGGTGTCAGTGGGGGGTACCAATAACAGGAGAAAACTCTGCCATCCGCGTACGAGAGCAGAATTAGCGGAAGAAAAAAGTCCATATGTACGCAGAGGTGCCCATCGTGCGCCATCGCCGACTAAGGCGAGGTCGTCGAGGAGGGGGACTGAGATCCAGTGACATGCACCTTTCGCATGTCACACGGTGACATGCGGGCTAAATTCAAATTTAAACATTGCGAAAAAATCTGAAAAAAATCATGTATGTTCACAGAACATATTTGCGTGACCCCATAAAATTTCAGCTCAAAATTCGAAATATACATCGAGAAACAAAAAAGAGAAACTCAGATGTGAATAGACTATTCACCCTGAACGCAAGAGGAGGATCAGATCGACACCGCCGGCATCACGGCTTCACGGTCTTCGCATCGACGGACTACTCCTTCACCGCGCTCAAGTCCGGCTCGACGAGAGGTCATCGTTCCCCAATCTGGCGCCATGCCTTACAGATCGCGGTGAGCCGGAGAGTGAACCACTGTCGCCTCATGACCTCCTCTCAGATCTATGGTTTCATAAATTGGCAGGCAGGGGGATCAATCGAATATACGTGGATATGGGGTGCACGAGGACTCTCCGGCAGGGGAGGCGGAAGGGCAGCGGGGAGGGGAGGCGCCTGTTCACCCGGAAGACATCCCCCCGCGCGCGCTCACCGTGTCGCTCCACCCGAGGGCAGCCGACAGGCGTATTCCCGATGACCATGGCGAGAGCTATGTACCTTGACGTTACATCCCGCTGTCGCGGTCGCCTCCTTGCCACCCCTTCGCTAGCCATCAAGGTACAAGCCGGGATCAGTTTTCCCTTAATCGTGCTCCTCTCCTGGTCGCATACTCGCTTGTGCAACAGGTTCTCAACTAGGCCTGTTCTCAACCCACTTGTGATTTTTTAGAGATGCACGATAGTAATTCAGGTACTGCTGGATTATGGTCATGCTCTGTCAATGACTGCATATCTTAGCTCTTTTATGCTTACACCTGATTCTACCCAATGCTTGCATCTCAATTTCTTCAACTCTTTGTAATTTTTTGAGAAGTTGACTTATCTTTTTTACATTAGGAGCGTTGAACCATCCACATTACACCAAACTTGTCGAGTGCATCTTTCTACTTTTATCTCCTTGTCAATACATCTCCGTTGTGTTCCATTGATTTTATTTCCTCTTTTTAGAAGCATTCAGATCAGACAAACCAGTTTGGTGTAGGAAGCAACTACCTTATAGAGATGATACTGATGTTCTGCCAGTATCTTTTTCCTTAAGGTTATGGATTGTTGGGCTGCTAGCTTCGCTTTTGTTCTGCATATTTTCCTTTTATGTTCTGGCATTTTGTGATGCGTGAAGATCATATATGGTTGTGTCCAATATCTACTTATTTCCAGGCAAAACTTCTGTGTTTAAATCTTATGTTTTTTTGTCTCAATGCTCTATAAACAGGTTCGGGCAGAAAATCCAAACCCAACAATATTTTTGAATCCTTGGAAGAGCTTTTAGATGTCAAACCTGGAGAAGTTGTGCATGGTGGGGATGGTCGGAAAAATTATGTATGTGGAGCTAGAGATACAGGATGAGTGTTTTTGGGGCAGTGGTGTTCATTTTTTTCTTGGAGGTATTTCTAATTATCTACATTCCAACATTGACCAAATCAGAAAAGACAATTCATCTTTAATTTTGTACATCTGGTTTCAACTTATTTCTTGTACAAAAAATAATTGCCGGTGCTGCATTTGAATTCTCTTGTTGGCGAGAAGGATAAATTACATTGTCAGTTGAATTAAGCTGCAGATGCTTTGATCACAGTGCATGAACTGTTATTTATCTTGCTCCACTATTCCTTCCAGAAGATAATCAAGGAAATTTTTGAAGTGTGCACCCGCTGAACACACTAGGGCGAAAAAGGTTTGCCATGTGCTATGTTGGCTATTGAACCTTGAAAGATGATTTCTATAGCCATAGCAACCAACACATGTGTTCGCTTCAGGTGCAAAAAATATTACCTTTATCCTCTGTACTAAATGGTTGATCTTTTCACTCTGCCTTGAGTAATTTGTATCATGTTGTTCAGCTACCACAAAATCGTCTATAGGTTAAAGCAATGTTGTCTTAATAGCATAATTAAATGGCTGCCCTTATTTAGTAGTGATACTCTTCGGAAGCAAAAACAATATGGCGGCAATGGTGTATGAAGCACAAAATCATCTGATATGGTTTTCGTAAGGGAAAACGTCCATATTCATTAATGATTTATGGTCGATCTACAATATTTATTGGTAGCTTTGTTTCTCTTGACTTAACAAACCAATTTTTTTATCGATTTCCTATTATTGGTACTACCAAAGTTCTGAACCTTTCTGTTGATTTATATTGGTTGTTCGGACTGTTTCTTGATCAATTGTATAGACGTGCGTGCATGTGCATGCGTACTATACTGTCAAAAAAAGAAAAGAAAAATAAATGGCACTGACTCTTTCCAGTACTGGAGGCATATAACACGGCGAGAGTTCCCGGTTGTTGGCCGACCTCAAGAGCCTTCTACCGGAGATCATGATCCCTGTCGCCATCCACGATGAACTGACTGCTTTAATAACGAGCTGATTGTCGCTGCCGCTATGCACTTGGTCTCTTCGGCTTTCTACCTCTCTGTGTAAGTAGCATTATCTGTTTATTAAGCTTAATTGTTGTAAAGATTGTTTCTTTGGGCTCTGATTATCATACAACTTCTGTTAAAAGATATCTGCATTAGGGTTTAACATTGCATACTGGACTCATAAAAGTTGATATTTGAACTTGACATAGCAAATTGTTCCCTAAGCATGTGACGATTGATTGTGCTATGCTTTGGTTCGGCCACTAACAAATATTGCTTTTGTAACTTCCTTTTGGCCACTAATTTGTCACGATTGATCTTGCTATGGTTCAATGCTGGATCTGGTACAAACATATACTGTCAAAAAAAGAAAAATAAATGGCACTGACTCTTTCCAGTACTAGAGGCATATAACGCGGCTTCTAATTCTGTTTGCGAATTTTCTTTGCAAAGCAGCTTGTTAGTAGTCTAAATTCAGGTGCAGATTTATTTATGGTTTTCGTACAAATTCAACATTCCTCCGAGTAGTTATAATGCTTTGAAAATAGTATATTGATATGTTTATCATTCTATTTGTTTTGTCTCTGTCATACAAAGCACAATGAAGTCCAGTTATCTTTCTTTTATGCTTGCAGTTTTATTAACTCTATTCTTTTCATATATCGCTGCCATTTTCTCCTCCGTATGCATCTGCACGAGAGGGGAATAGAGAAGAGAACGACCCCGGATGATGCCGACGTTCCTCGCATGGAGCGCTAGGCCGCCGAATATATGTTTCTACCAAATCCAATGTTGAACGCATTGATCTCGGCAGGTACCCTGGTGTGTATCGTGTGGAGGCTAAAGTAGGAAGAGAAGAGGGTAGCAGTGATTTTCATTTAGTAAAGGAACCGGAGAAGAGGAAAAAGCTAAATGAGCTATGGGAACGTGTAGGTGCATTTCGGGTTCTTTATCCGTGACTATTTAGCTCTGTGGTTAGTGTGAATTTTAGCAAGTTCTGGTGCAGATAACCATATGCTGGCTCAATTTTTTGGCCTTTTTGTTTTGTTTTCTGGTTTATAGATAGGTGTAACAACACGATACTTTCGGGTGATGGGTTAACGGTCAAGCTGGTAGGTTTTGGTGTTTAATAAATCTTTACAACCATTTTATGTTTCTTGCCATGGTACAGGTTGTTGGTATAAAGAACTGAAGGGGGTATTTTCTGTTACATGATATCAGTGTGTGCAGCAGGCTATTTACATGAGCAGAGAAGAATGCACAGCAGGGTTGGGGAGGGAGAACAGATCTACTTGGGAGAGTAAGTGGTGAGTTCTTCGTTTGGTTTGGAGGAGATTGTAATAGAGGGATAAATAGGCACATGTACATAAATTGGGGTGAAATTAACATGTGTCCAATGTATAAATTGCATTTTATTATCTTCTTGAGGTTTGGCATTTGGGATATGTATTAGCTAAGATCTATTGCAATGCAGGCACTCATCATGTGATTTAGAATGTTTAATTATTTTATCTTGAAAGCCTTTCATGCTTTTACTGATTCATATAACAACTTTATCTTTGTTGCCATATGTTTGTGTTAATGCATCCACAATTACAGACTGGACGAAGTGTTCTATGACAAGGTCGGAATAACTCCTCACTAAAACATAATACCTGGAGGGTATGTCTTTAAATGATTTGATCCTAAGAATGAAAAATAGGAGTTGTTTATGTACTAAAATCTTAAATGTGTGATGAATTCATATAAAACTTCTGTATTTGTGAAATCGGTGGGTTATAATTTGTGAATTTTAGTACAATGTAATTCGTGCAATTTAAATCAAGTTTTTGCCATTCCAGTAGTGATATTCCCAGAATACAACATGGGCTATGTGTTTTCTCCTCACACAATGAGAATTATCTATACTTCTATACTATTATTAAACGAGCAAACATTTTCTTTCTTAAAGTCACCCAACGAGTGTACCCAGCCTAATATGTACCACCAGATTTCTCCACTTGCCCAGATCTAACGGCCTACATTAGTCTAATAGCAGGCATGTGTGCATTTAGCAATTAACATGGGCAGACGATACTCTGCCAGACGGACGAAACCTCACCGCGCACGCGCAGTCCGCTCCCGATGGAAAGTAATTGGGCGAGACGGTTTTGCGAATTTAATCCCGCCTGAATCGCGTTGACGGGTTGTTAATGCCGCTAATTCCTCTTCTCATCCTCGCACGGGCTCTTTTCAATCGTCCACCTCGCCGTCGCACCGCCGATCGCCCGGAGCCACAAAAAGGAACAAAGGAAGAAGCGCGGCGAGCTAGCGATGCCTCACATCGTGGCCTGTGCGACGTGCAAAAACGAGGTGGTGGAGCCATCTGTGCCTCCTCGCTACCGCGTTCAGCGCCCCGTTGCATCTGCGAGCCAGAGCCAACGCCAATTCATTGCTCCACCACCGACCAACGTCATGAAGACCTCTGCCGGCGGCTGCTTCCGCGAGATCCGCGAGGTGGAGGATCATCTCCCACTTGTGCCACTGCTGCGCCCCTCCGATCCCCACTTTCATTCTGACCTGCTGCCGCTGCCATCACAGGTAAGCTCTTCATCACCAATCCTCCCCCAGATCTCGCAGGGGATAAAGTCAAGGTCAGCACGGCCGGCGGCCGGGAACGCGGTCCAGTTATCGTGTTAATGACGGCCAGCCGCACGGCACCGGGCAACCAGTTATCTTGTTCAAAGATCGAGTCCGCTGAATTTTCATCCAATTTTTGCATACGGTTCTTCACTGATTTCAAGAGACACGCAACATCTTCAGGGGATAGAGCGTATCATATTTAGTCCCACCCCTGTCCAAGATTTTGCGTCAGTTATTTGTTAGATTGATTTCTTTGGTGGCGTCGCTTTCCTGCTGCAGGGCAAAGAGTAACATAGGATACATGCACGAGATTAGTTTCGGCTATAACACTTTTTTTTTACCTGACTAGAGCGTCCTCTAAGCTTTGTACAATGTTTATATTATCTACACTGACAGCTGAAGCCTCTCGCTTTCACACATGTTTCATCGTTTGCATGGATCAGTACTGATAACGGTGGGCTTACCTGTGATGGCAGCGGACATTAGATTATTTTTCTGAATCCATGCAATGTCTCAACATTTGCGTGATTGAATACTTGGATGGTTTGTAATCCATTGAGCAATACAAGTGCGGGAGCAGATAAGCATTACGACAGTGTTTCAAAATTCTTGCTGGATCTTCAAAATCGCTCCGTTTGAATGACCTTTAGGCGAACTCCCATGATGTGATGTGTCCACAGTGCTGAGGTAATTCTTCTATATACATTAAGGTCTTATTTATAGTGCAACCTGAGTAGTGATATTTCTGGGATGACTCTCTCTGGTCTGGCACAGGTGGATACAGAAGCACAAGGAGGAGAGCGGAATAGGAGGACGGGCGTAGCTTCTGCTTGGTAAGATTGAGTTAAGAGGGGAGATGTATTCAAATCATTTTTTGTTTTTCCTGTGATCCTTATTTCGATGTAGAGCAGACAAGAAGACATGAAAAAATGTTTCTGCTTGGGCTAGCTTGCGCTAAGGGCAGAAGTGAGGATTAGTCTTCTTTATTTTTATTTTCTCTTTCCCTATCATCTTGGCTCTATCTAATTTATGCAAAAACCTAATGAAGGTAGCGAGTATTTATTAATTACTCCCATTCTTTAGTCAGGTACGTTTTGTATATCTTTCGGTATGTCTGTTCATGCGATAGGTTTGTCCGGCCGGTTAGACATGAGTCCATGCGAGAAAGGAACAACTGAACCATGCATTACTGATTTTGCGTTCAAATAAATTTTATTGCCAATTGGATTTAATAATATCACCATAAATTATGAATCGGCGAAACCATTTTGCAGGTTGTCAATAGCAGTTATGATGCTTCACTGGAGAATCCAGGAATTACTAACTATATTAAGGCTGCCGGAAATGGAGGCCTGAGAGCGCTCCGCTCTCACTATAGTACTGTAGCTAACACTGTTCCTAGCTACAGTACTACAGTAGCGCGATCCAGGCCGTCCGCTGACGATCCAACGGCCTGGGGATCCGTCGATGACGCTTTTGCAGAAAGGCCCTTCGGAAAACCGGAAAACAAACCCGCAGTCCAGCAAAATGCGAGGCGAGGGACTGAACCGAAAATTCCGAAAAATACGAGGACGTTACTGTAAAATGGCCACAGAACCCCCCCCCCCCCCCCTCCCTCCCTCTCTCTCCCCCCGCGCGGCGGTGATGCCGCCGACGCGCCGCGCCGCTCCGGCACTCCCCGGTCAGATCGACGGACGCGGGAAGCTCCGCCGTCGCGACCTCCGTCTCCTCGCCGAGATCCGGCGTCCTGGGACGGCCGCGTCGCGCCGGAATCTTCGCCGTCGTCCGCTGTGTCCACCGCCGCGTTTTTGACGTCGCCGGCGACGCTCCGGCCACGATATGCGGCCGCGCCGCCACCTGCGGGTAGCCCGCATCACGCCGCGCCCGAAGCGCCCACCCCCGCTTCCTATCTCGGTCGGACGCGGCGGCGCTGACCTTGCCGTGGCCGCGGCAGCTCCGGCCACTGCTGACGTCAGCGCGACGTCGCAGTAGGCCTGGGCTGGCCAGGCCGGCTTGCTAGCTGGGCCGGGCTGCTGTGCAGCTCGGCCGGCCCTTTTTCTTTTTTTTTCACTCTGTTTTTTGTTTTCCTTCTTTTTTTTCCTCTCTGTTTTTATTTTCCTATTTCAAAAAAAAAATCTTTCACAACCTGCAAAATACAACTCCAATTAAACAATTTCTAAAAAAATCAAAATGTTCAAAAAATCTTTCACAACCTGCAAAATACAACTCCAATTAAACAATTTCTAAAAAAATCAAAATGTTCAAAAAAATCTTTCACAACCTGCAAAATACAACTCCAATTAAACAATTTCTAAAAAAAAAACAAAATGTTCATTTCAAACACTTCGGGACCTTTTCCAATCTATTTGAAATCCACTGCATAAATAAAAAAAAATATATTACGTGCATTTCCAAATCAAACGAGAACACTGAAAATCAAAATGTTCATTTCAAATACTTCGGGACCTTTTTCAATCTATTTGAAATCCACTTTACAAAATAAGAAAAATATTACGTGCATTTCCAAATCAAATGAAAACAAATTCCACAGACTTTACCAAAAAAAATACATTCCACATACTTTACAAAAAAAATAATACATATAAAAAATTCCACAAAAAATGCAAAAAAAAATCCCCAAAATTGAATGCAAACAAATTACGTCACTATATTATAAAAAAACAAAATTTCACAAAAAATGTAAACACCAAAAAAAGGTCACTATATTATTAAAAAAATGAACAGACGACTATTTCACAAAAAAAAATGGAAAAAATGAAATAAATACAACAGAATACTCTGACAAAACAAATACTCACTGTTTATGCTTAACAGCAAATATGTTTCAATATTTCAAATTGGTTAATATTCAAAGAACATGAAACTTTTTCTATAAATACCCTCAGGAAAAAATAAATACTGGTTGTTTGTGCAACACAATCAAAATTCAACAGAGACTTAAATATCTTCAAATTTCAAAAAAAAAAAACACCCCAACTTGAACAACTTGGAATGTTCAACCATGTTTTTTGTTTTCTATGAACTGATTCGAATATGAAAAAAAAACACCTCAACATATGAAATGACAAAAAAAACTTTCTCTACATATGGTCAGAAAAGGTAAAATTTTCCACGAATGGTTGATTACATGAATAATTGCAGATAATACAAATTCACATCCCCTAATTATGGATTGAATTTCAAATGAATCTAATAAATTTCAAAAAAATGTATTTCCTCCAATTGTTGATGAAAATTAATAATCTAATAGCAACTCTAATAAATATGTTAAAAGTATTTTTCCCCACAAATGCTTGATTACATGAATAATTGAATATAATACAAATTATAATCCCCTAAATATGGATTGAATTTCAGTTCCATCTAATAAATTTTAAAATATATATATATTTCCTCCAAATATTGATGAAGATTGAAAACCTAATAGCAATTCTACTAGGTTAATATTTAAAGATTCAAACTCTCCACACAAATAATTTCAATACGATAATATTTGACTACAACAGATGAATTAACGTGGATGATATCCTTTTTTTAAAAAAATATGTTTACAAAAATGTTGCATTCCTAACAGGTAGCACCATTTTACTAAAACAACTTGCATAAAATAAAAAATGTTCAACAAAACAATATTTTCAAACATATCAACCTGAAAAGTATGAATAACATATCCGACCGATCAAAATGAATAAATACTTGGTACTTACAACAAAAAAATGTTTTCACATTCCAAATAATGGTAAAAAAAATCAAACTGCTTAGAAATTAGAGATACTTTAAAATAAATCAACATGTTCACACAACTAAATGCTAGCTATTTACAGTAAAAACCAAACATATTGGGACTTTTTGATGAAGATTGAAAACCTAATAGCAATTCTACTAGGTTAATATTTAACGATTCAAACTCTCCACACAAATAATTCCAATACGATAATATTTGACTACAACAGATGAATTAACGTGGATGATATCCTTTAAAAAAATGTTTACAAAAATGTTGCATTCCTAACAGGTAGCACCATTTTACTAAAACAACTTGCATAAAATAAAAAATGTTCAACAAAACAATATTTTCAAACATATCAACCTGAAAAGTATGAATAACATATCCAACCGATCAAAATGAATAAATACTTGGTACTTACGACAAAAAATTTGTTTTCACATTCCAAGTAATGGTAAAAAAAATCAAATTGCTTAGAAATTAGAGATACTTTAAAATAAATCAACATGTTCACACAACTAAATGCCAACTGTTTACAGTAAAAACCAAACATATTGGAACTTTTCAAGTTAGTGATTAATTAGATAAGATCCAAATGCACATCCTTTAATTGTGTGAACATGAATTTAATAAATGCTCATATATTGCATTTCCTCTAATAATGGACTTAAACTGAACATTCCAATTTGGTTAATATTCGGATGAAATCTAAATGAACTTTCTCTAAATATGGAATTCAACCACAATTAGTGGATAAAATGTTTCTTTCACTTCGCAATCCCAACAAATTCTCTTAAGAGTCAGTACATAAAGATTTTATTTCATTTCTTCGATTTGTTCTCCTCTTCTAAAGTTAAAGCTTTCGTGCTACCTTCATCGATGTTACCCACCAAATAAATGAAATACTCTAAAATATTCGAACATTCCAGCTTCCTAAAAAAATGAAATACTCTAAAATATATCAACATGCCCACAAAAAAATAAAGGCCAACTATTTGCACAAAAAAACGAAAATTTTGAATAAGCCAATATTTGAATGAAATCCAAATGCAAAACCTCTAATTATGTAATGTTGAAATTTTAATAAATGCTCATGTAATGCAATTCCCCTAATAATGAACTTACATTGAACATTTCAACTTCGTAAATATTTGGATGTAACCTAAATAAATATGACATCCAAATGAATAAATGTGGATTTTCCACCCATCGTGGGCTTAAATTACATGTTAATAAAAAAATAGAAACATATTCAAATTCCAACATGCTAAAAAACGACACTTAAAAAAATAACAACATGCACAGAAAAAATAAATGCAAATATTTACAACAAAAATACAAACATACTAAATATAAAAACATGATCAAACACTTCAATTTAACTAACATTTCACCGAACAAAACAAAAAAAAGAAAAAATTGTTAAAAAAAAAACACCAAGGGCGTGCGTGACGCCACGCCAAATTCAACTAGTTAGTGTTTTATGCAACAGATTATTGCCTTTTTTATGTTTGGCTGGGACTGTTTTATAGGTTTTGTCAACGTATTTCATACAACTTCTTATGAAACTGTTAAATATGAGAATACAGTGATAATTAACCTATTATATATCCTAAAAAATGGAGTCTGCATAATTGATAGCTCGCAATCAATTATGACTCACTGATCAACTCTTCAGTTACTGGAGGTAATCAAGCATTATATAGCCAGCCACAGCAGACACAGACTCTTGCGTTACATGTTCATCTATTAGGATCAGGAAAAAAAAAAGGAATATCGATTGTGCAACAAGATATTTCAATTGTGCCTACATAATCTTATATTTTTTGAACTTCTAAATTTGTGAACCTGTGACCTATATGTTACGTATGGTTTTCCTTTACGAGTGTCAAACATTATGCTCATGTATAGAACCTGAACAGTGTGAACTAAAACCCTTGTGTTCAATATTATTTGGAAGCTTATGTTCGTTCAATTATGTTGCTATTCATTGCCTTGTGATGTTCTATTAAAAATGGTATATATCAACGGCCATGTCCAAATTTTGTCTGTATTTTAGTGCACAAGAAAGGTGATGTTCATAAAGTTCCTGTCCAGATTTATATCCAGTGCATGTTGCTAGACAATTTTGGTGATGCTAATGATAAGCATAAAGCATGCATGACGTTTAATTTTCATTGGTATGAAGTAAAATAATTATCCTTGTTGCTCCAGCTATCTTCAGAAGTCGGTACTATGTGCTAGCAGCTGCATATGTCGTGAGGGATTAGGCGACGACACATATGACTTCATGGTCCGGTCAAGCACCTTCTAAAGAGTTGCAAAAAAAAGGACCGCATAATATCTGCGAAATAAAGGTTTTACAAAGAATGAATGATGAATTCAATTGCATCTCTTAAAATTCATTGCACAAATCATATATTTTAATGGTTGGTTCGTGCCTTGCACGTGCATAACTACTAGTTTTATGTTTCTTGCCATGGTACAGGTTGTTGGTATAAAGAACTGAAGGGGGTATTTTCTGTTACATGATATCAGTGTGTGCAGCAGGCTATTTACATGAGCAGAGAAGAATGCACAGCAGGGTTGGGGAGGGAGAACAGATCTACTTGGGAGAGTAAGTGGTGAGTTCTTCATTTGGTTTGGAGGAGATTGTAATAGAGGGATAAATAGGCACATGTACATAAATTGGGGTGAAATTAACATATGTCCAATGTATAAATTGCATTTTATTATCTTCTTGAGGTTTGGCATTTGGGGTATGTATTAGCTAAGATCTATCGCAATGCAGGCACTCATCATGTGATTTAGAATGTTTAATTATTTTATCTTGGAAGCCTTTCATGCCTTTACTGATCCATATAACAACTTTATCTTTGTTGCCATATGTTTGTGTTAATGCATCCACAATTACAGACTGGACGAAGTGTTCTATGACAAAGTCGGAATAACTCCTCACTAAAACATAATACCTGGAGGGTATGTCTTTAAATGATTTGATCCTAGGAATGAAAAATAGGAGTTGTTTCTTTACTAAAATCTTAAATGTGTGATGAATTCATATAAAACTTCTGTATTTGTGAAATCGGTGGGTTATAATTTGTGAATTTTAGTACAATGTAATTCGTGCAATTTAAATCAAGTTTTTGCCATTCCAGTAGTGATATTCCCAGAATACAATATGGGCTATGTGTTTTGTCCTCACACAATGAGAATTATTTACTGAATTGTGACAAAGGTAAGTTGGCAGGACAATGTTGAGCTTGTAGTTGTTTTTTTAAGGTCATTGTGCATTTGAAGAAGTGATTTAGGGGAAGGTATGAATGATAAGAAACCCTAACAGAACATGAACGTACGCACCAACTATGAATTTCTGTATATTAGCTGAACCAGCTTAGTAGGTTTGCTTTATTAGAGTGCAGGGTAAATCGAACATGTTTTACAAGAAGAGGGTACGACAACCTATTTGTAGCTACATATAAGCCACAGTTTGGAAACAGAGCGCTTGATACACACATCCAAGAAAGTCAAATATCAATTCACCAAGGCAGTCCTGCATAATTGTAGAAGAATAACCCGTTGAGGTGGTGTTGCGCTGGAAGGGAAGGCAGAACCGAGATAACTCCTGTCTTTTGTGACATTGACTTGCTTAGTGGGTCTTCTTTTTTTGCCAACCAACATTGTTGCTCATGGGTGTGTGAATTATGTATGTGAGAGTGTCGTAGATTCAGAGTAGCTAGGTTTCTGCCCGACTTTGGTTAATCACAGCTTTTAGGCTGAATGTATTACTCTGGTTTTGAATTAATAAATCTTACGAAGTTCCTAAAAGACAAGACAATCATTCATACCACAACTCCAGTTACAAGGAAAAATCTAATGCCAAAAGTTAGCTATCGAAAATTAGAAAAAAGTGCGGATAGATCGACTTTAGATACATGCAAAACATTTCATATCGTTATAGTTAGATATTAAAAAATGCATTGTCAAATTTTCCAACTTTCAAATGGATTTACTATGACTCAGATTACACATGCATCAGGTTGTTTTATGAGACGTGCGTTGCACGTGCACAGCTACTAGTCAATGGAAATTTGCACTGCATCAATCACAACTTGTGTCTTCTGGGTGATACCCGACCACTTCCTCTCAACCCCGGCACCACCATCCCTGATGCCCTACACCAGCCTACGGAACTCCTGGACCATGAGGACCTCCTGCGGCAGCTTTATCGCCACAACATGCTTGCTTGGCTGAGGAACCCACCCGGTATGTAGCTCTGCGACGTTCAACTCGGAGGCCACGATGAACGGGCCAGATGATGGTGGTAACGTTGATCTATCCATCTTTCCTATACGGGATGACGAGGTCGGTGACATGAAGTGTACGATGACGATGGTAACGTTGATATATCCATCTTTAGGAGTTTTCTGTCTGCGTGGTGTTAACTTCATCGCATCTTCTTTGATTGCTGCCGATTTACTGTGATCAGTGTCCCCATTGAACAAGCTACAAACTCGAAGTGTGTTCAGAGAAATAAAAAGGTTAGGATTGATGTGGTCTTTTTTCCCCTTTCAAAAAGGTCCGGCTTCATACTGATTTGAACTTCACATTTTAAACGCCGATACAGTAAAGTGAGCAGTACATGTGCAATTGGTTTTGGAGGTTTTCTGATGATTTCGTGCCACAAATGACGAGGTTGCAAGAATGTCATTTTAATGGTGGATTGCATCTCATTTGTTGTTGTTATTCTGCACCGGTGTTGAGACAACAAAGCCATATACTCCCTCAGATCCATTAAAAATGTCGTGGGAAATAAACTTGCCTAATACAATTCCATAGCTGTACTTACGACATTTTTTCTAGACCGGAGGGAGTAGCAAAAATGGACGCAACTGTACTAACTAAGTGATCCATAAAAGCTTCAATGATGCAGATTTTGGGAGGTAACTTGTGTATATTTTACTAGTCAGATTCAGGTGTAGGCCAGACATTGAAGCATCGAAAATTATCCTTAAGCCAACAGCACAATTCAGTCAGTTGGAAAGTGGTTAGGAACAACAAATTCAGTAGATGGTAACTGTATGAGTATCTTAGATTATGTGAACGGACAGAGAACTATTTGGGAACATAAATCGCCATAAGGGCCGAAAAATTCTGTTTGGCGGCCTCAAGTACTACTAGTTACAGTAACGTGTAGATTGGAGGGAGCTTTGCAGAATTTTCATGGATTGCTTAATGAAGTAAAGGAACAAAGCCACCGCACATGGTCAAAATCAGTAATGAAGTACCACCATGCCATCGCAAATTTTCAAGTTGTTCAAAGGAGAAAATCATCTCACAACCCAATTGGTTTCAGTAGCAAGAGTCCAAGTATGCGACCAAGTTTTTCATATACTTTTTGGCCACTAGCCCTCAAATGATAAGCTTCAATCAGATTAGGTGCACTCGGAGTTTACTAGAGAATCTTTGTCTATCAAAGAAAATGGTGTATCACAGACCATGCAAAACTATCTGCTCTGATTGAATGGAAATCACCAAACTTGGTGAGGCAAATGAGAAGTTTCTTGGGTCTTACATGGTACTATAGAATACTTATATAGGACTGGCATTATTTTTAGCCCCTTGTATGATCTGTCGAAGAAGGTGAAGCTCTTCAGGTTATCAACTAATGATAAATCTTTTGAGGAACTTCAGTAAGCTTCAGTCTTGCCCCTGCTTCGGCTTTACCAGATTTTCAGGTAGAGGTTTGGGAGCTGTACAAGGGCCTAAGAATAATGCCATTAACATGGGTTAAAATCAAACAACATCATCTATAAATCAGTGAACATCTATATACCATATTACCCATATTACGGAATTTTTCTTTTTGCGGGGATCTTACAGAATAAATTCATAGTACAAACTTAATACTTGCAATAATGTCCTCAGTATAACGAGAATCATTAGGATTATTTCAGTAAGTACATGGTTTGGGGAAATACAGAAGCCATGGTCTGGAAGGCAGTACCGAAATGACCAGCCATGTATTTAGCTGGTAACATCGACAGACTCAAACCCGTTATCAATGGAGGTTTTCACCGCATCCATCACAACCTGCGTCTTCCGGGTGATACCCGGCCACTTCCTCTCAACCCCGGCACCACCATCTCTAATACCCTGCACCAGCCTACAGAACTCCTGCACCATGAGGGCCTCCTGTGGCAGCTCCGTCGCGATGACATGCTTGCTCGGCTGCGGCACCCACCCAGTATGGAGCTCCGTGAAGTTCGACTCTGATGCCACGCTGAACGTGCCGGATTTCTCCTCATACGGGATGACGAAGTCGGTGACGTGGAGCGTACCGTTCGTGCCGACCATGGTGACGTCCATGGTGACGTTGGTGAGGAAGGAACAGTGGAAGGTGGCAATCTTGCCATCGGCCCAGTAGAGAGTCGCACCACAGGCGAGGAGCACACCAGCTTGGTTCTTCACGGGGTCACGGAGGGCGACCACATTCCTGGGCAGCTCGTAGTCGACGGCCCACAGGATCGCGCGGATGCAGTACCACCCGTCATCGCCCAGCGCGCCCAGGGCGTCGAGGTCCGGCTTCACCCTGATGTCATTGTGGAGGAAGTCTTCGTTTGCTCGGAAGCTGGATACCGAGTTTATCTGAAACAAACACAAGCGAAAACATTGGTTTTTTTTATCTTAATAATGGTGAAACTATATATGGCAATTGTTGAAGAGTCCAAATTAAATGGACACATGTTGATCTATCTTTCTTTTGGACTTTTCTGTATTCAATCTGCATGGTGTTAACTTCGTCACATCTTCATTCTTTGATTGCTGTCGATTCACGGTGACCAGTGTCAACAAACCACAAACTCGAAATGTGTTCAGACTTCAGAGGAACAAAAAGGTTCTGTGAGATGTTGCCTTTTTCTCCCCTTTCTATGATTTTACCCCTTTTTTACTGTTAAAACATACTGATTTGAACTTCACATTTTAAGCTTCGACAGAGTAAAGTGAGCAAGTACATGTGCAATTGGTTCTGGAGATGATTTGGTGCCTCGAATGAACAGGTTGCAAGAACTATCTTAATGGAGGATTGCAACTCATGTGTCGGTGTCGCCCTATTGCACAGGTGCTGAAACAACGAAGCTATACCTCCATGATGACGCAACCCTGCTAACTAAATGATACATAAGAACTTCAAAGACGTTGATTTTTGGGAGGTAATTAACTTGTGTATATTTTATAAAGACAACAACCAGTTAGTCAGTGGTGGAGCGTGCATCAATAGTAAGCATGAGCCGGTAAACAAAATGGGTATAAAACAACACTAATAGTAGCCTTCTTTACTCTTAATGGCTCAAATAATACCAGATCTTTATATGCAAATCAAATGGAAGGATGAGCCACGGCCCAGGATGGTCCACCCGACACGCCGCCACTAAAGTCAGATTCAGGTGTAGGCCAGACATTGAAGCATCAAAACTTTAATCCTATCCTTAAGCCAGCATCACAATTCAGTCTTTTGGAACTGGCTCATAACAACAAATTCAGTAGATGGTAACTGTATGTCAGATTATGTGAACAGACAGAAAACTATTTGGAAACATAAATCACTAGAAGGGCCAGAATATTTTGTCTGGCAGTTCTGATGTACTAGTTACAGTTATGTGTAGATTGCATGAAACTTTGCAGAATTTTCAAGGATTTCTTAATGAAGTAAAGGAATAAACCCAGCAGACATGGGAAAATTCAGCAATGAAGTACCACTCTGTCATCACAATATTTCAAGTTATACAAAAGAGAGAATCATCTCACAACCCAATGGTTTCAGTAGCAAGAGTACAAGTCGTATGCCCTCAACGACAAATTGCAATCGCATTAGGTACACTCAGTGCACTAGAGAATCTTTGGACGCTTTAACCGATGCAACAGATTAGATTAAGGCAACCTGACAACCTATCAGACAAAACCTAGCTAGATTCCACGAAATGTAGCAAGAAATTAATTAGTTCTGAAGAACTCACAACTCTGACGTCGCCGATGGTGGTCCGGTCATCGAGCAGCTCGCGCATCCTGGCGGTGCGGGGGTGGTGCATCCACATGGTGGAGTCCATGAACTGGACCCCGTTCTCCTCGCAGGCGGCGAGGATGGCGTCGAGGTCGGCGGCGCAGAGCGCGGTGGGCTTCTCGAGGAGCACGTGCTTCCCGCGCCCGGCGGCGGCGACGGCCCACCGGACGTGGAGGCTGGTCGGGAGCGGCAGGTAGACGGCGTCCACGTCCGGGTCGTCGAGGAGCGCTTCGTAGGAGCCGTGGAGCCGCGTGGAGGCCGGGAGGCCGTTGTCGGCGGCGAAGAGCCGCGCTTTGGACTCGGAGCGGCTGCCGACCGCAGCCACGGCGGCGAGGGGCGACGCCAGCAGCATGGCGCGCGCCAGCTTCCGCGCGATCGTGGCGCAGCCCATGATGCCGAACCGCACCGGCCGGGGATCCTCGGACGACATGGCGGCGGTGGCGAGCGGAAGGTGTTCGACGCTTGGCCTCGACGCTCTGGGTGGGTGAGTTCTCGGGCAGGTGTGTGGTGTGGGTGCGAGCGCGACGAGTGACTCGTGCTACACTGAATTTTAGCTTCTGGATCTTCTGTGGTGGACTAGCAAACACGCATACGTGTTGATTAAGAATATTATTAACATGGACCATTTTCATAGTGTCATACATCACCGATATTAAATATTATTAATAATAAATATATAAATTTTACAGCTAAAAAGAGGGAACCTTATTAACCTGGTGAATTCTAGACCAACAAAACAATGCACGCCGACCACAAAACTAGGTCATGTTTTCATCATAAACATGTAAAATAAAATATATTGGACAATTTATTACCCCCTCCAATCCAAAATAAGTGTAGCAGTTTTAAGATGACGTTTGTTCAAAGTTGCGGCAATTATAATGGATCGTGAGGGAGTACATACAACCTGTGGTTACCAAAATTGACTTTTCACGAGTACCTTGCATCCGTGGCGCAACGGGTCATATAGTGATATGAGTAGATCACATTCTACGAAGAGACTCGAGACCGAAAAACTAGTAAGCTTGGTCATAATTGTAGGTACTAAGATTTGATCCAGGTGATTTGGGAACTTGACTTCACCATTACAAAGAAGACCCCCGTGTTCCGTGTCAAGTAGGAGCAAAAGATCACAATTTCACCACGATGATTTTATCTCAGAACCGCCCATGTGTGTTCAACTAGAACAAGTCAAAGTAATCGAGGGCAATGATGAGCCACGTGTATTAGCTAAATAGCTCATCCAAATCGTCTACATATATGGACCAAATAAGAAGGAACGCCACGTCGCAAGGGAATGGAAAATGAGTATCGTTGGAGTCGATGGTGCTGTTGACGAAAAAGATAACGAGCACTTCAATGATTCTGACACAGCAGTGGTAGCCCACAAGATAGCGGTAAAACTATATCGAGATCAAGAGGGGTTTAGTTTGCCAAAGATCAAGATAAGAGGAATCATTCATGAACATGTAATAGCTATAATTAATACTCCCTTCGTTATTCATAACATTTTATATTATCGGACCCCAGAAGCAGTATATAAAATAGACAATTTAATAATAGATGCTCCCATGATTAGTATGGCCAGTTCTCGCAAAAAAAAATTTAGTATGGCCATAACCATTTGCAAATAAGAAAATCAAAGAAAAGAATAGCTTAAAAAATTCGCGGCTAGACACACAAGGTTATGTTCAGATTTGAACAAACAATAATCAGAATTTGGGAGAGGGAACAAAAACTTGCAATGAAATATGTGCCAAACAAACTCATATCAACATAGTTTGATTTGACTCAAGGACTGCAATGGAATTTCCAAACCTCCCGCACCGGATCTCAAAGACCCATTGTGTGCTCATGAATCATGATATCGGGCTACCTGTCACCCATGCTACATATCGCTGCTCCCATGGTCCATATCCATATGATCATTGTACTATCTTGGTACTAAGTCTCCAAGACACCCTCCCAAATCCGCTGTCGTCAGTTATGTCTCAAAAACCTTATCGTAAACACTCGACGGCTCATTTGTCTCGATGTAGACGAACGTCCGGTAGATAGAGCACCGGGGACGCATCACCGCCTCGCCTCGATCCTTTATTGACACCACACCGTCTTGTGACGACCCCGCCACCGCTTCGCTCATCATGTGTCGATATAAGACAACGGGTCCGCTCGAGCTTTCACGTGTTAACATTAGGAGGTAGTCCCCATGAACCAAGTGCGGCCCCGCAAGCTCCCGGCACATCATCCACTTGTCGAATTGCGGCTGCACGTGCGCTTCCAACACGTATCGACGGCTCCACCTCTCACTCCCTAGGACCCACACCGTCATGGAGCCATCGTCTTCCCCGACGGCAACGCCCAGACACCCGTGCACCTTTGTCAGGCGGCAGGTGCTGGGCATGGTTGGTACCGGTATAGCCGGCTCGGTGCGTGTGACAAGCTCGTGTTTGAGATCCAATGACATGATCTTCCCAGGATCCTCCGTGAGCCAGTAGACCGCGCCGTCGATGTCAGCGAGGCTGGTTCCGCCGAGACAGCACCTTGCGTCGGTCTCGGCGTGCACGTCTCGCCACGACGCCTCCCCCAGCGTGAACACGTGCACTACGTCGGGCTGCCAGAACCGGTCGAAGTGGCACGGGACGTGCACAACCTTGTACCACCTGTGGTGGTACGCGAAGCTGTACATCTGGTGCCAGCTCCTGCTGCTACCGCCGCTACTGTTGTTGATCAGGTGAACGGCGGCGCTCGGCATCGGCAGCGGCGGGAGACGCAGAGCCTCGCCGGTCGACGGGTTAACAACAGTGATGGCCCCGCCGGGCGCGAGGAGGTCGTCGCAGAGGCAGACGAGGCCGTTGGAGGTGCCGACGATGCTCATGGCACTGTACCGGACAGCATTGGCGATGTCTGTCCGCTGCCACAGAGCTCTTGCGCTCCCCGGCTTCAGGAGGTCGACGACGCACGCGTGACCCTTCTCAGCGACGGCGATGATCTTGTTGGGACTCCGCATCTCGTCCGTCGCCGTGCCGTGGTCGATGAGCTCCCGCCATTGCCGGCAGACGAGGCGGAGCTGGCGGCGTTCGTCGGGCGGAAGCCACGCCAGGATCTCGGCGAGGGCGTCCGTGGGTAAGTCCCAGCTGCTATTATTGTTCTTGTCGTCCATCGATCGCCGCCGGCCGTCGTGTGGCCTAACTAGAGCCCTGCACGCGGGTCTCCTTTACGTTGGGTCTCGTACCGCACGTGCTGACGTTCCGTTGTATAAGAACCCGTTTGTACGTTCATCCCATCGGCTTCGTTTCCGCTTCGGATTTTGGTAAGCCGAAAAGAAGGGCCAAACGAAAGGCCCATTAGGTGACGCCCATGGAGTCCATGAACAGGACGCCGTTCTCCTTACAGGCGTCGAGGTCGGCGACGCACAGCGCCTCGTAGGAGCGGTGGAGCCCGGGAGGCCGTGTTGTCGGACACGGCGGCGAGCGGCGCCTTGCCCTCCGAGCGAGCCACGGCGGCGGCCCAATGATGCCAAACCGCACGGGTCGGTGGCGAGCCGCAGGTGTTCGACGCTTGGCCAAGGCGCTCTGGGTGGATCTTCGGGCAGGTGTGTGGTCACTGTGGTGTGGGTGCGAGCGCGACGAGTGACCTCGTGTTATTTGGCTTTAGGATCTTCTGTGGTGGACTAGGAGCCAACAAGGCAGTTTCAAAAAAAAAAAAAACATCCGTGAGACCCTCTAAATCCGTCGCAACGCAGTTTTTCCACAACTATGGGGGGAAGCATTTTCCAAATCCATCGTCAGTTATGTACCAAAACCACCGCATTGTAAACACTCAGTGTCGCCATTGTCTCAACATAGACAGACCTCTGGTAAATAGAGCGGAAGAGACACATCACTACCCCGCCTTCATCCTTGTGTTTTATTTGCACCACATCGTTTTGCGACCTCACCAATTCGCTCATCGCGTGCCGATACAAGGCGTTGGTCAACTCGAGCTTTCACTAGTAAAACGTTAGGAATTAGTCTCTGTGAGCCAAGTGTGTACCCGCAAGCTCCCCCCTCGTCACCAACTTCTCATGTTGCACGCCTTTGTTGGATGCAACAACGAGAATTATGCCACAAGAGCTAGAGATTTAATAAAATATAAAATGAGACGACTTAATAATAGATAGATGGTACATCGACCATACGCATCACTCCGATGCAGAGGCTGATGCTATCCAATTTTGGAAAAAAAAACATGATAGATGGTACCATATCCTTATCATCATCGTACTACCTTGGTACTAACATCTCTAAGACCCAACAAGGCAGTGTTGAAAAAAATAAACATCTCGAAGACCCTCCGGATCCACCGTCGTCACTTATGTACCAAAACGGTATTGTAAACACTCAAAGGCTCCTCCGTCACTACGTAGGCAAACGTTTGGTAGATAGAGGACCCCTTACGCATCACCACCTCGCCTCGATCCTGGTGTGTTAAATGCACAACACCATCTGGTGGTGATCCCGATGCCGCTTTGCTCATCATGTGTCGATACAAGACATGGGGTCCACTCAACCTTTCACATGTTAACGTTAGGAGGTAGTCCCCGTGAACCAAGTGTGGCCCCGCAAACTGCCGCCGCATCATCCGCTTCACGAATTGCTGGTGCATGTGCCCTTCCAATACGTATCGGCGGCTCCACCCCTCGCCCTCCAGGACCCACACAGTGACGGAGCCGTCGTTGTCCCCGACAACAACGCCCAGCCTCCCGTGCACCTTCGTCAGGTGGCGGGTGCACGACATGGCCGGTACCGACATAGCCGGCTCGGTGGGCGTGATGCGCTCGTATTTGAGATCAAACGACATGATCTTCCCGGGGTCCTCCGTGAGCCAGTACACTGTGCCGTCGGCCTCGGCAAGGCTATTGCCGCCTAGGCTGCACCTCGCGTCGATTTCAGCGTGCACGCCCCGCCACGATGCCTCCCCCAGCGTGAACACGTGCACTACGTCGGGCTGCCAGAACCGGTCGAAGAGGCACGGGACACGCACCACCTTGTACCGCCCCCGTCCTGTGGTCGCACGGGAAGATGTACGTCAGGTTCCGGCTCCCGCTGCTGCCGCCGCTGCTGTTGTTCAGGCGAACAGCACGGCTCGTCATCGGCAGCGGCGGGAGCTGCAGAGCCTCGCCGGTCGACGGGTTGGCCACGGTGATGGCCCCGCCAGGCTTGAGATCGTCGCAGAGGCAGACCAGGCCGTTGCAGGTGCCGACGATGCTCATCCTACTGTACCGTTTCTCCGTGGTGATGTCTATCCGCTGCCACAGGCGTCTTGCTCTCCCCGGCGTCAGGACGTACGTCGATGACGGCCATGAAACCGATCGTGGTGACGGCGATGATCTTGGTGCGGCTCCGCATGTCCGTCGCCGTGCGCTGGTCGATGAGCTCCCGCCAGTGCCGGCAGACGACGCGGAGCCAGCGGCGGGATCTCGACGAGCGCGTCCGTGGGTAAGTCCTCCCAGCTTCCGTGGTGTCTGTCTTTTATTCCTTAGTCATGACATGGCGATAACTAACGTTATTTATCACCGCGTAAACATATTTTTCCGTTAAATGGTCCTCCTTAAATCGGCTATGAATGGTGTTCCTTGTAATTATATTCACCAAGATCATAATCTTGCCTGTCAATTCCAACATTTGTACTATGCGCAGTCCAGATCGATAACGTAAACCAAGCCAGAATTAAGAGTCGCAAGAGAGGATGTATACGGTCGCTTCAGTAAGAATACGTGTGGTGTGGTTCTTAAAGGTGCCATGCCACGACATGTTTTCGCAAATAAGGAAAAAAAAATCCCCAGTCAAGAATACGCAAATTTCAGCAGTTTATTACATACTATTTGTCTTTCAGCTCATAAGAATGATCGATCCGATTTCATGGAAGTTCAGCAGGAGAGGAGGAAGAAGAAGAGGAGACGGTCGGGGGAAACGAGCACTTGGATTCGCACTCCTCCATCGTCTTGTAGCAGGTCCAGTTGCCCGTGCAACAGTAGCAGTTGTTCTTCTTCGGGTTGCAGGTTGGGATCGAGCTGCCCTTGTAGCACCAGGGCTTGGTAGATATGCCTGACAGAATTATAATTAATTAAAACACGAGCTAGAAACGGTAACATTTAAAATTAAAGTGGGTGCGTACGTAGGATCGAGAAGAAAAGGAACTAGCGTCACTTACATTGCCCCTGAATAGCGAAGCATCCGAGAAGAAGAAGAAGCAGCACGAGTGGGTAGACGACGCGCTTCGTGCACATCCCCGCCATGTCGTCGACGATCAAAATGCTAGCTCGATGTATGTCTTGCATCAACAACTATATATATAGAGAGAGAGGAGAGCCAGGATATGGCAGGAATTGATTACGGGCGGCCTGAATATTTACTTCCGAAACTGCATAGAGTATATTACTCGCGTTAATAGGTGATCCTCCTCCTACCTACTACAAGATCTTTTGTTGTTATTATTGTTTTTCCTTCCGCAGTTTATTTCCTTTGCCATACCTACCTACCCCAAATTTGGTTCAGTATCCACAAGATATGTGTTGATTGCATATTTGATCTCCTATATTACCCCATGCAGCACATCACATTTTCCATACCGTGAGGGATTGCGTGATCTCTCACTAAATTATGCAATATTCATGAACATTTCCATATTTGTATAAAAATTGTCTTTATAATATATGATCACTAATTATATGATACATGAACCTTGTCAGAGAACTGTAATGGTCACTCACTCACTTGGGATGATTTCAAAAGCCAACTGGAACAAATCCCCCTTTAACCTAGTTCCTGTTCTTAGTGATAATGGGGATTCTGCCGAACAGTTGTCGCTAAGTCTTTCATTTATTTCTGGCTGTCAGGTCGTAACTTCCTGGAATTTCTTCCATGCTTAAGACTAAAGTCAGAGAGAAATATCAAAGAATGTGTTCAGGTGAGAATTGTTAGAATATAAATATATAGTCTAGCCCTTTCCATCAGTTCGGACTTTTGGATTAGTTGACTAGTGCATCAATTCAATATGGTATCAGAGCCAGGAGGTCTCAAGTTCAAGCCCCGGCTTCCGCATTATTTAATCTAAAAATAATTGCGGCCTCCCATCTATCCCATGTCCGTCGCCTTGCGCTGGTCGATGAGCTCCCGCCAGTGCCGGCAGACGACGCGGAGCCGGCGGCGGGATCTCGACGAGCGCGTCCGTGGGTAAGTCCTCCCAGCTGCAATCATTGTTCTTGTCCATCGATCGGTTAAACGCAAGCTAGTGCAAGCAACGGCGCGGCCTCGCCGTCAGACGTACGTAGATGTGCATGTCGCCGGCTCATGGTGTCCAAGAAGGGTTGGATTTCGTTTTCCTACGTGAAAAACAGGCCAAATGTGATCAAATGAACGTGAACACACATCCGATCGACGGAACCAAATGAAATGTTGCCGGAGAAAATCAAATGAAATGTTGTAAAAAAAATTAAGACTAAGCCACGAGTTGTATGTCCAGGGATAAAAAAGAACTAAGATGGTTACTTCATAGTTCATTCATACACAAAAGATCCAATGAAAGGATCGTTTGTCACAAGTCGCATAATGATCCCACAGTGGAATTGTTAGTCAAGAGATCCGACATGAACACACATATGCTGAGAAAAGAACGTGAACACAATATATAGCACATGATTACACGGCTACTACAAATCAATCTAAGATATGTACCACCACTAGTTACGAGCTCATTACGTTTACATTGACAGAAGTAACGTTGGAATCCATGGTGGAGTTGACGCAGCGGATACAATGAAAAATTCAGTGATCCAAACACTGGCGGTAGCACTATAGCATGATCAACAGGGGTTAGGTTTCGAGAGATAAGATAAGAGGAGAAAATGGAGAGCGGCAATATATATGGAGCCCTAGCTCTAGGTAGGCTGTTTGAAGAAAAACAAAATTGAATCAATATTTGTAGGTTTCAAAAAATTCGGACAAACATACTAGGTGTAGATAATGTCGAGATCTACCGCTGTGAAAAATATCGATAACACATTCGTTGTATTTTGTCTTGGGCCAAAAAAAGAGAGATGTCCATATCTGGATCGGTGAACACTACCTAGATTCAAGATTTTGATTTTTTTCTGATTTTTCCTTTTTGCCCAGGCCAAGATACAACGAATTAATTTTCGATATTTTACACGATGGTAGATCTCGACATTATCTACACCTAGTATATTTGGAGAACCTTTTGAAACCTAAAAATATCGATTCGACTTTTAAAAAAAATAATGGGCTACCTTGAGCCCGAGCTCCATTTTGACTTTCCGAAGAAAATGTTAGGGAGGAACTGAGTATATATATAATAAGGTTCTAATAGTACATAAAATGAGACAACTTAATAATAGTAGATGGTTCATATCCATATTATCATTGTACTACCTAGGTACTAGCATCTTTGAGACCAAACAAGACAATGTTGAGAAAAAACAAACGTCTCCAAGACCCTCCGTCAATTATTTATGTACTAAAACCGCATGGTAAGCACTCAATGACTCCTTCGTCTCAACGTAGGGAAATGTCTGGCAGATTAAGGACCGGAAACTTGTTACTTCCTCGCCTCGATCCTTGTGTCTTATGTGCACCACTCCGTCTTGTGACCTCGAGGTTTCGTTCATCGTGTGCCGATACAAGACAAAGTATCCAGTCCAGCTTTCACGTGATAACGTTAGAAAGTAGTTTCCGTGAACCAAATGCAACACCTCGAAATCCCACCTCATCATCAACTTCTCTTCTTGCCGCAGCATGTCCACTTCCAAGATGTACCGGCGGCTCCACCTCTCGTCCTCCAGAACCCACACCGTCACAGAATGGTCGTCGCCGACAGCAATACCTAGCCTCCCGTGCACCTTCGTCAGGCGGTAGGCGCTCAGCATTGCCGCCGGTGCCTCTAGATCAGGATCGGTGCACGTGACACGCTCATGTTTGAGGTCGAACGACATGATCTTCCCGTCATCCTCTGTGATCCAGTACACGGTGTCATCGACATCGGTAAGGCTGCTGTCGAGGCGGCATCTTGCATCGGTTTCGGTGTGCACGTCCCGCCATGATGCCTCCCCCAGCGTGAACACGTGCACTATGCCAGGCTGCGAGAACGGGTCGAGGTGGCACGGGACATGCACAACCTTGTACCGCCCTGTTACATGTGGTGGTACACGAAGATGTACATCTGATGCCAGCTCCTGCTGCTGCCGCCATTGTTGTTCAGGTGAACGGCGGAACTCGGCATAGGCAGCGGCGGGAGACACATAGCCTCGCCAGTCGACGGGTTGGCCACTGTGATGGCCCCGCCGGGCGTGAGGTCGTCGCACAGGCAAACGAGACCGTTGCAGACGCCGACGATGCTCATCGCACTGTAGCGTCGAGCCGTGTCAATGTCTGTCTGCCACAGCAGACGTCTTGGGCTCCCCGGTTTCAGGAGGTCAAAAACGGTCATCAAACCCGTCTTGGTGACGGCGATGATCTTGGTGCGGCTCCGCATGTCCGTCGCCGTGCGGTTGTCGATGAGCTCCCGCAAGTGTCGGCAGACGACACGGAGCCGGCGGCGTTCGTTGGGCGGAAGCCGCACCAGGATCTGGACGAGGGCGTCCGTGGGTAAGTCTACCCAGCTGCAATTGTTGTTGTTCTTGTCCATCCATCGGCTAAACGCAAGTGCATGCAACGGCCCGACCTCGCCGTCAGGCGTACGCCGATTGGTACGTATGTGCCTCGCCGCCGGCCGTCGTATCGCCTGAACTAATAACCTGTACGCTGGTCCTCGTTTGGGTATCGTACCGTACGTGTCGCCGCCGTTCCGTTGTATTTGTATAGAAAACCCCGTTTGTATGTTCATCTCCGTTTGGGATTTGTTAAGCCGAAATCACTGGCCTGGCCCATTTACATTTAGGCTGTGTACACGATGATCAACCCGGCGTAGGCAAACACTACTCCCCTAAACATCCGACGAAACCAAATGAAATGCTGCCGAAACAAAAAAAGATATCTTCTCAAAAGATGAAGACGAAATCAAGTGTACGTTCAGAGATGGAAAAAATACGAAACCAAATGAAAAATCCTTTCAGCAGCATACAAGCAAAAAACAAATGTATACAGAAGTACCCGTGTGAATAACTTTTTGGGAGTTTTCATATGTTACCAAAAATATATACAGTATGTTAGGAGAGTAATGATTTCCAGCACCGCCGGTCCTAAATCAAAAAACCATCAAGAACGTAAACAAAAAATCACAGCTGCTTACCGTCGTCCGGCATGTTTTCAGACGAGAATTCTACTATCTTCGTTCCAAAAAGGATGTCATTTCTTTGTCCAAATTTGAATGTATCTGGACACTAATTCAAATTTGGACAAAGAAATGACATTCTTTTTAGGACGGAGGGAGTATTTGTTTTCAGAGAAGGCAAAGAGACGGCTAATCTTATTAGCTTAGTAACCTCAAAATATTAGCCACTTCAGTGCTCATGAGAGAGAGAAAATATTCAGAGGGACAACACGAAAAATATCAGCAGGCAAACACACAGTACAACCGGCTCTTGAATTTGGTCAAGAGAGATCAGATGATCACAATGGCATTCGATCTATCTTTCAAGTAGAGTAACAAAATGTAGATGCCAGATGTCACAATCAACTCCAAGTAAAATCATACTAGTTCACATGTTGATTTGATAAAGCAGGATGTGGTAATTTTCCATGCCAAATGTAGTTCCCCATCAAAATCTTAGTCGTCCAAAGAATTTACACGACAGAAACATACTAAAAGAGATGCATCTTAGGTGTGGGCTTCCATATCTTTATACACCGAGATTTCAGGCCACTCAGCTTCAGCAGAGGATCAACCTGTAGGGAGGGCATTCTTCAGATATGTTCTGTACGCCAAAAGCAAAGGTAGCTTTAGCTGCTAGCAATAAAGCAAACCGAGAGGATACACAGATTAACTCGGAGTTTATGTATAACGACCTAGTTATGATGTTCCTGCTCCAAAATTATCAAACACTTCACAAGTGGTGTACCCAGTACAAGTTTTCTAATGAATTAAATGAAAACATACTAGTCATTTCTTATACAAGTCATGTTTTCCTTCCTGGGTCATTCAGTATGAATACTGCACTTTTCACATACAAAAGAAGTAAAAAGAAGCAACATATATAGCCCCCAATGGAGCAATTTTATAGTATTTTCTACCAGTAACTCTAAGCATTAAGTTAATCAGAATGCACCATGACTGTTCAAGTCAACAAGATTTCACACTCATGTTGTGTTAAACATATAACACACACATTACTATTATATACTGACTTTCTTATTAGTGGCTCAAATTTGGAGGATCAAATATACATGAGGGTTAGGAAGTTTTGGACATCAAACTTGGGTCAGAACTAAAGTTTCTCTGAGCAATTGGGCTCAGATGAAAGGATGAGCAGATGAGTTCATGCTTAAGAGTAGTGTGACCAAATGTTCGACTTGAATCTATAATCATAGTTGTCTTGAGTGAGTCTTGACTTGACCAGCATCATATTTTTATATAAAGTCATGCTTTTGTATCCATCCACCATCTTAACGCCCTTTATATATTTTTTTATATTGATATCCGTCATGTAGACTATCCCATACAGAAACTAAGTGAGTATAATGTCAGCATGTAGACAGCGATGATTAGAACCCAAGTCCATATTTCAGAAACTGGGAACAGAATAGCTTCGGTCTGGCGGTAATACAAAATCCGAGCTCGTTTGACAGTGTTGCTACCGATTTACTATAGTGAAATCCAAGATTAGCCTGTTTTTTATTGATTCTAAACAGTTCAAGCCGGTCGAGAGTGATTCCAGATTCCCTAATAAAATCCAGGAACTGGCAAGTTGTGGTGCAAACAAGCACCAACGGTTCCTGGCCTTAAAGAACGCATGATGCAGTAGCACAAAAACCAGATTGTACAAGACTAAAAGCTGGAATAAAGGAAGGATAGGAGGAATTGTATCAATATCATAGCTAACTAAAGTTGCAAAAGGGCGAATCGATCTACATTCTGCTAGTTGAGAACAGAATCATGGTGGACCAGCAAATGCAATAGACTTACTTTTGCATAATTAACTTCGTCAATTCCGTAATCAGAGTTAAGAAGAAAGGAATACTTGTTTATAGGTGTACACAATCGGGATCCATATGGATATACGCAGTAGCCAGAGCAGAGATGTCTAAGACCTATACGTCAAACTTAGTTCGGCCAATTAAAGTTCATTGCACAGTGCAAAATATGTAGTTTAGTTTCTTATCTTGGACCAAATAAGTAAAGATAGCTTCGAAGGGTGATTTTTTGTGTTGCTCAAGTAAACCCTCTCAAACAACAATTAACAATTGATGATCTATAATACGAATATCTAAAACATAGAAAAGACATATTATGAGTGGAAACATACACTTCAGGGAAGAGGGGGATTTGGCTGCTCACTCCACATGCTACTTTGGGACCTCCAACACACTCTCTATCTGCAGAATTAGCTGGTCAGCAGGCAACGCTCCCTCCTGAATAACAGCAGAAAAACAAAATTAGAGCCTACAAGGTCACATTATTACTTACTTTCATTAGCACTGATCAAACAAATATTCATGTAAATGGAGAAAATATAGTACATCAACTTACAAAGCGATAACAAGGTTCTCCATCCTTGAAGATTATGAAAGTTGGCAATGCTTCGATCTTATAACGGTTTGCGATGCTTGTGTATTTCTCGGTGTCAATTTTCACAATGTTAATCTTGTCACTCATCTTCTCATGAACTTCTTGAAGTATGGGAACCATGTATTGGCACGGACCGCACCTAACAAAAAGAATAAAAAATAAATGCAAATATACAGCATAACGGTATGGATTTTACCGATATTCCTACAACATAGCCATGCAATTTGAGTGATCAATCGTACGGTAATAAACTATATACGTTAGAAATGGGTATTAGCTCTACCAGTTTGCACAGTTTGTACTGGTAGATGAATAACCATTGAGGCTTGACTCAAATGCACTTCTTCATCAAACGTAATATGAACATAATTGACCATGCAAGCCAAAAGCATTCAAATTAGTAATATTTATTTCAGTATTATATGGCGCTTATTTGTGGACTAAAGCAAAACTACCATACTACACTTTAAAATTCCACATGATGAACCACTAAAGAAGAGGCACGGAGAGGTATAGAGACAATTAGGACCACGATTTCACTACTGGTTGCTTACCAAGTTGCATAGAAGTCGACTAGTAAAGGCTTCTCAGAGTTCTCCAATAACTCGTCAAACGTAGAAAATGTTTCCTTCTTAGCCTTGACCTGTCCAAAAAGGAAGATACGAACAGTTGAAAAATGAATGAGACATATTTTCGAAACAACAGGCGGCGTTAAGTAATTTCAGCGGAATAATTTCCAAGCACATGCCAATGTCTGTAGTAGACCATCTAAGAGAGTGGCACCTTTCAGTATGTTAGCTGATTACTGAGTACTGAATAATCCACAACATCGTAGCTACTGATGGTTACACATTGCAGATTCGCCTATGTCAAGCTAACAAACTTCATTGAGACGGCATGAGTGATAGATATACTCTGGAACTCGAAGATTGAACTGCTAGACCAATCGTGTTGTTGCTAAGATTGAACTGGAACTCTTTAACACGGTACACGAAGTGGCCATGCATCGCTCTTTGCTCCATATTTTACATGGGAAAGCGAGTTTCTACTCTACCATCTGGCCCAGACTAAAATTCCTCACTAATAAAATCCGTACGCCGGCACATCCCTTTCCATAGCAAACGGAATGCCGGCTGGGTGACGGCAACCGACGGGATAAATCGAACGTGACGACGTACTCACCAGGAACGCGGATCCCCGGCTCGTCGGCGCGGCTGCTCGCCGGAGGCCGACGGCCGGCGGCGAGCGGCGGGGCGGCGCCCACCGCGAGGGCCTCGGCGACGGAGAGCGCGCGGCGGTTCGGGGCGACGCCAACGCGGCGGCGGCGGCAGCGGTGGTGGTGCTGGTGAAGGCCGCCATGGGGTTCGCGCGCCTAGGGTTTTTTGGTCGGCGCACGTGTGGTGTACCCGCTTCTCTTATCTGCGCAGCGAGACGCTTTCCCCGGTTCGGAGGAAGAAGATGGAGAAAAAAAATGATTCGGCCGGTGCCTGCGTGGTGGACCCGGTCCAGCAAACCCCCTGCGTCGTTCCCTCGATGAAGAGACCCCACCAGCCAGTGTAGAGGATAACATGGACCCCGCATGGCATGTTTTACAATTTTTGTTCTCTCGATGCTACAAGGGCAGTATATTCTCAAAACAAAAAAGGCACTAATAAGTGATAATTTGTTTTACATATGCACCAAGCTTCAACACATTAACCTCTCCGTCGACCAAAATGACTTAATCTCCTCGCACCTCTCCAACCATGGGATGGATGTATTTGGCATCATCCGCTTATGTAATATTTAATTCCACAAAGCCACAACGATGATGATAATGAACGACTTATGTTGGGATATTTTGGTGCCATCGAAGTACATGTTCTTGTCGTGTCTTGTTTTTTGGAAACATAATTTGGACCGGTGATGTCTTGCTCGACACAATCTACCTGTTTTCCGGACTGCCGCCGCTCCATTTGAATTTGGATGTGATTATTGCTTGGCTAGGGTCACAAGGCATGCGTCCTTTATGTGGCCTGGCCTCACATATGTCAAAACTTATTGGTCATTGGCCATCAACCACCTTCCATCCCTTGCAAGATCATTGCCACCATCATCAAGCTTGTGATGTGGATAATATGGGAAGAAAAAATGGCTAGAGTCTTCTGCCACAAGTCGACGATGCCTCCCATCATTATCACTGACACCATACTCCACACTTGGGTTACTGTTGCGGATAAATTCATGATGAACTTCATACCAGGAGAGTGTGTTTTGGTAATTGTTTTCCTTAGAGGCTTATAGCTTCCTTTAAACTCTCTTTGTTTAAACAATGAAAAAGGAAACATTTTCTTCACTAAACACAAACAAAAAAAATCTACCATTATTTAGATTCGCTTGTTGGATACACGTAATAATTTATCGAATATAGAAAATAACAAAACTGACAAGTGTGAGTCTTCTGCCACAAGTCAACGATGCCTCCCATCATTATAACTGACGCCATACCACGCACTTGGATTACTGTTGCGGATAAATTCGTGATGAACTTCATAGCAGGAGAGTGTGTTTTGGTAATTCTTTTCCTTAGAGCTTCCTTTAAACTCTCTCTTTGTTTAAACAATGAAAAAGGAAACATTTTCCTCACTAAACACAAACAAACAAAATCTATCATTATTTAGGTTCGCTTGTTGGATACACGTAACAATTTATCGAATATAGAAAATAACAAAACTGACAAGTGTGTACCATCTAGGAGGCTAATCACGCATCCCTCAAGTTTTGAGCAATTTTAGCCGTCGGATCTCTTGCTTGACTCGTTTTTGGCCGTCCGATTGGAGTGCACTCCCGAACTGGGCCGATTATCCCTGATGGACGCTGCTCCGGGCATCAATTTGGCCTTCTGTGGTGCATTTGGGCCGGCCGACGCGCAAGGGCCCAGCAACGTAGCCGCTTACGATGCCGCTATAAAAAAAGAGTCAATGCGCACAGGGACGCGAGCGGACGGGATCTCCAGCGGCATCGATCCACTGTGAGGGCGCCCTCCGGCCCGGCCGCAGGCGATGTGGTCGATCCACCGCGAGTGCGAGCAGCGGTCCGGCGGCACGCGACCCGCGCTCCCCAACTTGAGCTTCGACTTCGTTCAAACCTGCCGCGCTCAGGTTCACCGCGACACCGCCCCAGCTCGCTCTCTGGTGCAGCCTGGCGAGGCCAGGAAAGGGAGGAGAGAAGACTCGGTGTCTGGTGACAACGCGAGTCCGCACTGCTTCCAGATCAAAGGTGCAATGGCCTAGGTGACTTTATCCAGTCTTCTGTTTCCATGCCCTTCGTCGCGGATCAGGCCATAGAGCGCGAAGCGATCTCTCCTCCCAACTTCAGCTATCTCTTGAGAGCTCTTTCCTTATCTGCAGCCTCTAATTATTATTGTTGATATATTGATCATTTATGTTGGACTAATAAGCTGCAGGAGGATGGCGTTGCTGATTTGTTGTGTTGACCATAATGGACATCTCAAGAGGATGTTGTCGGAACAGTTGGTGTACTGTTTTTGTATGGAAGATTAACTTACTTTGGACCTCAGTCCTGGATGGCGAGCTCTCACGATTTGCGCATTATAGTGGCTATCGATCTGCATGGTGTCTGTTTCCCTTTGAACTATCTCTATACATTCTCCTGCTAGGTGGTTGCTTTTCAATATGTTTAGCACCAATTTTTTACGGAACAAGGCTNCAACACGGGTCCCACATGTCAGTTTGGGAATCAAGAATAAAGAATAAAGAATAAAGAAACAAAAACATGCCTCCTGGTAATTCGAACTTGAGACCTCATGACCAGAACAACCAATAACTAGCCAAAACGAACAACCAGTTCATGTCATGGGACTAGAACTTCTCTATTTACACATAAAGAACCAGAATGAATCTAGCTTCACGGCAACTAGCCACACTCTTACAAGTACCACTTTCGATACATGCAGATATATGTGATGCTTGTTTTCTCTCCATCTTTCCGAGCAGGCTGCCTATCGATCCTTGGGTGTCCATCATTGCTCGTTATATTCAAGGGTATGGCGGAGCGCCGGCCGGCCATGGTTGCCTTGCGAAG
This sequence comes from Puccinellia tenuiflora, assembly GCA_012064385.1. NCBI lineage: Eukaryota > Viridiplantae > Streptophyta > Magnoliopsida > Poales > Poaceae > Puccinellia > Puccinellia tenuiflora. Next base: position 54,323 of record QRDG01000309.1, on the reverse strand, counting down.
CTAGCTCGAGCTAGCATGGCAACGCCCGAAAAGTGAACGAATTCTCCTCGATTACAAAACGACTACTGCCGTTGCATGCAGCAGAGCGGGGACAATGCATGCGTGCGTGCTCGATCAGAATGATGAACTGAAGCTCGCATATAGGACGCGCATACTATAAACTAGTTGAATTTGGCGTGGCGTGACGGTAATTTTTTTTGTACAATATTTTTGTTTTGTTGTTCAGCAAAATGTTAGCCAAATTGAAGTATTCGAATATGTTTTTTATTTTGGTATGAATAGACAGCAATTTTTGGTGAGTTTTTTTTAAATTTATTGTGTAGGATATTGAAGTCTTTAGTGATTTGAAATGTTCAAACATACTTGTATTTCGAAGTCAATATTTAATTGGAATTATAAAATCCATTTGAATTTAATTCCAGTTTTATTGGGGAATGTTTTTTCGTATGGTGGCAAAAATTTAGCTAAATTGAAAATGTCTGAATATATTTTGTAATTTGATATAAGTATGTAACGTTTTTTTATTAGCACTCTCGATATATTTTATGGAATGTTGGTATATTGACTTAAATGTTGGTTAAATTGGAATTTGCAAACATGTTGTTTATTTTGTATGTAATTATCCAAATCTAAGCATTTTTTAATTTGTCAATTTCATTTGTTTTTTGTGAAAAATAGTAAATATTTTTCTTTCCGTAGCATTTTGATATATTTTGGAAAAATTGGCGTTCGAATATAAAAATGGCGACATTTTTTTAAAAGTTTTCTAAGTTTGGAAATCGTTGAAATTGAAAAATGCTTGCGTCGTGTTTTAAAGTTGTCTAAGTTTGGAAATCATCGAATTTGAAAAGGTTTGAAGTCATTGAAGCTGAATTTCAACGCGTCGGCATCGCTGCGCCCTTGGTGGATATTTTTATATTTTTTTTCCTTTCGTATTGTTTACGTAATATATTTTTGTAAGTAGAAACGGTGATGTTGTTTGTATAATGCATTTATCTTTGCAGGCATGGTGGCTTGTAGTAATAAAATAAAAGTTTTTTTTCTAATATTGGCATTAGCTAAATTAAAATGATGGGTTATCCATTTGGTTTGATATTCCATGTGTTAATGATGGTGGTGATGGATGGCCCTGACGATGATGGTTTGCTTTTCATTTTGAAGTTCTAGAAGCTAAATGGAAAGGCTGCACCACATTTGTTTTTAGCACTCATGTGTTACAGAGGATGATCGTGGGAAAGGATGGTAGCCAGCATGTAAAACATATGAGATAAAACAGTACCCAAAATTAGTAGATAGATACTATTTTACAGCTTATATCTATTTATTTTTTCATGTATGAGCTTCCGAATTTTGGCGTGGCGTCACGCCACGCCCTTGTTTTTTTTACAATTTTTTTTGTACAATTTTTTTTATTTGGCAAAATGTTAGCCAAAATTGAAGTGTTCGAACATGTTTTTATTTTGGAATGAATATTGGCAAAATGTTAGCCAAAATTGAAGTGTTCGAACATTTTTTTATTTTTGGAATGAATAAATAGCAATTTTTTTTGAGCTTTTTTGATATATTGTGTAGAATTTTTTGGCAGCCAAAATTGTAGTGTTGGACAAAATGTTAGCTAAAATTGAAGTGTTTCCCACGCTTGGTTAGATTTTTTGTCCTTTTTTGTTTTTATTTGGCTAAATGTTTGCTAAACTTGAATGTCTAAAATGTTTTTATTTTGTTATGAATAGTTAGCATTTTTTTACATGGGCATTTTTTGATATATTTTGTGGAATATGTTTGGTGGTGCCAAATGTTCAATCATTTTTGTAATTTTGCCGTCATTATTTAATTGAAATTAGAAAAAATATTTTGATTTTGAATCCACATCTGGGGAAAGTTTATTCGTATGAGGTCGAAATATTGGGCAGTTTGTAGTGTGGAAAAATATTTATATTTTGGTATATGTGCATAGAGTTTTCCTTTTAGTATCTTCGATATATTTTTATTGAATATCGAAATATTTGCCCAAATGTAGACCAAATTTCAGTTTGGGAATATATTTCTTTTATTTTGGTATGAGTAGGTAGCATTTTTTTTGTGAGCATTTTTTTCAATATCTTGTGCAATATTTGAATATTTGATATATTGAAATGTTAGAGCATGGTTGTATTTCAGCGTCAATATTTAATTGAATTTAGAGGAAATGCATCTGAGTTACCTCTGAATGGTGACAAAATTTTGCTTTTTTACAATTTTGTGGTTTCTGGTCGCATTTAATTTGGAAATGCATGAAATCAAACCTTTTTTTTTTAAGTTATTTATATTTATTTCAATTTGGAAGCAAGCCATAATTAGAGCAAATGAATTTGCATTTTCTCGAAATATTCATCTAATCAAACATTTGGTTTTTGAATGCAGTGACTATTTTGTTTTTTTGTTTTGCAAATTTGTGACATTTCAGTGGACATCATATGCCATAAGTAGTTTTTTTTGTGTTGTTGTAAGTATTCTTTTGTCATATTTGTGAGTACCGTGGTGTAAATAATTAAATTCTGGAAATATGCATATTTCAAAGATTTTTGGTTTCTAATATGTTCAATTTTAAGGAAAGTTTACATTGTTATGTTGCTCGAATGCCAAAATTTGGAAATTTTTAAGTTATTTATATTTATTAAATTCAACTTAGAAGCAAGGTACGATTAGAGCAATGAATTTGCATTTTGCTGGAATAATCATGTAATCAAACTCCTTTTTTTTAATGCAATGACTATTTTGTTTTTTTTAATAATTTTGTGGAATATGGTCGCATTTATTTTGAAAATGTATGTAATCAAACCTTTTTTTTGGAAGTTATTTATATTTATATTTAATTCAATTTGGAAGCAAGCCATAAATGCATCTGAGTTACCTCTGGGTGGTGACAAAATTTGAGTATTCAAAATTACATGTTTGCATTTGAGCGGCAAATTTTAAATGAGATCGGGAGAAATGCGTTTGAATTGTCTCTAAATGGTGAGAAAATTTGAGTACTCAACCAAAAAAACTTTACCATAAGTACTTTGTATGTAGTTATACATGGCATAATTCTCAAGGGGCTAACTAATTCACCATGCACACACCTTTTTTTCAACCAGAGGCCGGCTAGGGTAGTGACAGAACATGAGAACATATATATCAAGTTTCATTCAGCAAAAACCTAGCTACGGGGTGCCTGCATGCATGCAGTGGGTGCTTTGCACACACATTCCTATCCTTTTTCTGATGTAATTTGTCGAGCTAGTTAGTTATCTCTATGGTCCCTGCGATTGATAGACAACCAGAGTTTTGAATGTGCCTTAATCTGGCTGGGCTGTCTTGTTGCTACGGTGGGAGGAACAAATTTGTATTTTGTCGAAATATTCATCTAATCAATTGTTTTTTTAGGTAGAATTAAGCTATATTGCTTTTAAATGTGGTAGGTAAATTGAAATGTTGAAATATAGTTCCATTTTTGCCATAATTTTCTTATCTACCAGTATTTTTAGAGGAATTATAGCATGGTTATGTATAAATATTATATGGTTCCGTTTTGGCATAATTTTATTATTTACCAACACATTTAGAGGGAATATATCATGGTTATGTCTAAATATTATGTTTGTCCTTCGCTGTAAATATGTAATTTAGATCGTTAATTGAATATTGGGAAGCTATTTATACTTACTAAATTCATTTTAGAAGCAAGGTTCGATTAGAGCGAACGAATTTGCATTTTCTTGAAATATTCATCTGAACATTTTTTTTTGAATGCAATGACTATTTTTGTTTTTTTACTAATTTGTGGTTTTTGGTCGCATTTAAGTTGGAAATGCATGTAATCAAACTTTTTTTTTGAAGTTATTTATATTTATATTTAACTCAATTTAGAAGCAAGCCATAATTAGAGCAAATGAATTTGCATTTTCTCGAAATATTCATGTACTCAAATTTTTTTTAAATGCAATGTCTATATTGATTTTTCTGCAAATTTGTGGAATTTGGTCTCATTTGATTTGGAAATGAAGATTTAATTGGAATATTGGGAAGCTATTTATACTTACTAAATTCATTTTAGAAGAAAGGTTCGATTAGAGCTAACGAAATTGCATTTTCATGAAATATTCATCTGAACATTTTTTTAATGCAATGACAATTTGTGTTTTTTGGTCGCATTTAAGTTGGAAATGCATGTAATCAAACTTTTTTTTGAAGTTATTTATATTTATATTTAACTCAATTTAGAAGCAAGCCATAGTTAGAGCAAATGAATTTGCATTTTCTCGAAATATTCTTCTAATAAAACATTTGGTTTTAAAATGAAGTGACTATTTTGTTTTTTGTTTTGCAAATTTGTGAAATTTGAATGGACATCATATGCCATAAGTAGTTTTTTGTTGTTGTAGGTATTCTTTTGTCATTTTTTGTGAGTATCGTGGTGTAAATAATTAAATTCTGGAAATGTGCATATTTAAAAGGTTTTTGGTTTCTAATATGTTCAATTTTTGAAGGTATTTATACTTATTGAATTCAATTTGAAAGCAAGCCACAATTACACAGTTAGAGCAAATGAATTTGCATTTTCTCGAAATATTCATGTACTCAAACGTTTTTTTTAAATGCAATGTCTATATTGATTTTTCTGCAAATTTGTGGAATTTGGTCTCATTTGATTTGGAAATGAAGATTTAATTGGAATATTGGGAAGCTATTTATACTTACTAAATTCATTTTAGAAGCAAGGTTCGATTAGAGCGAACGAATTTGCATTTTCTTGAAATATTCATCTGAACATTTTTTTTAATGCAATGACTATTTTTATTTTTTATAGATTTGTGTTTTTTGGTCGCATTTAAGTTGGAAATGCATGTAATCAAACTTTTTTTTGAAGTTATTTATATTTATATTTAACTCAATTTAGAAGCAAGCCATAGTTAGAGCAAATGAATTTGCATTTTCTCGAAATATTCTTCTAATAAAACATTTGGTTTTTAAATGAAGTGATGATGCATCTAAAATGCATACATGAACTTTGCACTATGATAGTTATATTCCATTCATATTTGCATCATATAAGGGGTATATTACTGTTATTTAATGATTTTTGGTAATTTATAATGATTTCCCCTTTATATGGAATTAATCCTGCGCATGCAGAAAACCCCTATTTCTTTCTTTATTTGTTTCAGGACCTTATCGACGTCATAATGAGCTATCAATTTAGGGGGGTCATTATTTTGGAAGGAGAAGATTTAGGAGCGAAATAAGTCAATGAACGAAGGCCGGAGGACCAAAAGGGGGGTCCCACGCGGATACAGTACCAGGCCGCGTGGGCCCATCCAATTTGGCCCTCGTGGCCCCGTTTGCATCGATCCTTCGCCCAGAAGCATCCTCGTGACCTAAAAACGCCTATATAAAAGGTCCCCCGACGTTTTCCAGAGGGAGGCGATGGAGAAACGCAAAACCAGAAACAGAGAGGCAGAGGGCTGCCACCGAAGAAGATCGGAGGGGGGAAACACCGTCGGAATCCACCTCTAGAGGGCTCCACCCCCCCTCTGGCGTGATCATCATCAACATCTACAGCAAGATCGTCTCCACTCCGGGCTGCACCTCTTCATCAACCTCTCCATCAAGCTCCTCATCTCCATGATGAAGGGGGAGTAGTCTCCCTCGGGGCTGAAGGCTCATGCCGGTAGCTATGTGGTTTATCTCTCTCTCCCATGGTGTGATCTTTATGTGATCATGAGCTTTGTAATCTAGTTGAATCCATAGATGATACTCTTCTTTATCTTATGAATTATGCTACTCAAGTGGTTTTATTGATGTGATTGCCGGAGTCACCTTTGTCCCATGGTGTGAAGTTGACAGTGCGTGCACCGTGTGTGGCTCTTAGGCTAAAGATTACATGAATACTTATCATGAGTTATTATTTGTGTTGGGTGTCTCTATGATATTGTGGTGTTTGTTAGTACTATCTTTGGATGCGAATAGTGACCGCATGAAGTGTCCATAGATGTGGAATACGAACTTTAAGGTGTGCTTTTTGTAGCCCTACATAATGGATTGGTGTTCTTTATCCAACCAGAAATTAATTCAGAGTAGCATAATGAGGAGGAATTATCTATGTATTCAATTATATTATAATTGTTGAGAGTGTCCACTAGTGAAAGCATGATCCCTAGGCCTTATTTCCAAAGCACCGTTTACACCTTTGTCTTGTCCTCTTGCATTAAATAGGATTGGGACACTTTCACACCCTTGTTCCCTTGTCTTGTCCTCTTGCATTAAAGAGGATTGGGACACTTTCACACTCCAATTTTGTTACATCAAACTTCCATCCATTAAATCAACCACCTTGTTCTATAAACTTGTTTAGTGCATAATCAACTAAAACTTGTGACACTTTAGTTGTAGGGAATAGATAACTTTTCCTTCTTGCTCCTGCGGATCGATACCTTACTTCCACATTGAATTGTGCTACAGTGATTCCTTGCTCTTGGGGATTATCAAGTGACTATTTTGTTTTTTGTTTTGCAAATTTGTGAAATTTGAATGGACATCATATGCCATAAGTAGTTTTTTTTGTAGGTATTCTTTTGTCATTTTTTGTGAGTATCGTGGTGTAAATAATTAAATTCTGGAAATGTGCATATTTGAAAGGTTTTTGGTTTCTAATATGTTCAAATTAAATGTGGTAGGTAAATTGAAATGTTGAAATATAGTTCCTTTTTGCCATAATTTTCTTATCTACCAGTATTTTTAGAGGAATTATAGCATGGTTATGTATAAATATTATATGGTTCCGTTTTGGCATAATTTTATTATTTACCAACACATTTAGAGGGAATATATCATGGTTATGTCTAAATATTATGTTTGGACTTCGCTGTAAATATGTAATTTAGATCGTTAATTGGAATATTGGGAAGCTATTTATACTTACTAAATTCATTTTAGAAGCAAGGTTCGATTAGAGCGAACGAATTTGCATTTTCTTGAAATATTCATCTGAACATTTTTTTTAATGCAATGATATTTTTGTTTTTTTTACAAATTTGTGGTTTTGGTCGCATTTAAGTTGGAAATGCATGTAAACTTTTTATTTTGAAGTTATTTATATTTATATTTAACTCAATTTAGAAGCAAGCCATAATTAGAGCAAATGAATTTGCATTTTCTCGAAATATTCATGTACTCAAACGTTTTTTTTAAATGCAATGTCTATATTGATTTTTCTGCAAATTTGTGGAATTTGGTCTCATTTGATTTGGAAATGAAGATAATCGAATATTTTTTATTAAGTGCGGTGGGTATGTTGATTTTGAAATCCATACCTTCTAAAGTGTCATAAAAGTAACAAATGAGACTTCGCGTATAATTTAAAATTTTCAGTATTTCAAATAAGCTGGAAAAGGTTCAAAAGTATTTGAAATAACTATTTTAATTTTTACATATTGTTAGAACTTGGCCTGAATGTATTTGAAGTTGTATTTGGGAATTTGCAAAAGTTTTAAGAAAATAGGAAAAAAGAAAACATAAAAGGAGGGTGAAAAAAAAAGGCCGGCCAAACTGGGTAGCAGCCCAGCCCAGCTAGCAGGCCCTCTGATCAGCCCAGGCCCAGCGCTACGTCATGCTGACATGAGGGCTGGCCGGAGCTACCGCGGCAGCGTCGGTCCTGCCGGTGTCGATCCAGCGCGAGCTGGGAAGCGCGCGGGCGCCCGTCGGATGCGCGCGGACGCGGGCTGGCCGAAGGTGGTGGCGCCGCCGCTTATAAGTCGCCGGAGCGGCGTCAGCGGCATGCGAACGCGGCGGCGGTCTGCGGGTACGGCGGCGCCGATTCCGGCGCGACGCGGCCGTCCCAGGACGCGGGAGCTCGGCGAAGAGGTGGAGGGCGCGACGGCGGAGCTCCCCGCGTCCGTCGATCTGAGCGGGGAGTGCCGGAGCGGCGTGCCGGCGCGTCGGCGGCGCCGGCGGCATCGCCACCGCGCGGGGAGAGAGAGAGGGAGGGGGGCTCTGTGGATGTTTTACAGAAAAGTCCGCGTATTTTTCGTAATTCGCATTTCGGTCCCTCGCCTCGCGTTTTCGTGGACTGCGGGTTCCATTTGCGGTTTCTGGAGGGTTGTTTTTGCAAAAGCGTCACGGACGCGCTCTGCTGGCCGTCGGATCGCCGTTCGACGGCCGGGATCGAGTAAGCTACTGTAGCATGCTACAGTAGCTACTGTTCCTTAGAACAGTACCCGAGCGAGGAGAGGGCGAGAAATGGTTCGTCTTTAAAATATAGTATAGATGTAAAAGTGCTCGTGAAGCTAGCTGCGTGCTGATTATGTCTGTTAAATACTAGAAGATGTCTTTTTAACATAAAACTGATTTGTTTGGTTTGTATAAGTATTGTCGATAGGTCCCAAGTTCGAATTCTTAGGAGACATGTTTTCGTTTCCTTTATTTCTTTGTTCCCAAACTGACATGTGGGACCCTCGTTGGTAGAGAGATAGGTGTGAGGTAAAAAAATACATGGGTGTTTTTGCAAAAATCCCGATGCCACATGTCAGCATCAGAATGATTTGGACCATTTTTGCACTTACATCACAAGTTAATGGACCGGTTCACCCCAATTTTCAAGTTTGTGTACTAGTTTACACGTAGCGAGCAAGTTGTTGTACCTCCACTGTATATAGCTCTTCAAGTAATAATGTCTAAAATAAAGGTTTTGCTAAGAATTAGCTTAGCGTTCAGTTAACTTTGTAGCGCTCAGATGTGATGTGCAGAGATTGTGTGACTAGGCATTTTTTTTAGCAAGGGGCGATCGAACAGGCTGGAATGGGCTGCATCTATTCGAGTTGCTTTTATCCGGCTGGTGTGTGCCCGCTAGGTTTAAGGCCTCTCTTTTCATTCGTGTTCTCCGTTGTTTTTTGTAATGACCTTGACTTTTCTCCTTGTAGTCTTTTTTGTGTGGGTTCTTTTTTGTGGTTTTTCCTATATATCTTTTTACAGTCGTTTTTTAAATTTTGTATGGGGCTTAGTGAGGTTGTAACTAAAAAAAATCTTCAGATTGCAAGTAAAGGTGTAACTGAGAATTTTTTAAGTTGCAAGGTGGGTTGCATCTGAGATTTTTCTCGGGTTGCAGTTGAGATTTTTTCGGTTGCAAGTGGGGTTGTAATTAAGAAAAACTAGAAAATTCCCCGCGCGTTGCTGCGGAATTTATAACAAAATATGTGTAGTAAATAAATTTAGGATAAATCTTTTATAATTCAAAAACATGCCACAGATCTTAATACATATATGGTGAGCATGAAGGCTTAGCTCGGTAAGTGAAACATAAGTGTAAGTGAAATGGAATATATGTAGTAAAAATTTCTAGCGCACACATGAGTTTAGATGCAATGTAACCGGTAAATTGCAAATATTATACGGAGTATATATTGTGGTTGCAATCACTTACGTACCTAGGAGCCAGATCATCTCATTTATAGATTCAGCGAGGATCGAAACTGCAGAAAGGGAAATATTTGCCGTGAACTTCCAATCCTGAGTCTGACTGCGTGATCCAGTTCAGCACCTTCTGATCGGTTGCATGGCCATGCGCAATCCTCTCTCCAAACACTACATCACGAGTACTAGAATTTGAGGCACTCCAAAGTGCCTCAAAAAGTCAAAAAAAATGCCTTTAAAGATTTTAGGAGGCAAAGAAAATAGTGCTGCATTTAATCCGGTAGGGAAAGGTCTTTTAAGCCACAAATCAAAAGTGTCTCCAAAAGTATACCATTTGAGTCAGTTTGGAGTGCCTCAAATAGTATACATTTTGAAGCACTTTTGAGTGCCTCCAAAAGTATACCTTTTAAGGCACTTTTGAGTGCCTTCAAAAGTATACCTTCGGAGGCACTTTTGAGTAGTGCCTTCAAAGATCACTTATAGGGGCACATTTAAACATTGCCTCCAATAATAACATTGGAGGCACTAACTAATGCCTCTAAAGGTTACTTCTACATACGCCCATTCATTCATCCAAATTACAGTAATTCATCCAAATTTCAACACAAATTCATGAATTCAATAATATCAACTGAACATGAATTCAACACAAATTCATTTTCACAGTAATAAACAAGCTGAACATGAATTCAATAAAGTACTAAACAAGCTGAAAATGAAACTGATCATCCTCCTAATTCTCAAGCCTGTGACAGCTTCATCTTTCGGTTGCCATCAGCAGTTCTTTTCTTCGAAGTGGATTCTTGTGTCCCTTTCAATTTGTTTACTAGAGCTTCAACCACATGGCCAAGTGATGACCCATCTGGTTTTGTAACCTGCATGAAAATGACAACAGTTTCATGTTCAGAAATATCAGGGTTAATATATGTATCAGGTTTAACATTCCATTCAGAACCAATTCATCATGAATACAATAGTGTTAAGAATAACAGGTTTAACAAATGACAGACTATACATCAGTTTCATGGTCAGAATAGCAGGTTTAACATATGCATCAGTTTAGCAGGTTTACCAAGCTCACAATAGCAGGTTTAACATATGCATCAGTTCAGAAGGTTTAGGAAGTGCTCACACAGGTCCTCGGCCAAGGTATGCATTTCGCCAGAGCATTTTCCATCCTGATCATTCTTCCTTATGATCTGGGCAACTTTGTTGATCTCTTGTGAACTATGTTTATCATTACCTCCACACATTCACTAAGGCTGTGTTTGGATGTTGGAAAAACAGCTCGGAATCGTGGAATCTGGAATTGGGCACCCAATTCCGACGTTTGGACTGCGCTCAGAATTTTGGCCTGGAATCGGAGACCAATTCCGAGCCCAGTTCGCTCGCGTGCGAAGTGCCCTCCCGCAATCCGGAGCCCTCCCCCTCGGAAACGCCTGGAATTGCTACTTACCGCTTCGTCCGACAGAAACACGATGCGAGCCAGGACCTCGTGAGGCTAGCGACCACGACGCAGATGGCGTGCTTGATCTACCTCTCCTGCCGCCACCTTCGCTCTCTTTCCGGCCGTCTCCGTCGCTCTCTCTCTCTCTCTCCGACAGCCCCTTTCTCTCCGCCTGCTGCTCCCGCATGCTAGCAGTAGCAGCTGCTCCGTTCGACCAAGATCCCACGACCGCCGATCCCACAAGCCAGCTGCTGCTCCGCCGGACCGCGACCACCGCTCCCGCAAGCCAGAAGCTGCTCCAGCCGGCCGGTCAGGATCCTGCCGCTGAAGCCCCTTCTGTTGCTGCTCGTTGCCCCTAGGTCTGGCCAAATCAGGCCCCAATCCGGCAAAATCTGGCAAGGTCCGGTCGATTCCGGCCAATTCCGACAAGGTCTGGTTGATTCCGGCCGTTTTCTCGGCCATCTGCATCTCTTGATTTAGATTCTGGAGATGCGGTTATGTGTGCTGTGTGGTTGATCATGTACAGCTCGTATTGTTCATGAAATCTGAGATCTGAGCGTTGACAAAAAAAAAACCTGATAATATTGTATTTTATATTGTTCAAACTCAACAAAATATTCAATTCCATAGTTTGTACATCCAAACAGGAATTGGAATTGAGTGCTACCTTTGATTCCAACTGTTAATTCCATGCACAACCAAACAACAGAATTTGAATTAAAGCCCATTTCCTTTCCATCTTGGATTTGGAATTCACAGCTCAATTCAATTCCGAGCAGTTTTTCCTACATCCAAACGCAGCCTAAGAGGCTTCCCATCCAACCCAATTGAATCTGGCTCTGAATTCTGGACTGTTGCAAGTGCTACCATGTCAAAATTGTTAGGAGAAACTAAGCCCACTTCCTGTCCTTTACATAGGGAACATTCCTTCTTATTGATTTCTTCAACTTTCTCTAACTTAACCTTCTTCAGCTGTTCCACCTGCAGTTAGGGTAGTAACATGTCAATAATGATCATTTTATTTGACACAATAAGAACCAAGTAGGTCAGCTATGTTAGTTAGAAGATTATGAAAGGGATCGTATGGGCACCTAGAGGGGGGGTGAATAGGTGCTACACCAATTTTTAATCTTTTTCAATTTAAGGCTTAACACAAAGGTAACTTATCTAGATATGCAACTACGGTGAATTTACCTATATGAGAAGAAGCTAAACAACTAGGCAATTAACGATACAAGTAAAGGCTACAAAGGAGAAGAGGTAACCGAAAGGGGAAGCACGCGGAGACAAGGGTGTATTTCCGAGTTCCTCCTTGTTAAGGGAGTACGTCTCGTTGGAGGGGTGTGAGTTCGCCACAAAGGCCTACTCAATGCCACGAAGGCCTCACCCTATTCTCCGATGAACCTTGCCACAAAGGCTTGGTTCACCTTCCACTATTCGGAGTCCTTCAAGGCGGAATCCGAAGCCCTTACACGGTTCTTGGGGCACACACCCACAACTGAATTGGGGGCTCCCAAATCAACAACACTGTCACAAATACAACAACAAATGAGCACAAGAATGTAGGGTAACACAAAGCTAACCCTAGAAACAAGAATCCTCGAGTGAACGAGGGGGAAATGAAGAACGGCTTGGTGAAGATGTAGATCCGGGTCTTCTCCTTCAATCCTCCGAAGATCAATGCGTTTGGACAGAGGAATTAGGAGATCTTGTGATTTTTAGCTCTCAAAAACTAGGGTTCATAAATGCTGGACGAGCTGACTGTCCTGAGGTAGGTGGAGGGGTATTTATACCCCTCTGAGAATTATAGCCGTTGGGGGTCACTTATGCCGGAGACTCCGGTCTCCTTCCGGGGTTCCTCCGGACACCCATACAGTGGCGCACCACACTTCGCTTGCTTCGGGGAGGGCCGGAGACTCCGGTCTGGAGGACCGGAGACTCCGGTGCAGGACGGAGACTCCGCACCCGGGCGGAGAATTGTCGAGGACGCAGGACTGGCCGGAGACTCCGGTCACCAGGGCCGGAGACTCCGGCCTCCCGGAGACTCCGGACACCCTCCGGTGGTACTCCGGAGGGGTATCCAGTACCGCACCACACGCTGGCCAGAGGGCAGGAAAATCCAGGGGCCGGAGACTCCGGCCAGGAAATTTCCTGCAGCAAGAACACTTTGCCATTTCTTCGCTTTTTGGTGAGTGATGCTAAAGGTAGAAATATATCAATTAACCTGCACCACTTAGCATCATATTAGATAATCATTAGTGTTGTTAACTAACACACAAAACTAATAGGGTTTAGGAAATGTTCTTTCAATCTCCCCCTTTTTGGTGTTAGATGACAACACTAGGATTTGCAAAATAAATAGATCATATCATGTGAAAAATAGCATCTCCCCCTAAATGTGTGCATATTAGACAAGTTACACATATGAGATGAAACCCACAAATAGGAGGAGAATGCCACAAATAATTAAGACATGATATAGAGAGTTGATCTTTGAGTTAACAAGCATACCTTGGTGTGAGAATAAAAGATGATTCCAAAGCACATCTCACATCACAAATAACTCAACCAATAGATCACATCACAAATAACTCAAGAATAAAATGACAACTAGATCCACATCTCACACATAGTAGCAAATAGCAAATAGAGTTTAACACAAAGTTCAACACACGAATAAAAGGGAACACAAGCTCTCAAGAAATGATAAAAGCAAATGCTTGTGTCCCGACCCATGCAAATCCCACGGATAGCCTACTAGAACCATTTCTCCCCCTTTGGCATCGAGACACCAAAAAGGAAGAAAGGCGATGCTAACAGTCCCATAGAGATCACCCGGAGTCCTCGTCGGTGGCGCCATCATCATCATCATCCTCATCATATTGCGAGCCACTAGCCTCCTCATCTTCTTCAATCTCCCTTTGAGGCATTGGAGCCTTGCCGGTGTTACGCGAGGAAGAAGGCATATTGGAGGACACGTCCTCAAAATCAAAATTGAACCACGGGAATTGCCTTGCGTGCCAAGCATCATAGGGAATGGCCGGTTCACTACCGGAGGATTCATCATCATCAGATTCTCCCGTTGCCTTGCCAATGCGAGGGGGAGGAGGAGGTGGAGGTGGAGGAGTCTTGTCCCTCTTTTTCTCCAACTCCTTGAACAACTTATTTTGATTGGATATGATCAACTTCCTTTCCTTATAACCTTCGTAATGTTCCCGGTGGAGGCACACATTCATGCGAAGCACCATCTTTTCAAACCAACTAAGCTTCTTTATCCTCCTTTGCACATCATCTTTGCCCTTGCTAACCCATGAGGGAGGGTTGGCATTCTTACTCCTCCTACGAACGGGTGCCACATCTTCTTCCTCCTCTTCTTCACTTGATGCAAATGGGACACGAGAGGGAGCACTAGAAGAGGATGGCTTGTCATGCTTGAGAATTTGGAGGGAGCCGGCCTTGTGAATGGTGAAGTGCTCACGGTTGAGAGTTGGCACTTGATCAAGGATTAGCCTCATCACATAAGGTGCATATATAGGATTCTTCATCTCATGCACCGCCCAATGCAACTCACATTTGATAAAATCCATCACATCAATCTCAAAACCTTGACAATTTACTCCGGCTTGAAGCACCGCATAGGAATGAACGAGGAGGTTGACAAGCCCTCCACGAATAGCATCCACATTCCCGGCTTGGGGTGCAATGTTGCACCTAAACATACGAAGAAGGATATTGAATGTGGGAAGGAGATCCTTGTTTGAACCAACGGAGGACTTGTTGAGGTAGAGCGGTGTCATCTTGTTTTTATCATAGTGGACCCCTTCCGTGTGCATGATTCTTCCTTGGTGGGCGTCACCCGTGCGGAACACATATCCAAGCAATTCACCGAACCTTGTCATTGAGGACTCACATTTCATAGGCCCGGTCATCCAAGTCAACTTGACATCAACATCTTCCCCAAACTGAACCGTCGCAAAGAATTGGTGCACCAAAGAGATGTCATAGTTTTGTTGAAGAGTCATGAGGTGCTCCAACCCAAGCTTGCGAACAATCCAAACGGCCTCTTGGAAATACGGTTTGGTGCTAAGAGCGGAGAGGTTGAGGACCTTTTGCACACAAACAATGTTGGGACCCGAAAGCCTTACATAGACTTCATTCATCACTATCTCTTGTTCCTTTCTCCAAAACCGAGGATTGGAGGTGTTTCGCGGCATATCAAAGAATGGCTGTGACCTCATAGCACAGAACTCAGATTTGTTCAACCCACTAAGGGTGGTCAAATTGTCAAATATTGCTTGCTTGGCCCTCTCTTGAGCAAGGAATTCTTCTTCAGCTCTTCTCTGCGCAGCCTCTCTAGCCTCTGCACCCCTGTCACGCTGAACCAAGCGGCCATCCTCGGTCCGATCCAAATAAGCACGATTTCCCCTCTTTTCTTTTCTAGTCACCTTATTGGGGTTGTGAGTGATTTTCTTGAGTCGCTGCGAGGATCCTGTGAGTAAAGAGATAGGGGGTAGCAGGGGGATGAGCATACATGTCCAGGGAAACAAAAGATGCATCAATTGGAGAATCAAAAACACACAAACTTGATCTACACCGGAGATTCCGGCCTCAGGGGCCGGAGATTCCGGCCACGCCGGAGTCTCCGGTCAGGGACAGACCGGAGTCTCCGGCCCTGAGGCTGAGAATCTAGGGTTAGGTCAAACTTCGGTGCTAAAGATGCTAGAAGTGATGCATTGAGATGAAAACGAGCCAGCAAGAGATTCTACACCATAGGGAGCAACATTACACACTCTATCCAAGATCTAGGAAGAAACCTAGAGAGGGAGAGAGAGGTACCGCTGCTCGACATGGTGAAGGTCTCCAATGGTGGGGAGGACGTTCCC
Organism: Puccinellia tenuiflora; assembly: GCA_012064385.1. Classification (NCBI taxonomy): domain Eukaryota; kingdom Viridiplantae; phylum Streptophyta; class Magnoliopsida; order Poales; family Poaceae; genus Puccinellia; species Puccinellia tenuiflora. The sequence continues at coordinate 38,567 of QRDG01000309.1, read as the reverse complement.
CAATGTTGGAGAGGAAGAGGGGCCGGCTGGACGGCGGATTCCGGCGGCGGGAAGCGGCCGGGGAAGCTCCTCCAGGCAGGGGGCGGCAGCAGGGGGAGAGGAGAGGTCGGGGTGGTGAGGAGTTGTGAAATAACTCCCACCCCGATCCCCTTTGTGAACCCCTGGAAACGCCGAGACCGGAGTCTCCGGGGTGCCGGAGTCTCCGTGGCTTAGGGCGGAGATTCTGCTCAGACCGGAGTCTCCGGTGTTAGACACCGGAGTCTCCGGCCCCCACAACTCAGAGAAGCTAGTTTATGGTGGTGGACATGTATGTGGCAAGAGGAGCAAGTTTTGGGACAAGGAGAGGCTTGGGATAGACAACACAAACTGGGATGGTACTTCACACTCAACTTGCAAAAGCCAAAACAATAAAAGCCAAGATTGAGTGAGTTTCCCATAAGAACAAAAGATTTGCAAATAAAATCCAATAAAATCCCAAAAGAACCAACTCTTCACAAGGAAGAGGTCGGTGGCCTAGGCCACCATGTATGAGTTTATGGTATGGCACTGCGAAGATATATCTTGGGTCCATAACCAATACTCGTCATTTAAGCTCACAATTCATGAAATGAAAATAGAGATAAATAAATTTTGCTATAGGCATATTGGGGGGAGGGAGAGCCCAATTTATTAGGACAACAGTCCCCCTAAATTCATGCCCACACCTAAACCAAGATAGAGGTTGAAGCTATAGGTGTGTATGCAAGATGGTCAAGCCAAGCTCCTTCAATCCACGATATTTAGCTCATTCCTCAAATAAGTGAATCTTGCTTCATCAAGTGGCTTCGTGAAAATATCCGCAAGTTGTTCCTTGGTTGGCACATATGCTAGCTCAATGTCTCCACGGGCAACATGATCTCGAATGAAATGATGACGAATCTCAATATTCTTGGTCCTTGAGTGTTGCACCGGGTTGTAGGCGATCTTGATAGCACTCTCATTGTCACACAAAAGAGGCACTTTGTCACAATTGACACCGTATTCCTTTAAAGTTTGCCTCATCCATAACAATTGAGTGCATGCACTAGCGGCGGCCACATACTCGGCTTCGGCGGTGGAGAGAGAAATACAATTTTGCTTCTTAGAAGACCAACTCACCAAGGACCTACCAAGGAATTGGCAAGCCCCGGAAGTTGATTTCCTATCATCTTGATCACCGGCCCAATCTGAATCCGTGAACCCACGAAGAGTGAAAGAGGAATCCCTTGGGTACCACAAACCAAACCTTGGGGTATGAACTAAATATCGTAGGATTCTCTTGACCACCAACATGTGGCTTTCTTTAGGAGCCGCTTGATACCTTGCACACACACCTACACTCAACACGATATCGGGTCTAGATGCACAAAGGTAAAGCAAGGAACCTATCATGGAGCGGTAAAGATTTTGATCCACATCTATACCCTTTGGGTTAAGTTGTAGATGGCATTTGGTATCCATAGGTGTCTTCTTCTCCTTAGCATCGGCCATATTAAACCGCTTAAGCATGTCTTGAATATATTTTGCTTGGCTAATGAAAGTCCCTCCTCTCAATTGCTTGATCTCAAAACCAAGGAAGAACTTCAACTCGCCCATCATAGACATCTCAAACCTATCGGTCATAAGCTTTGAAAATTCATCATTAAAAGCTTTGTTAGACGAGCCAAATATAATATCATCAACATATAGTTGGCACACGAAAAGCTCCCCTTTAACCCTCTTAGTAAAAAGAGTAGGATCGATTTGCCCAACTTCAAATCCATGGTCTAACAATAACTCTCTAAGGTGCTCATACCACGCACGTGGTGCTTGTTTAAGTCCATAGAGCGCCTTATCAAGCTTGTAGACATGGTTAGGGAAGTTGGGGTCCTCGAACCCCGGGGGTTGCTTAACGAACACCAACTCCTTCAAGGGACCATTAAGAAAGGCACTTTTAACATCCATTTGTTGCAATTTAAAGTTATAACGGGATGCATAAGCAAGAAGGATACGGATGGACTCAAGGCGAGCCACGGGAGCATAGGTCTATCCAAAATCAATGCCTTCAACTTGAGAGTACCCTTGAGCCACCAATCTAGCCTTGTTCCTCACAACCATGCCATGCTCATCTTGCTTGTTCTTGAAAATCCACTTAGTGCCAATAACATTGCGGCACTCTTTAGGCTTCTCAACTAGCTTCCAAACCTTGTTGCGCTCGAAATTGTTGAGTTCTTCATGCATAGCTAGCAACCAATCCGGATCTTCAAGAGCTTCGGCCACTTTCTTCGGTTCAAACATGGCAATGTGAGCTTGATGGTCACTAAAGTTCGCCAATTGCCTTCGGGTGGACACTTTGTCTCTCACATCACCAATCACCTTCTCAAGGAAATGTTCACGACGTTCCATGGTTCTTTCCACTCTAGCTCGACGACGGGCTTCGATATCCTCATTGCATCTTGGAGGTATCACTTGATCATCTTTATCATTTGAGTCCCCGCCTTGACCGGTAAGCTGTCCTTGATCCCCAGAAGACATATCAGCATTGTTGAAAGAGGTGGAAGGACCAAGATCTTGAGCTGAACTTTCTTCTGCTGGATGTAGACCGGAGTCTCCGGCCAGGGGCGCCGGATTCTCCGGTCAAGATGGCCGTAGTCTCCGGCCTGGCGACAGAATGCAGAAGAGGTGGTTGGAGAGGGGCTTGAGCTTGAATTTGATTAGGTGCATCAGTGACTCCAGTAGCAGCTTGTAATTCTGATGAAGATGAAGGCTCCACTTGAGTAGAGCATTGTTCTTCTTGATCCACCACAAGGGGTTCCTCAATGGGGCAGAAAAATTCCACACCCATTCTTCTTATGGCTTCTTGAGGAATTTCACCATCTACATCGGAAACATGAAATTGCGCCACTTGGGAGCCGTTATTTTCCTCTAACACCACACTACAAGATTCTATGATGCGCCGTGTGGCTTTATCATAGATTCTATAAGTGTGGGATTCGGCACCGTAACCAACAAATATACCCTCTAGAGATTTAGATTCGAATTTAGTTAAGCGACAACCTTTGATCAAATAGAAACACTTACAACCGAAGACACGGAAGTAGGAGATGTTAGGTTTGTTGCCGGTGAGGATCTCATAAGGAGTCTTGTTCAAACCTTTGCGGAAGTAGAGCCGGTTGGAGGAGTGACAAGCCGTGGAAATAGCCTCCGCCCAAAAAGTCAATGGAGTCTTAAACTCCGCTAACATGGACCTTGCTATATCCATAAGAGTCCGGTTCTTCCTCTCGGCTACACCATTTTGTTGAGGGGTATAGGTTGCGGAATATTGATGACGAATGCCCTCTTCACTAAGGAACTCATTGAGGGTGTAGTTCTTGAACTCGGAGCCATTATCACTTCTAATTGCCAATATGGGGACATTGTGTTGACGTTGCATTTCGGTAGAGAAGTCGATGAAGGTTTGTTGGGTCTCACTCTTCGACTTGAAGAAATAAACCCAAGTGAATCTTGAATAGTCATCAACTATCACCAAGCAATACTTCTTTCCACCAAGACTAGCTTCGGGAACGGCACCAAAAAGATCCACATGGAGGAGCTCCAAGATCCTCTTGGACGAAATAATAGTCTTGGACGGATGGGGAGAATCATGCATCTTTCCTTCAACACAAGCCCTACAAACACGATCTTTGGCAAAAGAGACATCTTCTTTTAGTCCAAGAATGTGGCCACCCTTGTGGAGACTTTACAAATTTCTCATATTGACATGGGCTAGGCGGCGATGCCACAACCAACCCTTGTCGGCCTTTCCGAATAGGCACATCGAATTTGAAGTGGTTTCCCTCGAAAAGTCAACCACAAACAAATCATCCTCGACGTACCCAACGAAAGCGACCTTTAGAGTCTTGCTCCACAAGATTACCACAACATCAATATCAAAGAAGACGGCATAACCCATCTTATTAAGTGCATGAACGGAAAGTAAATTAAAACCAAGGTCTTTGACAAGCATGACATTCGCTAAGGTGATATCCTTAGCGACTACCACCTTGCCAAAGCCCAATACCTCGGATTTTGATCGATCTCCATAAGTGACGGTTGCATGATTTAGATTTGATCTCAACTCCGTCATCAACTCCTTGCTTCCGGTCATATGTTTTGTGCATCCACTATCAAGCACCCATTTTAACCCACCGGAAGCATAGTCCTACAAGAAATCATTGCTTGGATTTAGGTCCCCATTTTTCAATGGGTCCTCTTTTGTTAGCAACAAGGGTCTTAGGAACCCAAATAGAACGAGCAATGGGTACATTTCTAGGACCAATAAACTTAGCATAGACATCCCCATAATAATCAACAAAGATAATGTAGTAAGGGTTAGTCTTTCCCGCATAGTCATCACTAATGGTTTTGCCCCTCGTGGCACCACCACTAGCAATGTTGACCTTCTTCTTTGCTTGAGGAACCCTCTTTGCTTGAGGAGCACTAGCAACATTGGCCTTCTTAATTTGAAGAGCTCTAGCATCCTTCATGAAGCTCTCTTTCTCCTTTTCTTCCTCAACGAACCCAAGACCAACTCTCCCCTTTTGTGAAGTGACAAACGGTTTCTTACCTAGGGAGATGGCCTTAGCAAGATTGATCTTCAACCTAGCATTTTCCTCAATGATATTTGCATGATCACAAGTAATAGAAGTGGAGGATAGGCATATCATTTTTAGGCGGTTGAGCTTGAAGTTGTTCATACGACTTGGTGAGGGTAGAGTGCTCACTCTCCAAAGCTTTGTAGGCCTTGGAGAGCTTCTCTAGCTCCTCGGTTAGTCTAGAATGACCAACACCAAGCTCGACCTTTTCTTTCTTACATGCTTTGTATTTAGCAATTGCATGGTCACGTTCTTTAATAAGTTTAGCAACAATTGCATCATTTGATTCTTCTATAGATTCTAGTTGTTGCTCTAGAGAAACTCTAAGCTCATGCTCTTCTTCAAGATTGTATTTTAAGGATGCAATTTCCATGGCATCCTCTCTTTCAATCTTACCCTTAATCTCAAGCATTTCTTGAGCTTCACCATATTGACTCATGAGAGTCTCAACGCGCTTCTTTGTTTCACCTTGCATGTTAGTGATAAAATGATCGAAAGCAACTATTTCCTCTTTGATCTTAAGACTAGTAGCATCATCCATATTACTCATTGCCTTAGGAGATGAGGGTGATGTTACCTCGGTGGTCTTAGCCATGAAGCATCTTGCGGAGGAGATAGAGACATTCTCATTGGGGGATTCAAATAGGGAAGGAGATGATGAAGAAGCAATAGCAATGGCGGCAACTTCATTTGTGGGCTCTTCTTCTCCTTCTTCTTCGGATGAATACTCTTCTTGAGCAAGCAACACAATTCTCGGAGGCCTCTTGTTGATAGCATTCTTCTTGAAGAAAGGTTTCTTATGGGTGTCCTTTGACTTGTCCTTCCTAACAAGCTTTCCTCCATGAAGTTCACGATTCTCAAACGGACACTCGGCCACAAAGTGATATTTATCTTGGCAATTGTAGCAAGAATGAACTCTTGGGCCACCCTCCTTCCTTCCACTTGCCTTGTTGACGAAATCCCTTGCCTTGGATGGACTCTTCCAAAAGACTTTGGATGTGAGAGCCGCATAGTCCTTGAGGGTATCTTGAAGCTCTTTGGGATCCCAATGTGACACATCTTCTTGAGCTTCATCATCTTCTTGCTCCACAACCTTGGCCTTCAAATAAAGTGAGGTTCCTCTATGAATTCCAATGGCTCGGGCTCTAGCATCTTCGGCATTCTTGGCGGCCACCTTGTATGCCGCCATCTCTTGCATGACCTCATTAGATGTCATGAGGTGGTAATTGTGTCTTCCTTGGAGGCTCTTCAAGTCGGTGGATTCAAACGGCCAAAGGGCGCTCACATACTTCCTCTTGATCCAAGCATCATCCACATAGGTGGCACCAAGAGCACGAAATTGTGTGGCAAGGGTCTTGAGTCTTCGATACATTTCTTCATGATCTTCACCCTCTACCATGAAAAAGCCCTCGGCTTGGTTGCTCAAGGCTTCATATCTATTCCTTTGCATGCTCTCATTACCGATAAACTCTTGAGTGAGAATATCCCAAGCTTCTTTGGCGGTGGTGGCCATCTCAATGAGAGACATGTGCTTTTCTCCCACGGCGGTGTGAATTATGTTGAGAGCCAAGTCATTGAGTTGACCATCCACAACTTCTCTTCTTGTCATGTTGTTCGGGTCGACGGCCTTGAACCCTTCTTGAATGATTCTCCATAGCTTGCTCGAAGCGCTCTTGATATGAGATTTCATCATAAATTGCCAATTAGTAAAACAAGACGGATTAAACTTAGGTTGATCACCCCTATTATTTATATGATAATGCGGGATAGGTGGGTCGACCGAGTACGTGAATGGAACCCCATGGTACTCCGGTTTCCTCCCACCGTCAATTTTAGGAAGGGAATCATTAGTGTGTTGTTCGCCCTCCCCACTTTGCGCGGCGGAAGCATTAGCCTCTAGGGATGGTGTGGCGGGTGGCGTGTTAGCCTTCAAGAGTTGCCTCATCATGGCACGCAACTCCTCCATTTGAGTGTCCATAGTTGATTTCAAGCTTGTTTCCAAATTCTTGAGATCATCCATGGACACCGGAGGGGTGCTACCACCCGTCACCTCATCACCGTCACCCATACTCTCTTAGGCGGTGAAGCCTAACTTAAGAGCCAAGGCTCTGATACCAATTGAAAGGGATCGTATGGGCACCTAGAGGGGGGGTGAATAGGTGCTACACCAAATTTTAATATTTTTCAATTTAAGGCTTAACACAAAGGTAAATTATCTAGATATGCAACTACGGTGAATTTACCTATATGAGAAGAAGCTAAACAACTAGGCAATTAATGATACAAGTAAAGGATACAAAGTGGAAGAGGTAACCGAAAGGGGAAGCACGCGGAGACAAGGGTGTATTCCCGAGTTCCTCCTTGTTAAGGGAGTACGTCCCGTTGGAGGGGTGTGAGTTCGCCACAAAGGCGTACTCAACGCCACGAAGGCCTCACCCTATTCTCCGATGAACCTTGCCACAAAGGCTTGGTTCACCTTCCACTATTCAGAGTCCTTCAAGGCGGAATCCGGAGCCCTTACACAGTTCTTGGGGCACACACCCACAACTGAATTGGGGGCTCCCAAATCAACAACACTGTCACAAATACAACAACAAATGAGCACAAAAATCTAGGGTAACACAAAGCTAACCCTAGAAACAAGAATCCTCGAGTGAACGAGGGGGAAATGAAGAACGTCTTGGTGAAGATGTAGATCCGGGTCTTCTCCTTCAATCCTCTGAAGATCAACGCGTTTGGATGGAGGAATTAGGAGATCTTGTGATTTTGAGCTCTCAAAAACTAGGGTTCATAAATGTTGGACGAGCTAGCTGTCCTGAGGTAGGTGGAGGGGTATTTATACCCCTCTGCCAATTGTAGCCGTTGGAGGTCACTTAAGCCGGAGACTCCGGCCTAAGTGGGCCGGAGACTCCGGTGTAGGCCGGAGAATCCGGTCTCCTTTCGGGGTTCCTCCGGACACCCATACAGTGGCGCACCACACTTCACTTGCTTCGGGGAGGGCCGGAAACTCCGGTCTGGAGGACCGGAGACTCCGGCGCAGGACGGAGACTCCGCACCCGGGCGGAGAATTGTCGAGGACGCAGGATAGGCCGGAGACTCCGGACACCCTCTGGTGGTACTCCGGAGGGGTATCCAGTACCGCACCACATGCTGGCCAGAGGGCAGGAAAATCCAGGGGCCGGAGACTCCGGCCTGACAGGCCGGAAACTCCGGCCAGGAAATTTCCTGCAGCAAGAACACTTTGCCATTTCTTCGCTTTTTGGTGAGTGATGGTAAAGGTAGAAATATATCAATTAACCTGCACCACTTAGCCTCATATTAGATAATCATTAGTGTTGATAACTAACACACAAAACTAATAGGGTTTAGGAAATGTTCTTTCAGATTACCACAAGTTCTCTAGCATTGAATGCTTTAGGTGTCTCAATTTTTTGTGATCCCGAAATGCTTTTGATGCTCCTGACCTTTTTTGCTTTTGACTGGTCTTGTTTATTCACATCATCAACTACTGTGTTCTTCTGAGATTGTTGTGGTTCCTTCTGAGATTCAGCTGGTTTCTTCCTAGCTTGTGATGCTTTCTTCTCGACGGTTTTTTGCCTTTTCCTGTCAAGCTCATGTTCATCCATCTGAGATTCTTGCTCATGTTCCTTCTGAGATTCAGCTGGTTTCTTCCTAGCTTGTGATGCTTTCTTCTCCTCAGTTTTTTGCCTTTTCCTGTCAAGCTCATGTTCATCCACCTGTGCTTCTTCATGTATCTTCCTAGCTTGTGATGCTTTCTTCTCCTCAGTTTTCTGCATCATCCAGTCAAGGTTAAAATCCTCCACATGTGCATCTTCATGTATCTTCCTAGCTTGTGATGTTTTCCTCTCCTCAATTTGTTGTTTTTTCCAATCTAGATCATGATCCTCCGCCGGAGCTGCTTCCAGTTTCTTCTGAACATCTTCATGTATCTTCCTAGCTTGTGATGTTTTCCTCTCCTCAATTTGCTGTTTTTTCCAATCTAGATCATGATCCTCCATATGAGCTGCTTCAAGTTTCTTCTGAGCATCTTCATGTATCTTCCTAGATTGTGATGTTTTCCTCTCCTCAATTTGTTGCGTTTTCCAATCTAGATCATGATCCTCCATCTGAGCTGCTTCAAGTTTCTTCTGAGCTTCAGATGGTTTATTCCAAGCTTTTGTTGTTTTCCTCTTTTCAACTCTCTGCATTATCCTGACAAGTTCATCATCCTCCATCTGAGGTTCTTCATGTATATTCTCTTCTTCAACTTGGTGCCTTCTACTGTCAACTTGATATTTTCTTTGCTCAACAGTTTCATCAGTTATATCTCCTCTCAATTTCTGAGAGCCTAGTATGAGTTCCATCATCTGAGTGTATTTCAACTCCAGATTATCACTTCTGGCAACCAAACTGGTTTGAGTTTGCACTAGGCTGTCAACAACCCCCTTGAGTTTTGTGTTTTCTACTCTAGCCTCATTGAGTGCATACAGAGCCATTGCAAGTTTCTCAGCGAATTGCCTCCCACAACAAGTCCAATTCCATGCCATGCAGATTTATTACCTTTCGGGAATACTGTTGAGTACAGATCACCTTCTTTTGGTTCCTCTCCTTGCAATTCTGGATTCGAAATTAATTTCGAACGGATCTCAATCTACACAAGATAGTACCATCAAATTATGAGATAATTGGAATACATCACTGTACAAGATAACTTCCTACAACATAATACTTGCTGGTTTATCAACTACTTACCAAATTTTTCCTGAAAAAATCATCAACAGGCCGGCCTTTCTTGTTAATATGTGTCACATAATATAGCTCAGCCCTAGAAATTCTTCTATCAAGTTTAAGTTCCTGGAAATGAAAAGATTATTGATATAGACCATTAACCAAAGCAAGAAAAACAAAAACACAAATTAAATATAGATCATTAACCCAGTCGATAAAAATGAAAACATTACCACTTGTTCTTGCACCACTGCGAAACTTCTTGACCCAGCTGCATGCACTCCATTCTTTTGATCACCTCTTGTTGCCTTATTTTTCTCACTTAATGCCTACATGAGATATTGTCGAGCCTTAAAAATACGTGATATTAACGACACATTCCACACAGATTTATTTAGCGAAGCTATTAGCAATTTCATTTATTTAATTCAGAACACCATACCTTTCCTTTTGAAGATTTCCAATATTTAACTAGCCATTCCCACTGAGCAGCTGGTATTCTGTGATTACAACCATTGGCAATGTTTGTTTTTGTTGATAATTCCCTTTTGTAATGCTTTCTCTTTAAATATGATTTGAAGTCCTTCCACTTCTTACTAGCTGACTTGAGGACCCACCACTTTAATGATTCATCGATATTAAAGAATGCCTTTATGGTAAGTTCAAACATATTAGTGAGTGACACACAATAACATCAAATCTCAAAACAGATTTCTACATGTAGTTCAAACAGATAAGTGAGATTAAATCACAGTTTTACCTTGACAGTACTCCATAACTTTGTCTTATCTTGTTTGGGTACTCTGCACTAGTTGCTGGCTGTTAGGGATATTTCTTTCCCCTTTACCAATGAACCAAGAAAATTTGTCAGCCTACAAGTTTTGGTGCCACAAGGCCCTTCTCTGTTATAAACCAGGTTTATTTTGTTATTGGGATCATACTCCTTCCAGAACCGCTTAAGATCAGTAGGAAGATGAATAACAAGGTGTTCCATGATATCAAAGAATGTAGGAGGGAATATCATTTCAAGTTGACATAATATTTTTGGGATTTCAGCATCCAGCTTCTGTATCTCACTAGGATTGATGACTTTTGAACAAACTTTCTTGAAGTATGTGCTAAGTTTAATCAGTGGTTTACTAACACTAGCAGGCATGGTCTTACTTATAGCCAGAGGGAATATGTCTTGAAATATGATATGGCAGTCGTGAGTTTTTAAACCAACAAATCTTTTCTCATCCAACCTTACTTTATTGAACAAGTATGATGCATAACCATCTGGAAACCTGGCATTTTTTACAACACTACAGAATAGCTTCTTCTGATCTGGGTTCATGTAGTGGATGGCTTTAGGCAATTCTGGTTTTGACTGAGATTCATCAACATGTAGATGATCTCTAATCTTCAGTCTCTTCATATCAAGTCTTGCTTTCACATTATCTTTCGACTTACTGTCCACTTGCAGAATGGTGTTGATAATATTATCAAAAACATTTTTCTCAATATGCATTGAATCCAAGTTATTTCTAACTAGCAAATCTTCTCAGTATTCTAGTTGGAAGAATATACTTCTTTTCTTGAATGTTGTATCAACAGCGTGGACTTCCTCCTCTTGTACAATATCTTCATCATCCTCGGGTCCATGCCTTTTTCTCTTTCCACTCTTCTTTTGCTTCTGCAGTTTCCCATAAACAGTGTGTATGCCCTTTGTCATCTCTGATATCTCATGGCCTGTTGGCTGTATAGGAGGTTCCCTGAAATCATTGGTACCATCGAAAGACACAAAATCTATTCTGTATGGATGGTCAGGTGGTAGGAACCTCATGTGACCTAAGTAGCAGGCTTTGTGTCCATATTTGAGCCTCCTTGAACATGTATTTGTCAGGCAGTGAGAGCAAGCAGCTATACTTTCTCCACTTATATTGCCACGCCCAAGCCAGTCAGTAATGGTCCACAACAGCATAGCATGTACTTTGAACTTCTTTCCAATATGAGAATCAAAGGTCCACAGACCATTGCGCCATAAATCTTTAAGTTCGTCTACAACAAGTTGTAAATAAACGTCGATATCTTTTCCTGGTGCCTTTCTACCTGGTACAATAACTGACAGGATGAAATTCGAATCTTTCATGCAGACCCAGGGAGGAACATTGTAGGGGATTAAGATGATAGGCCAAATGTTGTAAGATAGGTTCATGTTTCTAAATGGATTGAACCCATCAGTAGCCAGTCCAAACCTAATGTTCCTAGGTTCATTACTAAAATCAGTGTATTTGGCATCAAAATGTTTCCAAGCTGGTGAGTCTGCAGGATGCCTCATGACCCCATCTTTTATCCTTTCATCATGGTGCCAGCTCATAAGTGGAGCTGTCTTGGTACACATGAACATCCTCTCCTAATTCTCCTTTTCAAAGGAAAATGTCTAATTAATTTTTGGGCCACCCTGCTAACCCTTTTCCCACCTGCTACAATTTTCTCAGTCTTCCATCTAGATGTTTTGCAAACCGGACAGACAGATGCATCCAAATATATTCCTTTAAATATAACGCAGTCATTTAAGCAGGCATCGTAGGTGTCATACCCTAAGCCTACTTCACTGATGTACTGTTTTGCTGCATGAAAATTCCTAGGGAGTGTTTCACCTTCTGACTGTAATGGCTTCAAAACATCTTTAAACAGTTCCAATATATCTTCAAAACCAGCATTAGAAATTGACCTGACATTCTTTATGTGCATCAACTTGACAAGGAATGCAGTTTAATGAACATTTTGCAACAAGGGAATAAAGGTTCTTTGCCATCATTAACTAATTTCCTAAAGAGTTCAACATCATCATCACCAGCACTAGCATCAATATCGTCATCTGGATCTGATCCTAGTACACTATTATTGTACATTTCACAACCATCTAGAATAAGCTGCTCAATTTCATCATTACCACCAGACAGGTTATGCTCTTCGTTGGATTGGTCAGGTGTAGAACCAAGTGCAGTTTCCCCATGGAATACCCAAGTGGTATAGCCATGCATAAAACCAGCGCAGATAAGGTGATCATGAATGAAATCAGCACTATGCCAGTATCTATTTGAGCAATTTCTGCAGGGGCACAAGAGTTTACTGTTTGTGTCCGAGTTTGCAGCAGCAAACTGTAAAAAATCCCTAACACCAGAACCATACTGATCACTAGATCTAGGAGCTTCCATCCATTTTTTATCCATTTCAAAATGGAAAATAAAATTTGCAAACAGCCTAAATTGAAGGTCAAGCTGGACCTGCATATGAATTGAGCCAATCACTAAGCAAACATGCATGTATTGCAGGAATATTATAGGCAAACATCATGGTGCTTACGTCAATCGCTTAGCAAACCTACATACCGTGTGGTAGCTGGACGTCGTGGGTAGTAGACGACGTCTTTGATGCGCGGTGAAGTCTTGAAATCGCAGGATCAAGTGACGCTCCTTCTCCTAATCCTCCTCCCGTGAGAAAAATCATAGCCGCGGTCGCTCCTAAGCACGGCAAATCATGTCTAATCAGGGCGATTCACGCCGAAGCAAGGCGACGCATGGCTAGAGTAAAGGCAAACTTACGTCGAGATCGTGCCGCCGCGGCCTCCTCCGATGACGAGATCCTGCGGCCGCGGCCTCCTCCGATGACGAGATCCTGTGGCCGCGAACTCCTCCGGTGTCAAGATCCTGCCACCGCGAACTCCTCCCGCCACGAACTCCTCCGATGACGAGCTCCTCCCGCCGCGGCCTCCTCCGGTGACGAGCTCCTCCCGCCGCGGCCTCCGGGTTAGGGCTTTGTAACTAAAAATATTAAAGGACTCCTCCGGGGTAAGCTATTTTCTTGGTGGAAGGACCTGGATTCGTAACTTAAAAAATTAAAGGACTATTCTGTAAAACTACACATTGGATAAGCACAGGCATCTCCATCTCCATCTCTCACGCGAAGAGAGAGGATAGTTAGGGTTAGCCGCCGTCGATCTCTATGTCCGGCGAGGGGAAGCCTCCGACGACGAGAAGCCTCCAGCCATCTTCATCTTCTCTCCAGCAAAGAGAAGCCACCATCAAGGGGAAGTCGCTCCGGCGAGGCGAAGTCGATCCAGCGCAGATAAGCCACTCCGGCGAGGAGAAGGGAAGCCGCTCTGGCGAGGACAAGGGAAGTCTCCGGCAGAGGGAAGCCGTCGGCGATCCTTCTACACTATGGTAATGTCCTCCATACTGAACTTGCAATGGCTTACCCCCAAAATCCATGTATGCTATCATTAACTTTAGAGGGGTTCAACCCTTTTGTATCTGCCTGCTGTCTGGGAGCTAAAGGTTCCTCGCAGAATCCAGGTGTTCTTATGGCTTTTCTTTGAATGTGTAGTTGCTACAGAAATGTGGAAACTAGTTTATCAGATTTTTAAAGTAGATATTGTTGACGTTGGTGTAATGAATAAATTTGGTGCCATGCCTATCACTAATACAGGACGTGGGCCAGCGAGGTTTTGGGCCAGCGAGGAATCATCATGAGCTTGCCACCACTGCAGGGCGTGGGCGCGTTCAAGCCACCAAGGTCGACCAGGCCGCAGTTGCCACCAATGCAGGGCATGGGCGCGTTCAAGCCACCAAGGTCGACCAGGCCGCAATTGCCACCAAGGTATCTTCAGAAGTCCACTTACTTGTGAAGCAAAATTGAATCTTCTGCTCATCTTGTCCAAATTGCAGAGTCAATGTGAGAAACAAGAAGGATGCTGATCATACCCATGAGAAAACAGTCAGAGGTGATCTCCAGTTCCAATGTAGATTTAAAGACAGCTTCCAAGTTACCTCTAACATAACTTACAGCAATAATGAACAAAAGCAAGATACAAAACTTAACTGTTTGCATCCTATAATGTTCCATGTAGGTCCTGGTTTCAAAGGTGTGGAACCATTTGATGAACATTGCATTTTTGGCAATGAGGTAGAATTGGATGCTAATCAAGTGTTGCAGCTGAGTAGAATTGTTGAAACAATGCCAAGACCCCCCATAAAGGCCTATGTGTGCAGAATGGAAAAAAGTTTCATCAATCCAGGCCAAATGGTAGGTTGCTTAATTTCCACTTTGTTGGCTTGTTGCTAGGTGCTACTAGTTGCTAGTAGCTAAAATTTGTATTTTTCCTTGATGATTGCAGGAATTTTCCTCAGAATTCACACATGCATACTTGCTAAATTTCCTGAGAGGACAATATGACAGCTCACATGTCATTAGTGTAGTGGTAAGCAGCAATGAAAGCACAGTGAAAAGATACTGTAGAATGAAGCTTGGTGATGGAAGGAAGGCAACCATTGTGTATGGTTGGACAAAAGTTGTGGAAGAATTCAAGATGGAGGAAGGGGAGATATGGAACTTCAGCCTGAAGGATGAGAGATCACTGCCGAAGACACAAAGGGATCCTTGGTCATGGTTAAGACTTGTGATCACTAAGCTTGTTCAGCAAGGTTAGCACCATACTGCTTATCTGTTTACTGCTTTTGTATGTTGAACATCTTTTAGACAGTGTAGTGAACTGCATATACAATGTGGGTTCAATTAACTTCAGTTTTTTTTACTATGTAGCAATCAACAATGGTGATAACAGGGATGATGATGTCCTTGTCAGTGATGATGATGATGTCCTTGTCAATGATGATGATGACATCCTTATCAGTGACGACGACGACGTCATTATCAGTGACGACGACGTCGTCGTTATCAGTGATGATGAAGATGATATCAACTTGCTAGTGCAGGTTCCTGAAAACTATTTCATCTCAAGAGGTATGTTGACATGAACTTACTAGTAATAGATTTTGATCACTAAGAGATTTTCTTAGTTGACAACAAACTTAATGCATGTAGGTCCTTATCTGGGTGGTTCAGAATCTTTTGACATAGATTGCTATTTTGCAAACTTTGTGAGGACGAACTTTCGCCAAATGATGCAACTGAGGAGAATTGTTGAAGAGAATCCAAGCACAGCCATTAAGCACTATGTCTGCACACTGAGACGAG
The DNA here is from genome assembly GCA_012064385.1 of Puccinellia tenuiflora. Taxonomy (NCBI): domain Eukaryota; kingdom Viridiplantae; phylum Streptophyta; class Magnoliopsida; order Poales; family Poaceae; genus Puccinellia; species Puccinellia tenuiflora. The sequence continues at coordinate 23,187 of QRDG01000309.1, read as the reverse complement.
CTACCCTACAAAGTTGCATCTTGGTAAGGTTCATACTTGATTTACATTAAAGTGTTTCAATGTCTTGTACAACATTCACTGTTGGTAGATAGATTTGCAACATAATTAATCTACATGTTTGCAGGAATTTTCAGTGGAGTACACTAATGAATGCTTATTAGGGTTCCTAGCGGCAGAAATTAACATAGCTGTCAACTGCTGGTTGAGAACTGAAACTTTGTATTCCAGGATGAAGGTTACTCCAACTGGAAGGGCTACTATCACAATTGGCTGGCCAGAAATTGTAGATGAATTTAGATTGGTGGAAGGAGACATATGCACGTTCAGCTTTACGGATGAGAGAAATGCTGAAGGAAGAGACGCTGCAGCCTGGCTTAGGCTATTGATCACAGCACTAGAAGATTGAGAAGCAACTTTGTATTGTAAATCTTGTGTCAGTGTACTTTGTCTAGAATATGAAGATATTTTCTGAATATGAAGATATTTTATCTGTCTCATTTGTATGAACCATGTGTGTACCCTAACTATTTGTGTAAGAACCATTATTGTTAGTCATGTATGAAACATTTGCTTCATGCCTGCTCAGTTTTGATTAACTATGACTAGGATGCCTCTTATTGTTCTGAATAATTATGTATTCAGAACATAGGCACCTAGTCCACATTAGTTAGTGTTTTTTGTCTTGCCTTCTTACGCTTCTTTTAATTGTTTGGTATTTGCTACAATTTTTAAAAGATGTCCTATTTTCTTTTTCTTTTTAATTAAATGAAAGTGTTCATTTTTTGTCTTATGAAAAAACACAATTGGGCCTGGAGTGATGAAAACATTCAGCCCAATTGACTAGAATTCTCTTGCCCAATTAAAAGAATCTGCTAGAAGTTAAAAGAGGGGAGTACATGAATTTTTGTTGTCAACTATATTGGTAAAATTATATGACCTTGACCATGATTGGTGGTGGCGGTGATGATGCGGCGATGTTGGTGTAGATAGTTCTCGGTGCGTACTTTGGGACGTGCTTGATGTCCAGATAGAGGCGCGCGATGACGATGCATGAATTTGTTTGTCGAAAACATATTCATGTTATAGAAGAGTTTGTCAAAAACAAAAACTCTTTACAAAAGAGTTTGTGAAATAATTATTTGTGCATGAAACAATTTTATTTCCATTATTTAATTGGTTCTAAAGTGGATTTTTTATTAAAATCTTTATAGAACAGTTTGTCAAAAATTGGCAAACTTTTACATGGAGTAAGTTGCAAAAAATGTGAAGGGGTATATAACGTGCTCTAGGGTTCCCATTTTCCCTCATTTCTAGAATATGAGGAAGGAAACATCCGCCGCCGACATCAAGGACCATCTCAAGGTTAGATCGATCCATCTCACCATTCCTTTGGATCCATCTCACCATTTCTTTGGATCTGTCTTTGTTGGATCTGTTCTCTCGCCATCTTGCGGTAGCTTCTCTCTTGTTGATTTCTTGTTGCTTGTTAGGGTTAGGGTTGCTTGTTCAGTTAGGTTGGTGTCAGCTCAAAAGGGGAAAAGGCTTGCTTTCTATTCTATATGGATCTGTACGAAAAGGCTTGTATGTAGGACCTGATTCTATTCTCACTTGGATCTGTTAGCTCAAAAGGGGAAAATCCTAGGATGCTGATTCGGATGGACATAGCCCAAAAGGGGACAAGCCTAGGATTGCATTGAAAAAGGGTAGTTGAGGGTAATCATTTGGGGTTGTCGTTTCTGGTAATTCATTCATGTCAGGTAGCACTAGCCAAAAAGGGAAACATATGATTGAATTGGGTAGATTCTTGTGTAGCTATCTGATGTGCTCGGTAGTTTAGCATTTAGGCATCACAAATTTCTTGTGATTAATCACTTGGAAGGATAATGCAGCAACACAGATTTAGTTTGAACTAGACTTGTAGTTTTCTGTAATCAAATGTACTTTCTTCATTGAGGACAATGCAGCACATGTCATGTTTATTATTGTGATGCCTTCATATTCTTGTAGAGTTGGTTGTATCTTAATGTTTAGTTTGAAATAGACTTCAGATTTGTATTTGTTGTCACCTATCTTCACTCATTTGACCAAAGGGTTACTGTCTTAATTGCAGATACAGAATGGGAAGCAAAGTCCTCATTGTGATTCCCGACAGCGATGGAGAAGATGAGAGCAGGATCTCAAAAGAGGAGGCTGCTGTCATGAAGGAGGAGGCTGTCAAGGCTCATGCCAGAATGGGAAGCAGTGTCCTCATTGTGATTTCCAACAGCGATGACGAAGATGAGCGCATGATCTCAAAAGAGGAGACTGTGAAGGCTGTTGAAGCAGAGGCTGGGAGCTCCAAAAGAGTGGCTGCTGTCATGAAGGAGGAGGCTGTGAAGGCTCCTGCCAAGAAGGTGAAGAGGGAGGCTGCTGATGTAGTGGCTGGGAGCTCCAGAAAAGTGGCTGCTGAGATGAAGGAGGCTCTTGACAGGAAAAGGAAAGAGATGGTGCCAGAAAAGTTGCCAACTTAAGACAAATTGCTGGTACTGATCCAGTCAGACACAAGCATATTATGATGGATATGGTGAAAAATGGCATGGACTCAGATATGGCAGAGTACCTTATGAGTAAGAAAGAAGAATATGCTGCTGTTGACATGAAGAACAAACAAGTTGAGCAAGTAAGATATCTGTTCTTTGTCTAGTTCTTTTTATCTTTACATGCTCATTGATTGATCTGAATAGTATGCTCATTAGTTAAACTAATTTAACTAAATTTTGACTGAACAGATGGGAAACAAGAAAGTGAACAACATCCATAGTGTTGCTTCTGATGAAGATCCAGAGATGCAAAAGAGAGGTACAACAACTAACAACCAGTGTTGATACTTATGTCACTGATGGCAACATTGTTTAATTTGCTTGTATGTACATTAACTAACAAACAGACATTAAATTGTTGCATACAGGACCAAAGATTAAAGGCAAACGCCTCTTAGATGAACACTGCGTGTTTGGAAACAACATGGAGCTTACAAAGGACCAACTGGGTTATCTTGAAGAAATTGTCGGCGATTGTGCAGGAGAACCATTCAAATTATATGTCTACAGAATGACAAAGTCATCTGTTATTCCAGTTAAAGCAAAGATGGTAAGACTATACTTTCAAAATTCTTATTGCATTGTCTTTGCTAAATTGTTTTCTGATTACTAGTATGGGGAAATATGATAGCTACCTATGTAATGCAGGAATTTGGCCTTGAGTTCACGCAATCAAGCCTCGAGAGATTCCTTCAGGAACCCATAGACATATGTATTGAATCAACTGAAGTTTCCAACAAGGCAGTGGTTAGGATGAAGCTGGGTAAGAGGACAAGGAAGGGCATGTTGTCAGGTGGATGGGCAAAGGCAGCAGAGACTCTCAAGATAAAGGAAGGGCATATCTATATCTTCATCTTCGGTGAAGATAAGATGAATGGACTCCATTTCCTGCTCATGCGTCTGGATTAGTTACTTGGAGTACTGTAAACTATATGGAGCTGCTTTTGCTATGTGGTATGTGACGAACTGCTATGTGGTATGTGGTATATACCATACTTTTGCTAGATGATGACATGTGGTGGTAAACTATGTGGTGCAGCAGGGTAACTGTGGTGGTAAACTATGTTAAACCATGTCCTACTTTTGCTAGATGAAGTATGGATTTGTGTTGTGACGGTGCTGTACTTCTACCTGTAGATATGGATTTGCTATAAGCATGGTCTTGTGCTTCTACCTGTAGATATGGATTTGCTATAAGCATGGTGCTGTACTTCTACCTGTAGATATGGATTTGCTATAAGCATGGTGTTGTGCTTCTATTTGTTTTGTACCAGACTTGAGTTTTAGAGGCACTAATCAATAGTGCCTCAAGTGCTTAGTATTTGAGGCACTTTTAAGTGCCTCAAATGCTTACCATTTGAGGTAGTTTTGATTCCTCTAATGGTTACTATTTGAGGCATCTAAAAGTGCCTCAAATAGTAAGCATTTGAGGCAGTTTTGATTAGTGCCTCTAAATGATAGTTAATGGAGGCACAAATAAAAAGTGCCTACAATGCTTACTATTTGAGGCACTTTGGAGTGCCTCAAATAGGAACCATTTGAGGCACTACTGGTTAGTGCCTCTAAATAAAAACTTTTTGAGGCAATACTTGAAAAAGTGCCTAAAAAAAAACATTAGTGTCAGTTTATAAAAGTGTCTTTAAAAAGTGTCTTAAATTGGAGGACGTGACATAGTGAAAGCAGCATGCCACTTCTCTCTTTTTTTGGAAATAAGGTGCACGACCCAACTTTCATATTGAAAAGCTAACAATTTTTTGCTGGGATTACTTAGGTACAAAGTAAATCTGAAAATACAAGAAAACACATCCACACCTGATCATGTGGTACCAGAAAATTACGAAGACAGCCCACACATGGTGACACACATTAGACAAAACCAATACAACTAAAATAAAAGATTACACGATGTTAACGAATGCCTCGCCGCACCACGGAATCCTTCAACTGTAGCCTCCTTGTCAAACTACTTCTCTCTTTTTTTTTTAACAAGGAAAGGCGCCGGAGGCGCCAATATTTCTATTCAACTCATAGACAATATACAGCGTGAATTACAAAGGCCTGAGAATTGAAAGATTGAAGAGCTACTGAGGTAGGGCATGGCCTGTTCCTATGAGCTGAATTTGAACAAGTGAAAATAGGCAAAGACAAGGATTGTCTAATTGCCTACTGAGCACATCTATGAGCTATCCCATTGAGGTCTCTTTTAATGTGGTACACTGACGTCACTAAAGGTTGAGTAATCCTGATATAGTCAGCAATGTGTTGTCTTATTTCCCAAAAGACGTGAGGGTGTGTGGGAGACATAGATGTTGCAGCCTTTGCAAGTGAGCTATTATCCGTTAGAAATGTGACCTGCTGAATCTGAAAAAGATTGGCCACCATTGCCGCTAAAAGAAGGGCTGAAGCTTCTGCCTGAAGAGCTGATTGTGCTGTAGAGATGGAGGCCTGGATTAACAATGTGATGCTGCGGCTATTTTCCTGCAATTGACAGTACACTCCCAACCCTGTTGCCATTTGTGAAGTCAGACCTGGGACTTTCTTCGTCTTCCATGCTGCATCTGTAAAGATTTTTTATCCAGTAATGTGCCTGTCAGTCTTGAGCGTCCCGCCTTGCGCTGGCAAGCTGATCTGAGAGAGTGGTCTATCTTGCACGTTAACCTGCATAGAAGAAGAAACCAGAGTATCGACTATCTCCAAATTATTCTGAATCGCTTGGGCCATTTGGTAAATCTGTTGAGGAGCTCCTGATTTCCTGTCAAACCTATTATCATTCCTAGATTTCCAAATGCACCACATGAATGTGAGAATATTTTGCAAGGAATTGTGTGGGTGGGTCATATTCAAAATATTCATTAAAATCTGAGAAAGAGAATTGCAGTTCAAGACCATATGATCAGAGCGAATAAACCAAGGGTGACTGAACCAAGCCGCGTGCGCAAAAGGACAAGTAAAAAAGAGATGTATATCATTTTCTTCCGGTCCACATCTAGAGCATAACTTGCTTATGTGAGTGGAGTACTACCTGCCCTTGCTCCGGTAGGAATAACTCTTCTAAGTAATCGCCACCCAAAGGTCTGGATCCTCGGAATGATCTGCTTGGTCTTCCAAATCTGCTTTAGTAATTGGACGGTGTGAGGGTGCACCTGCGCTGGTGAAGGCTCACCTAACTCCTGTAATCTTTGGAACACTCAGCTAGGCAAATATATCTGCAGTAGGTTGTCTCCTCCTATTCAAATGCTTGGTCCTCGTCTACTCCTTTTGTGCTTCACCTGCAGAAATGAGGAGCCGTGAGGAGTGGGATAAGAGAAAGACACAACTGACAACTATCTTGCTAGCCAGAGCCCAGAATAAATAGGGAATGGGGAAACTGGGGAGCTAATGCGCGATTGGGAATTAATATGTGATCATTCAAGCGGGTCACCACTCACCACTAACCGGTTAGTAGTAGAGAAAACTGAAAATTAAAGAAGGGATACGAAAGAGGTGAACGGTCAAAGCCTGTAGAGCTACTACTATGAAGTTAATTAAGAGATCAAGTGGGTACTGTAACGTGGAGAAGATGATTTACGTGGAGAAGATGATTTTGCACAAAAATCACGTAAAATAATTAAGAGGATAATTAAAATAAAATTGATGACATGGCATAGCTGCTGATGTGGATTGTTGGTGAGGTGGATAGCCTGCATGTTTAGAGAAATAGGTTAGTGGGGATGATCTACTTAGTTATATAGGATTCGGGTTACAAGTGGAGTTGCAATAATTTTCTACCTGGAAGTGTGGTTGCAACTGAGTTTTTTTTTTGTGTGTGTAGTTCTTGTTTTGATGCCGTAGTTTTTAGGCATTACAAAAAAAACATGAATTTAAACCTGTAGCATATAAACGTACAAGTCAAAACTCAAACAACCAAGCCCAAAAGAAACCCATAGCCATAACATGACTGGCGGCATTTAGCTGAGCGTTAAACGAACGTAAAACAAACACTCGATCGCATTTCTTATGCCTGCTGCGGGATCTTGTTGTCCTTGCTCCTAGTCATGCATGCATTCTTTCGATGATGACACCGGTGTATAACTTCGTTTTGATTGGCATTTTCACGAGCAGCCCCGTTTTGGTCGATATTGTAGTGTTGTTGCCTGTTTCAAACTTGTTAGCATTGCACGCAAGTCTGCAGGTACTGGGTTCAGTTCGATGGCAGAGGAACCGGCTGGCAAAACGTGTAATGTGTTCAGTATTCAGTTTTCGTCCATGCCCTTCAGCTAGCTATCCCCTTCTGAATTGCTGATGGTAGTCGATAGACAAAGGGAGTGATGTAGTGTTCAATTCGGGAGATGTATAGTCGCCGCCTATAAACAAGCAAAGCGAGGGACAATGCATAGTCGCCTCCGATAAACACTGTCCAAGTACAAAACATGCGAGAGACAATGTAAATGATAGTTGGAAATTGCCATGAATTGCTAATTTATGGATCAACAGAGTTGTTGATAGCAAAAAGTGATTATTCATGATTCCACCCCCGATACCGGAGAGAAGAGAACACAGCTAGCTAAGCACCGATGGATTTCTATGCAGCAGAACTAGAGCAAGGGATTGACGACCTGCCCTGCAAAAAGCACTATGCCGCTCTGGTCCTCCCTGACGAGGAACAGGAATGGATGATCGGCCACGAAGTCGATAACTTCAGGCTCCTCCCCCTCGGCCTCGATGGAGCAGCCCGCCATCATGTCAGCTTCGGTGGCCGCAGCAGCCATGGTTCCATCCTCGTCGACCTCAACAACGCACTGATGAATCACGCTGCCCACCGCAAGACTCTCCGGGCAGTCGACCATCTCCGCGAAGTCATACGAAGCGCAGAACGGCCGTGTCAGCCCCAGATCCTTGAGAAGGCTCGACGCCTCTATCTTGAACAACGCCCTGAACTTGGGGATCCTGAAGTCCCCCACCTCGACCGCTTGTGCGGCAGGGGCGAAGCGGTCCAGGAACCCCGCCGCGTCGGAGATGAGCTCGCCGACCAGGGCCTGTAAGCCGTCGCGCTCGTCGGGGAGGTAGATGTGCATGCTGAACTGGAGGTTGCCGGCGCTGCACTGGTAGGGCAGCTGCAGGACTTTGAAGCCGGGATGGCGGCTGATGCGCTGGCTGTTCTTGCTCGCCATGAACGGCACGCGCACGCTGCTGGCGACGTCGGCCAGGAAGAAGTCGCCGTCCTCGATGTCCTGGGGGTCGAAGGGGTCCAGCCAGGTGCCGCTCAGGTAGAGCGCATTGCCGACGACGAGGACGGTGCCGCTGTTGAGGTGGCCGTCCGGCATGAGGTCTCTGATGAGGCCGCCCGTCTTGTCCTCGAACCACCGGTTGATCTCGACTCTCGCCTCGCCAGCCTTTCATTTTTGAATGTACAACGAAGAATGCAGATTAGAGGTGATCGAATCTAGCTAGTAGAAATTTCGCAAATACAGTAGAAAGAAATGTTATTATTCCAATATCATTAGTTACCTGTTCTTTGAAAGGCATGGCTCGAACCGCGGCCTTGAACTGGGAGGCGACCTTGTCCGGATAGGCTGGCCTAAGCTGGAACGACGAGTCCACCCAAACGCCTACGGCGCACCGGACGTCGGGCTCCGCGCCCTTTCCTCCGGCCAAAACACCGGAGGCTACATGGGAGGCGAGGGATGCATGCGCCATGCCGCCGGAAGGCCCCAGGAAGGAGACGATCTGGTCGAGGTTCTCGCCCGTGGCACCGGCAGCCAGAAGGACCAGGACGGAATGGAAGGACAGCGGTGAGAGGGCCAGGTTGGCTTTGTCGCTGCTGAGGTGGAGCAGGAGACGCGTGGAAAGGGCGACCAGGTCCCTCACGGCGCCCGTCATGCCCTCCGTGTTCATCACAGTGCGGCGGCGCGGTGTACTGGTTTGCATTGCAGCGGCAAGTCGGTGTACTCCTTCCGCAAGAGGCACGGTGGCTTTTGTAACCCAAGGCCAGGTGTTTTTTTTAGAACAAGGCCAGGTGTTAATTTATCTTAGTTCGGTGAATGGTATTCCTCGAAAAAGTTTCCTAGCCATTAATGATTTGATTCAGAAAAGGGCAGTGCTAGGCGTCCCTGGGGGATAAAAAACCCCGATCCCCCGGGTCGATAGCCCGACACGTGTCCCTATACCTGGTCAACGAGGCGTGACCCCCCTCGTGTACCTCTTCTTCTTTGGCACCTTCTCTCTCCCATGGAACAAACAACCTCTCCTATTCTCCTCTCGCTCTCCCAACCGTCGCCGGAGAAGTCGCCGTCGCCCGAGAAGGTGCCGGAGAAGTCGCAGTCGCCGGAGATGGCATCGTTGCCGAAGAAGACGTGGTCGCAGCAGCGGTAGCAACGCCCGCCACCCCTTGTAGCAGCGCCTCTCGCCTCTAGGAGCAGAGCCCCCCACCGCTCGCAGCAAAAAGCACCGTCGCCGGAGAAGAAGCTGTTGCAGCAAGGCCTCCCGCTCCTTGTAGCAAAGCCACCAACCACCGGTAGCAAAACCGGTCGCCCAAGGACCAAGGTAGCAACGCCGGCTGCCATATGTACCAAACGCCGGAACCGCCGTTAGCAGCGTCACTGCCCAAGGCAGCAGCCGCCGTCGTCGCCCGTAGCAGACGCCGTTGCCGCCCGTAGCAGCCGTTGTCGCTGCGTGTAGCAACGGCCGCCAACGCCTGTAGCAGCCGCCGTCGTCGCCCATAGCAGCGGCCTTCGCCGCCAGTAGCAGCGGCCGTCGCCACCTGTAGCAGCCGCCGTCGCCTCGTGTAGCAACGGCCGCCAACGCCTGTAGCAGCCGCCGTCGCCGCGAGCAGCAAGCCCTCCCGCCCCTTGTAGCAAGCCCGGCCGCCCAGTAGCAGCGGCCGTCGCCGCCCCGTAGCAGCGGCTTTCGCCGCCTCTAGCAGCCATCATCGCCTCGTGTAGCAACGGCCGCCAACGCCTGTAGCAGCCGCCGTCGCCGCGAGCAGCAAGCCCTCCCGCCCCTTGTAGCAAGCCTGGCCGCCCCTTGTAGCAAGGTCGGCAGCCGGTTGTAGCAACGGCGGCGGCCAATTTTATCATCGACGACGTCCCTCCTCCTGAGCTCACTTCTGGCCGGTGGCGGACGGAGATTCGGGCAGCGCCACCACCGACTCGGGCAGCACCGCTGCCGGCGCCTACGGGACCCTGTGCAGCGACGACCTCAGAGAAGCACGGCGGTATGAGGCAAAAGGAGCCGGTGTACAGGGGCGTCGACCACCACTCGAAGCTCCACCGCCGAGATGGCGTAGAAAAAAATGGGGAGGCAGCGGCGGCGCATGGTGGAGCGAGCGGCAGCGCGTGGGGGAGCCGGCGGCGTAGCGCTGCCTGCCCATCAGCGACCGAAGCTCTCGACCATGGTGGTTCGGAGATTTTTTTGGGAGGAGTTAAACGAGTGGAGGAGCTGGTTCAGAAAAGATAAGGCATGGGTGGAAACCGCTTGTGTGCGGTGGTGGGCTAGGGACGCGTGCGCGTTCGAGTAAGCGCGGAGCGAGCGACCCGGACGATGGAATCGTTCCATCGTCCGGGGGTACCGTAGCGTTTCCCTTCAAAAAAGGGTAGTAATGAATTTATTGAGTGAAATAATAGTATGCTTATCTGTGAAGTTATCTTTCTAAAAAAATTGTGAACTTATCTCTCTAACTTTCACTTTATTCGGAAAATCTATCTATCAGCGCCGCACAACGTGTCCTTCCGTGCGCGTAATTCGGAAATATGTACGTACTCCGTAGGTATGCGCCCCTTTGCCTGCACCCGCGGGTCTGACCAGAATCTTCTGCAAAAAGAAATACTGAGTATTCAAATCTTAACATCTACTAGTACTACTAGTACCCGCCACAGCTACAGTGCTACATTAGGCTATAGGTCCGCATGCATAGTAGTATCTATTAGCCTGCTACCAAGTGCATGGAGCTGGCTCATTTGCATCTTTTTGCATGCTTCATCTTTTTGCAGGAGGAGCTCACTCGAGGGTAGCTAGAAACCAAACCATGGAAAGACCTGATTTGTTAGGCTAAATGATCATGTTGCTATATCAGAAAATCTGGTATCTTATTTCGTAAAACTTGGTCGGTGCATCGAAATAATTTGGCAGTTGCATCTTTCGTATCTGGTATCTACAGTAAATAATAGGGGATATGCTATGGTAAAACCTGACAGCTACAGTTAAAAAATCTAATAATTGCTCTTAGAAATTTGGTAGGCATATTAAATCAACCTGGTAGGTTCCTGGTAGCTGCATTTTAAAATCTTGAAATTGCCCTCGAAAAACTGATAGGTGTGTCAAATCAATATGATATTTATATCTAAAATACCTGGCAACTGCTCTGGAAAAAACCTGATGGCTGTGTCAAATTAACCTGATAGCTATATTTAATAAAAAATCTGGTAATTGAACTAACATACTCAGCCACATAGACCACTTAGCAAGTAAAAGTTTTACTCGTATTTCCCCCTAGCCTTTATCCCACCAACATCCCTAGGCAGCTAGAGCTAGCAAGTGTATGTTTTTTCTGTTTCCTCTCACTACAATGATCCCTTTTGGCATCGTTCGATGTGCTGGATTCAACCGGCTGTTTGATGGGCAGTGGAGAGATAAAAGGCTATTTTTTATTAGTGGAGTCACGGAATCGCTTGCGCGTACGTGCTGTTGAGTTCAGTCGGGAACGGTTGTCAGTAGGTTATCAGCAGCCGCCGCACGGAAGGTAAAATATGCGGCGCCGCTAGATAGCACAGCTGGACGGAGCTAACTGGTGGCGCCGCACCCAGGTATCTGCCGTGCGGCGGCTCCCTCGAGAGGCAATTTCCTGCGATTCTTTCCGAGCGAGCGCACTAGCATCAGCCGTGACTCGCTATTGGGCCAGCGCCAAATAAAGCCCACAACCAAATGCCAATACAGCCCATTACAAAACCACCTAAGAAACGATCTGATCTTCTACAACAGAACCTGTGAAACTAAGCTGCACATTACCAGTTCGGGTAATTTTGACTTGGCGATTTTCATCCATGAAAGCAGGTGCTCGAACATGGAAGCTCACAGACTCGCTCGTTTTTCATCTTCCTTAGAACTTGGGCGTCGGGTTTGGCTCTGTCAGCCACCTGACGGTCTTTGTATTCCTATGATGATAAATGTCTAAAAAAGCGAGCTGTTCTAAAAAAAAAATTACCAGCTATATGTCCAATATTGTCTAAAAAATATAAAGGTATATGTCCATAAAAAAACCTCCATCTCTCTACTAGCTGCTTGAGCTTTTCTAAAGGTTCAATTAATCTAGATCTAAATCCAAAAAACTTCTATGCTCGTCGAAGGAAACCAAATAGGCCCCTTCTCCCCAAGCAATAAGAACGAAAATACATGCCAGGAACATTGGGTTACTAACACACTGAAGAACACATATCACCTTGAGTGTTTTTTCATACAAAATAGCATATAGCGCTTGATCCAAGTGAGGTTATGGACTTACAAACTTTTCCAAGCTGCCAATAAGTTCAAAGAGTACTAACTATATATAGACAACTTGAAAACCATAAACATGCAATGAAGTAGCAGATACTGGACCAACTAAATCTTGATTCTTCGAAGGAATAGATTCCAATCTTCATCTTCCTTTTGCAAAAAAGAAGAAAAAAATATAATTAGCAAAACTAGCATATCTTCTCATTGAACACATGTTTGCAAGAAAATATGGACATTGATCAATTTTAGACCTTTGATGAATCTAATGTTGCTCTTTCGCTGAATGTAACCTCGGATAACAAAAGGTAATAAACATGGGGGAAAAGAAGAAATTTCCATGTTCTCTGCTCCTAGTTATCATGTTCTTTTTCCTAGTAATCAGTTTTTTAGTTCAAGTTATTAGATTATCTGCTGCTAGTTACCAGATTAATTTCATGCTAATTTATCATGTTAAAATCATGCTACTTAATTCAAAATCTTGCTACCAAGTAAATTCATACTAGCTATCAAGTTAATTCAAGCTAGCTCTCAGGTTAATTCCATGCTAGATATCATGTTAAAATCATGCTAGTTAATCAAAATCTAGCTACCAGGTCAATTCATACTAGCTGTCATGTTAGTTCAAGGTAGCTATCAGGTTAATTCAATGCTAGATATCATGATAAAATAATGTTAGTTAATTTCAAAAAAGTTAGCTACCAGATTAATTCATGGTAGCTATCAGGTTAATTCAAGCTAGCTATCAGGTTTCATTCATGCTAGCTACCTTGTTCTTTTATGATGGCTGGCAGTGGTTTACCAAGTTGATTACTAGTAGTTACCATATATTAATTTCAACAGTTACCAAAACTCTTTTTTCAATGACATGAAGTGCAGGGGATGCATCTGCTGAAAATAGTGAACACCGTTTGGTTGCGGCGACAGATGCTACCATGGGCATGCAAACATTGGCTGAATCAAGTTGGTCAAACACCGGAATAACAGGGATGATGGCGCAACAAAGGCTATTTCCACACCACAACCCCTGCCACACACATGAGATTCACACATTGTTGGAGGCGGCAGAGCACTACAAGAGGTATGCCAGGATGAAAGGTTTCGCCATACTACACAACTACAGGAAGCCATCTAAACTAACCGTAGAGATCATATAGAGCGGATATGGTATGCACAAAAACAGGCCATCATGCCGAGCAGAAGGAGGCTTACTTGAAGGAGACACACTTGAGGAACCACTTGCTTCAGCTGATTTTACCAACCTTCATAATGTATTCAGTATTTAACCATACCTATAAATGATGGACTTCCTTGAAAGAGACACGCTTTAGGAATTAACCACGACGTTTCCTAAAAAGCACAAATAAAAACAAAAAATAGAAGAAAACATTAGTAAAAAGAAACAAACAAAAGCTAGAGGAGACACACCCATGCTGGATCTATGTTAGCTATCGTCTTAAAAAACATGTTAGCTTATTTCATGCGCGCTACCATGTTACAAATAATGCCAGTTAATTCAATGCTAACTATCATGTTGAAACCATGATAGCTATGTTAAATTCAAGCTAGCTACCAAGTTAAATCATGACAACTATAATGTTAAAAATCATGCTACGTAGTTCAAAGGAAACTAACTACCAGATTAATTCATAATAACTATCATGTTAATTCAAGCTAGCTACCACATTAATTCATACTAACTATCATGTTAAAATAATGCTAGTTAAATTCCAAAAGGTAGCTACCAGGTTAATTTATGCTAGCTATCAGTTTAATTAAAGATAGTTACCAGTTTAATTCATGCTAGCTACCTTGATTCTTGTAGGATGTCGACAATTCATTCTACCACACACGACAAAAATATGAATGAAACAAAAAAGAGATGTTACAAACCTTTTGTGAAGCCGGTTATCTTGATTCGTGCTAGCTATCTTGATTCTTATAGGCACATCGGAGACGGTCACAACCCCCTTCGCCTTCTCAGCTGTAGCTACGTTCCCACTGCCCTGCTTAACCTCTTTCCCGACTACCATCTTCTCAACACAAGCAACATCACCGATATTAGTCCGGTCAGCTGCTTCCCCTTACACTATTGCCCCTTCAACAACAAGAGGCTGATCAAGCCCTCCCGAGTGCGATGAACCATCCAAAACAGTGTTCACTACCTGCATCGTCAACAACTTTTACGTTCTCAATGCCTGCAATGAGTATATTCAATCCTAGCTATTGTTTTATTTGCTGTAGTTAGGTTATATTAGTGTTGGTTATATATGTGAGCTTACTGCCCATTGCCAGGTTATTTCCCAAAATGGTTACCATATTCTTTTGTGATAGCTACCAGGTTAATTCATAACAGTTACCAGTTTCTTTACTGCTACTACACAAGAAAAATGTTACTACATTTTAGTATAAACAACACCATATTATTTTAGAAACAACCACCAGGTTTTCACTAATACAATTACCAGATTATTTAGACACGGTTACCAGATTTTTACTATACAAATTAACAGATTATTTCAGAAACAACTACCAGGTTTTCACTATATAGTTACCGGATTATTTAGACACAACTACCAGATTTTTGTTATGCAAAACTGCCAGGTTATAAATCAAACCAAATTGTTTACGAATAACTGCCAGGTTTCAACAAAACAATTCTCAGTTTTCTTCTACCCAACCAACAAAATATTTACACCACTGCCAGTCCATGTATCAACAACCAAAAATGCAGCAAAGAAATCCTAGGTAGAATGAGACTCGATCTTACATTTATCTCGCCGAGAACGAGTAGTTACATAGATGAGAGGCAGAAGGTGGGGGTTGAACCTGGTGCACCAAAGGAAGATGGTGACGACATGGTGTCGGTTAGCCCCAGCGGGGAGAGCACAGGCAACACGACACGCTCACATCCCCGCAACCTCATCGGACGGCGATGGAGATGGTGCGATTTGAGTGGAGATGTGGTCATACCGTATCTACGACGACAACCCCCTCGCACTTGATGGCTGCGATTCTCTCCCCGATGCGTGCTAGTCGGCTGCGGCTTCCCCACTGTGTGCTCAGCGACACCTTGCCCGCCCGCCGCATCGTCAGCAATGGCGGCGTCTCCGCGTGAGGGACTTCAACTTCCTCCTCACGCTCATTGGCAGCAGACTGGCGGAGCCCTCCATGCGTCATGCCTCCTCCTCACGCTCGTCGGCGACACCCTGCCCGCTGCATCGCCGGTGACGGTGTCGTCTCCGCACTAGGGACAAAAGCTTCCTCCTCGCGCTCGTCCGCGGCAGACTGACATAGCCCTCTATGTCCTCCTCGCGCTCGTCGACGGTGGCCTGCCGGAGCTAAACCTGGAACTGGATCGGTGTCCAAATCTTCAACATAGGTGTGCAAAAAAAAATCCACCGACAACGGCACCAACTTCGCCAAGGGCGCCTTCGCACGTTTCTACGGCATCAACGGCATCCGGCTCGACCTCGCGTCAGTCGCACACCCCCAGTCGAACGGGCAAGTGGAGAAAGCAAACGGCCTCATCCTGGCCGGCATCAAACCCCGGCTGGTGGACCCTCTCGAGCGGGCAGCCGGGTGCTGGATAGAAGAACTGCCATCCGTCCTCTGGAGCCTCCGGACCACTCCGAACAGATCAACCGGCTACACGCCCTTCTTCCTCGTCTACGGGGCGGAGGCCGTCCTGCCGGCTGACATCCAGTTCGACTCCCCTCAAGCCGTCCTGTACACCGAAGGGGAAGCGAGGCGGGCAAACGAAGACGGCGTGGACCTGCTGGAGGAAGCACGCGAGTTGGCCGAGTCCATATCGGCCTCATACCAGCAAGACCTGCGCCGCTATCACGCCAGCCGGATTCACCCTCGTTCATTCCGAGAGGGTGACCTCATGCTCCGGCTGATCCAAGACACCAAGGGCCAGCACAAGTTATCCTCCCCTTGGGAGGGACCCTTCATCGTCAGCCGGGCATTGCTCAACAACGCGTACTACCTCACCGACGCACGTGAGCCGAAGAAGGACCAGGCGGACACCTCCTTCGAGGAGACGGAGCGTCCGTGGAACGCAGACCTGCTGTGCCGTTTCCACGCCTAGGAGTAACACCCTGTATCTTTACCGTTTTATGTAAGGCGGTAGCCCTGAGCATGCACTCGGGGGCTACCTTGTATCAATGCAAGTTTAAGTTTTATCGTCCGCCTGTGGCTAGCCGGTTGTTTATTCTCTCTCGCGATGGCCTACTAGCGTGCTGGACGCCCAAGGCCCACTCTGCGGTTCCGCGCTGCAGACTCGCCGGCCAGAGCAAAAGCTGGAAGGCTCACGCGTGAAAAACATCAAAGGAAAGAATAAGCATCCAGCCGGCCACGAAAACCTTGCCCCGCTCGCCTAAGTCAAACTCCTAAAGTCTGACTGTGTATTCGACCAGCCGGCCCACTCTGCGGTTCCGCGCTGCAGTCTCGCCGGCCAGAGCAGCGGTCATGACCGGCCGGATGCACAGAAAATGGCTAAGGGGGTAAGGCAAGGGCGAGCCGGCACCTAAATCGACTAAAAGATGAAAAGTAAAAGTGCCAACTTTTTGACTTAATGCACTAACGATTTAACGACATTTACGTCCTCTCGTGCAAGCTAAGGCAAGATTCCAAGGACAAAAGAACAAATTCGACCCGGCTCCCTCCGCGAGCCGGATCTAATTTCAGGGGCTAGTCCTCGGAAAGCAAGAAAAGAAGTTTTCACCCGGCCACTCGAGGAAGTTGGGCAAGTAAAAGATGAAAGACCTTTTTTGGCAAATTCGGCCCGCCTCTCTGCGCGAGCCGGCCCCAATTTCATGGGCTAGTGGGACCCGGTGGGCGGGATCGAACCCCCACCCGGCCAGAAAGTATAAGACAGTAAGTGCAAGACGATAAGTGCAAGACAGTAAGTGCAAGACGATAAGTGTAAGACAGTAAGTGCAAGACGATAAGCAAGCAGAAAGTGTAAGACAGTAAGTGCAAGACATTCAAAGGAACACAAGGTGGCCGGCTAGCAAGCAGCCGGCCCATAAGATTAAAGTTCATAAGACACAAGACGGCAAGTTCTACAGTTACGCCCGGCATCCCGGGGGCAAAATAAGTTCAAAGCATCAGAACAGTTACACCCGGCATTCCGAGGTCCTCACTCGTCAGTTTTGGCCGCCTGGCTGGAGCAGCCGGCCTCGGCAGCGTCGCCTTCGCCGTCATCAACTTTCTTCTTCCCCTTCGGATCTTCATACGGCGGGATGAAGTCCTCGAAGTCAACAAAGTCGGCGATGGTGGAAGCGGTGCGATGAACTCCATCGAGCAGGCGGAGCTTCGAGTACTCCGTGCCGGCTCGAGGGCCCTCATTGAAGATCTCGAAATCGGCGTCCGGGTACCAGGACAGCAGCAGCGACAACGCCCACTGGGCACCACCGCGAGCCGCGGACTCCTGCAGCTCCAGGATCCGATCCGGCGCTTTGGCCAGCTGACGCGCCAGCCGGGAGATGAGTTCCGGCAGGGCCGTGTCGTAGGGAAACAAAACCTGGAGCACCTCGCGAGCCGCCGTGGCCAGGAGGGCGCTCTCACGGCCAAACTGGGCCAGCACTTCCTGCAGCGTTGGCTGGCAGGCGGACATGGCAGCAGGGGTCGGAGGCAACCCAATGGATGCGAGGTGGGTCTTCTTCGCCTCCTCCTCGACGGCCGGGTAGAAGCCTGAAGCCGGAAAGAAGCCAGATGAAAGGAAGCTGGAGGGAAGAACCGGAAAGAAGAAAGTCAAGAAAAGCAAAGTAACGTACTCTTCAGGGCCACGACCAGACTGCCGAGCTGGCTCTTCAGATGAAGCTCCATCTTGTGCTGCTCAGCCTCCACACCCAGCAGCCGGGTGACCTCGTCCTGCAGCCGGGTGACCTCCTTCTGCGCGGTTTCCTGCTGCTCGGCGTGATCCTTGTCTGCGGCATCTTTCGCCTTGGCCAGGTCGTTGAGCTCGGCTTGGCGCTTCTGATCCTGCTCCCCAAGCTACGTCACCTCAGCCTCCAGCCGGATCCGCCTGTGGGCGCTGCGCAACACCGGCACTCGCCATGAAAAGAGTTAGTCCCCAAAGGGAGGGCCACCGGGTGAACAACGGTTGCTTACTCTTGGCAGCCGCCAATTCCCGCTCGAGCTCCTGGACCCGGCCGCGGAGCTCCCCGACCGAGTGCTGAAAGAAGACAAATCAAGATCAGAGCCGGCTAGCAACGGCCTACCACGCATAGCCCACAAGACATACCTCGAGCGCCTCACGGAACCGATTGAAGTCCGAGAGCTACAGCTCCAGGTCCTTCTCCACCGCCCGGGCAAAGGAAAGGGGATCAGCCGGCTTCCGCTCCCGGCCTTCTAGATGGCTGCCTCCCCCCACGTGCAGGACGATCTCCCGCGACGCGTCGCGATCGGCCGCGGGCGACTTCCAGGTCGCCTCGACGTCCGGCTGCTTCTCGGGAGCCGGTCTCGGCTCGGGAGTTGGTCGCGGCTCGGGGGCCGCCGGCTGTGTAACAGCCCCAGCTTTGTAATGAAAAATACGAAGAATTTTTCCACTTTTTGCATTCTTGTTTGCATCATGGCATGCATTGGAATTTATCTACTCCTCACAATCCACATTTGAAATCATTTTAACAAGGGGAAGCAAACCTTCCAAAAATCTCCAACAACAAATGCAATTGCTCAACTTAGCAAACCAAATCATTCTTGTACTTCCAAATTGTTTAGGAAGTTCCAAGTTTACCTTTTATAACCAATTCTCAAAATCTAAACATTGCCAAATAAGAAATGAAATTGAGAATCCAAAATTGGTTTAATTCAAATCCTAATTTCGAAACCAAGTTAAACTTTCCAAAAATTCATAATAAAATTATGGGGAGCTTCATTTTCATGTTAGGAGCCTCCATGAATAATTTCATTATTTTTGGAAATACTTAAGTGCTTCAAATAAATGTATTTTGCAATTTATCAAAAATGACCATATTGCAACAATATGAATAAATCTGAATTTAAACAATTTATTTTGGAGCCAAACTTTTTGTGGAGCTTCTAAAGGTCAAGGGGAGGCCACTTGAATTTTTGCAGATTTTATAAAAAGGTTTAGGTGCCTCAAATAAATTCCCTAAAGTACCACTGGACCTTTTTGCAAATACAGAAATTTGGGCCAGGGGGTTTTCGCGAAAATTCTTTTCTTTCTTCTCCACAGTGCCGGCCATGGCCACTGGCGCCATGCCGTGGCTCCCCCCCCCCCCCGAGCCCATGCCGGCGTGCCTGCCCCCGTGGCCATGGTGGTCACCCCACCCGGACCCCCACTTGCCCCGCGACCCATCCTCCCCACCCCGTTCCCCTCCACCTGCTCCCTTCTCCTCCCCCTCATCGAGCTCGCCTTGCCGCCGTGGAGTCGCCGCGCCCGCCGTCGCATTGCCGCCACTAGACGCCGCCCCGAGTATATCGGAGTGGGGCAGCAGACGCGCCTCTCTTCCCTCTTCATCCTGGTGCGAAGAATCGCTGCCGGGTCGAGCGAATCGCCGACGACGCTGCGTTTTTCCTCATCGGTTTCCTCGACCCAACCGTGCCGGCGAGCACGCACGCGCCGCCTCCGCACTTCCCCATCACCGCCGAGCTCACGAGCGCGCCAAGGGTGAGCTCCTCTTCCGTTCGCCCTTCTCCCGCGCCTCCTCTCCCTCTCTCACCGTCGACCACCACCGCCGTCCCGCACGCCACCGTGCCCCGGCCTGAGCACCGGCCTGTCCGTCCTGGAGGCCGGCTGGCTCGGGCAGCTGCCCGGCCTGGGGACCGGCCTGGGCCGGCCGGGAGGCCGACAGCCTCAGGCGCAGGCCCGGCCTAGGCACCGGCCTGGGCCGGCCACGAGGCCGACTGCCTCGGGTCACCCCCCGCCCTGAGCCCCGGTCTGGGCCGGCTAGGAGGCCAGCCGCCTCAGCCACAAGCCCGGCCTAGAAACCGGCCTGGGCCGACGTGGAGGCCGGCCCAACAATAAAAACAATTTTCGTTTAAAATAAAATAATTCATAACTATTTGAATATTGGTCCAAATTTAACAAATAAAATACCAAATTGTTCAGAAAAACAAACTCTACAGGTTAGAATAATTGTAATGTTCTTTTGAATTTAAATTCTTGCTGTTTAATTAAGAATTCCTAAAATGGCTTAAATAATACCAAATTGGGAAAAATCATAACTTGTTAAATATTTAACCAAAAATTATGAATAAAGTAGCAATGTGTTCAGCACTTCAAATG
This sequence comes from Puccinellia tenuiflora, assembly GCA_012064385.1. Taxonomy (NCBI): domain Eukaryota; kingdom Viridiplantae; phylum Streptophyta; class Magnoliopsida; order Poales; family Poaceae; genus Puccinellia; species Puccinellia tenuiflora. Next base: position 2,883 of record QRDG01000309.1, on the reverse strand, counting down.
CTATCAAACCATGCTAATATCACATCATGATCACAAATATTTATCTGATGTTATTCTTTAAATGATTAAATGAATTAAATTCAAATAATTATTTAATTCACTATTTATTCATCGAAACTCGGAAAATTACAAATAAGGTACCAAAATGATCGGAAGAACAAAACCTACTTAATCATTTCATGTTCATGCATATTTAAGCCACTTCTTTTGTAATATAATAAATTATAATTAATGTGGTCACTAAGATAAATATGGGGTTGTTTCCAAATAATTGCCCTAATTATTTGGAACTCCATTTAATTTGTTAGATACATTAAATGATGATATCCTTGCATAAATTTGACATGTCATCATGATTGTGCATTGCACCTTGTCTCATGTGATTTATTGTTCCTTTGTTGTTATTTTGGGTATCGATAGATCCCGGAGTGGAGGTTAACCCTACCTACCCCGACGAGCCGTACTACACGCCCCGGCAGCAAGGCAAGAAATAACCTAACCTTCTTGGCATCTAGCATCCTATTGTTTTATAAACTTATTTTACCCACCATAATATTGCATTCGATTCTATGTAAATTTTTGGTCAAAACTAGAGTACCCTATGAATGCATGTTTTTCCCCGAACCAATACCTGTATCCCTACCCATGAACCATAGGGTTGATGTGTTGGCCTGAGACAAAGATATAATTATTGTAGCTACTACTTAGCTATGCTTAGCCATGCTTAGTCGAATGCTATATGTGTCCGTTGATTTAATTCCATTATTTATGTTGTTGATGGAATGTTCGGACATGGTGGTTACTGTTGGTACTTAATTAATTTGCTTAAAAGGCTTGGATGAGTTGCCATCGGGGATGGTGGGTTGCCTCATTCTTGCCCCTAGGTGCGAGTTCCTGTCTTCGGAACCAAGGTTTGAGTGTGCTGCCATTGGTGGGAGTATTTGCTCCTTACTAACTGAATAACTTGTGCGGGCGTATCCAAGGATCCTCTAGATTTGCGCTTTCCATTTGCGTGTGAGTTGCAGGTGGATGAAGGCGCGATGAAGAGGGTGTGTGTGGTGTTAGGGCGTGGCGATGGGGGCAGGGGCTGAAATAGGCTGGGTAAACTTGCCCTGTCGCCACAGATGATTCTTGGATAGTCTTACGCGAGGTAAAGGTTTAACCGCGCCCACTTGCCATCTTTCCCCGGAAGAGAGCTAACTAGGCGAGCCGGACGGTACCAATGGGTAAATTAGTACACCCCTGCAGGGTTAATCTTTTCGAAAAGCCGTGTCCACGGTTACAGACGCCTTGGGAATGGATTTACGGGATCATAGAGAATCTTAACCTAACTAAAATTTGGCAGCTAAAGGTTGCATTACAACGTATGTGAAAAGGTTCATTTCCTCGAGGGTGATTCGAGGGAGTGCCTTTGGTGCAGATGAGATGTTTCTGTTTACAATTGGTTTGATGAGAACCGAAGATGAAAAGTTTACTCTCTTATCCCCTTTTGAGAAAACATTCTCAGTAGACGGTGCCATTTGAGTCACTTATACTTTTATAAATGAAAATTAGCTTTATGCAAAATAGCTACTAAACAGATTTAGAGCCTCCGTCAGCATTGGGCCTATATCGCCCTACTAAACTTGCGAGTACGTCGTACTCAGTCTCTCTTTACTGCTTTTATTACTTGTTTCAGAGGAGGACGACACCGAGCACACAGGTGGCTTCTTCCTAGACATCGACGAGTAGTTCGGGGTTCCCAGGTGGCAGCTTGGGACCATGAAACAAGCTGGCTGGGATTGTTTATTTGTAGACCTCTTAGGCCCTATATTTGGATCTTGTTGTATTAGACAACACTACTTCGCTTCCGCATAATGTACTGCTGGGTTTGTGAACCCTTTTGTGTTTAATATTTGTATCTTTCTCATATATGAGTTGCTATATGATTTCCTTGTGTCGTAGAGTCTGTGATGTGCCAGTTGTTCCACAAGTCTTGATCTCTGTTTTATACATTGACAGCTATGCCAGTGTTTATGGCACAATCGATGTGTTGCGTGGGAGCGGTAATTCCATGCCCTTCGATTGTGTAGCATAGCCTGTGGGTTACATAGCCTCTTTGTATAATTCCGGGGTCGGGGCGCTACAGGCTGCTCGTTGGCCGGCTGCGGCGAAGGCTGGGGCGGGGCAGGTGTTTCGTCCGCCTGCGGCTGGGGCGGGACGTCCGTCGCGCCCTGGCTCCCTCCGGCATCTCCGCCGGCTGGCGGCGCCACCTGGTCGGCCAGAGGGGCCGTCTCCACCGAGCCGGCGTCGGCCTGCGCACCGTCATCGGCCTTTCCCGCGCCCCCCGGCGCGGCCGACCCGTCACCGTTTTTCTTGCCCAGGAGCGACCTGGGAGGACTGAAGCGGAAAGAGTGAAAACGAAAGATAAACAAGGAGGTTGATAGGCAAGATGAAGACACTTACGCGACGGGATTCCCTGGAGTCTTTGGCACCCAGAGGCGCCTCTTCTTCGCCGGGGACTCCGCGGCTCCGGCGTCGGCGGGACCACTATCGCCAACCGGCTTGTCAGCCGGCGCAGCCGGCCGTTGGCGCTTCGTGGCGGCAACAGGGGACGAGCCGCGGGTCTCTGCATCCGTGTCAGAGTCCACAAGGTCAATAACCTCAGCGTCGGCAGCAGAAGGCGCACCAGGAGCGTCATCCGGCTTACCGCAGGCGGCCGGCCGGGTCTGTTCGCCCGCACCAGCCGGGGCGGACTGGCCACCAGCACCAGCCGGCTTCTAGCACCCCTCGCCGCGGGCAGGCGGCGCGTCGCCGTCATTTTCGCCGCCCGTCGCGGCGCCGTCTCCTTCCTCTCCGGCAGCAGGACGCCAAGGTGGCCTCGGCAAGTCGGGAAGGAACTGG